>CM040239.1:14062885-14662885 GCA_022545495.1 Chrysanthemum lavandulifolium | reverse complement strand
TAAAATATTTTAAATAAATAAATATTTTAAAATAATTTAAATAAATATTTTAAATATTTTAAATAAATATTTATTTATTTAAATAAATAAATATTTATTTAAATTATAATAATTTAAATAAATATTTATTTAAATTATAATAATTTAAATAAATATTTTAAATATTTATTTAAAATATTTTAAATAAATAAATATTTATTTATTAATTCTTTAAAATATTTTAAATAAATAAATATTTATTTAAATTATTATAATTTAAATAAATAATTATTTATTTAAAATAATTCTTTAAAATATTTATTTAAATATTTATTTAAATTATTATAATTTAAATAAATATTTCTTTATTTAAAATATTTTAAATAATTATTTTAAAATTTTAATAAATATTTTGTACCATAAAAGTAAGATTTTATTCCTTACATGTGGTCTTTCCCAATAAAGTTATGTTCAAATCGCACATTCACCGTTCGCACATTTGTATAAATAAGTCAAACAAGGCATTGATAGTGATTAGATTGCAATGATGAAAGTGACTTATTTTCCTGACACGTGTCAATATTTCGATGAATCACACATTCGCATACGACAATTTGGAAGAGAGTTTATTTTTGTAACTCAAAGTGATCACTATGGACCTTTTTGTCCTAAATATATCAAAAAAGAACATCACATTACTGTGTTTCAGTTACTTTCAAGTTAATTTATTTGAGCTTTTGTACATGTACTTTTGACCAATGAGTAATAAAGTTAAAGTCAAGCAACTGAAAACAAATTAAAAGTACAGTAGATCCAAATAACGTGAAACAAGAAATGACATAACTCAAACACAAATACAATTCACTATTTTCGTTAGCGAAAACAAGAAGCATGCTTCAAAGTATGTTTTAATATTAACATTTATTTTATGAAACAACAAGAAGACAATAATTATAGGAAAAATGATAAGAATGAGAAGTTGAAGGAAAAATAATAAGTTGATGGGTCATTGGTGAATTTGGTAGGTTATGGGCCCAGGGTTTAGACTTTGTACATTTATAGCCCAATTGGTAAGCTGGATTTTAATGTTTTACTACCATTAGCTAACATATTGAAGTTAACTTCAAATCCATAATCTCATTGTTACATTGTATTTGTTTGAGTGTAAGTGATTCCTTTAATTATCAAGTGTTCCTAAATTTAAATCGCAATTGTGACAAGCATGTGTAAACTCCGAACATAGTGGCCATATAAATCTCAAGACTTGCTGATCAAAACGAAAGCTATAAAGTATGTAACGATTAACATACTCACAAGTCGAACCACGAGCGTTGTTGCCAAGACTAAAAATAAGTGTTTAATCCAAAAAAGTAAAATAGTCATCAACGTGACATGTGAATCTTTGTTATTTGCTTTTTCTAGTGCCATATTAATTCTACTAAGAAAATGACTACTTGTTAGTCGGATCCTAAGCTTGAACAATGATCATGATAGTCATGATCGAAACATAAGCTCGCCAAAATATTTTGCTACCTTTTTATCAAAAGCTAATACAAACACAACAAGAAAGCCCGGTCACTTTGCGAGTTAATTCATTGAAAGCTAACGAGGTAGTGCAACAATTTTTTATAAAATTAAGCAGCGTGTTGTGATTTGATAAATCAAGAGGCTACAAGATTTTTAGTTTAAGAACTTAAAAAAATTACAAGCAAAAACACTTGTTGCTTGATGATTTGGAAAGTTTCACCTTCCTAACTTCATCCAATGTGAGATGAGCAAAATCCATTCAATTAATTACTCTTATAAAACAATTTGTTACACTGTATGTTTTTACTTTTGCTTAATACCTAAACACACGTCGACATATTCAACCTTCTTGTAGCTCATGTTACAATGCACTTTCGGTTAACTTATTTCATGGAATTAAAGACATGTTTAAGTCTACAGAATGGAACAATATTGAGTTCCTTGGCTCATAATACTTATCTAGTAAAGGTTTTTATTTTTTACAATTTGAACTTCATTAACTTGAATTCAGTCCTTCCCTCCTACTTATAGTCATGAGTGTCCACCTAGTTTCCTTCACATTGCAATGTGGGATGCTCAAAATCCAACTTTATTTATGCAATTTGTTATACACTTATGTGGTTTGAAATTAACTTTACTACAACTACATGTTTAAATAAACACTAATTAATTTATGAATTCTTATACTTGTGTTAGATTTATATTTCATGGTTTTTGATTGTTCTTAGTAATATCCAAGTAACTAGTAAAATTTTAAAACATAAGTTAGAAAATAAGTTGATAATTCTTATTGTGAGGTAACAAAACCACATAACACAAGAAGTTTGAAAATTTGTATAAGCATGAGAAAGTGCTATAATTGTGGTAATCACAAACATTATTTTTTAAAATTATATGTTTTTCTTCCATTCCTTTTTTAAATTCTGCATAGCGTTTTTCTTCCCTTCCATTTAAAAAAATCATATATTTTGCATAGCTTGATAATGACCTGAGTATATCTTTGTGTACTTTATTTCCATCTTACTAGTGTTTAGTTGTAAATATAAATGTCGGGACTTGGTGATCAACACCAAAGTTGTATAGAGTGTGACGATTAACGTAACATACTCATGAGTTCATCGTTGACATGATTACTTGTATATAAGTTTTAATCCAAAACAAAACAAAAGATAAAACTTTTATCAACTTGACATATGAATCTTTTGTGTTTGTTTATTTGTGGCCATAATCTACCAAAAAGAAATGATTAGTTATTAGTTGAATCTTCAGCTTGCTAGTCATGGTTCAACCATAAGCTAGTTAAAAGTTAAAACTCTTCACTTGTTTATATATGAAAAAGACAATATTGCCTTATGCTATTATTGAGAAACTTGGTGTAAAGTTTTTTAGTAAACGTGAAAAAAATATATCTTAAAGACTTTAAAAAAAAGTTTAAGACCAAAATCTTTTTATGCTTATTTAAAAGATTTAAACTAAGCCTATATTGTATCACAACCTCCCCTTCTTATTTATAACCAACTTACTCTAGTTGCTTTTTTCATACTCCTGTGTGGGATACTTTTAAAGACAAATGATAAAAAAAAATATCATACTTGTCACCATTTTTTCTTGTGGGTAGCAAACAAATTTTTTTTGCTTTTGTGGGTAGTATACTTTCAAATTTATCCTCTTTAGGGTACTATGTGACATTTTTGCCCTTCAGAAAAAAAAAATTTTTCTATTAGCTAAGAGGGGCAAAAATGTCCAAAAATTTCACTAAATACCCTAAAGATGATGAATTTGAAAGTATAATACCCACAAAAGCAAATTTTTTTGTTCGCTACCCACAAGAAAAAATGATGGCAAGTATGATACTTTTTTTTAACATTTGCCCATACTTTTAAACCATTTCATGGTTTTTTTATTGTTCTTAATAATATCTAAGTAGCTGGTAACATTTTAAAACATAAGTTACAAAAATAAAGACGCGGGTATCTCTTGTGTACTTTATTTCCATCTTACTTTATTTACAAAAATAAACACTTTTTACTAGTGTTTTAGTTGTTAATATAAATGTCAGGACTTGTTGATCGACACCAAAGCTGTAAAAAGTGTGATGATTAACATACTCATGAGTTTATCGTTGCCAAGATTACTTGTATAAAGGAGAGTTATTTTATGGATAGGGATCCTCTAATGTTCATTTGAACATTAGAGGTAATGTTATACTTCTTGTAATTGTACCGGTAAATTAAAATAAAATAAATGTGTTGCAATAATGACAATGTACAATCACAAGAAGCATAACATTACCTCTAATGTTCAAAAGAACATTAGAGGATCCCTATCTTTGTTTTATATACCAAATTTTTTTTACATACCAAGGGATTTATCTCCACCATCTATCTAAAAAGAAATCAAAGGCTGAGATTAAAAGAATTTATTACTTCACCTATTTTTTATAATTTAAATATCTCTTAAACCGTTAATCGTTAAGCAAAAATAATTACACCATCGCGACGAACATTTAATTATCTTTCTATAGACGGACACTTTGCCATACTTTCGAAAAGAGGAAAAAAAATTATTTTTTTCACGTTTTTCCATTTTTCTTCGAAACTGAAATTTACATGAAATATCATATATGATAAATCACATATGATATACATATCATATATGATTTAACACTAATATCACATGTGGCATTCAAATTAGTGTTAAATCATATATGATTTTTTCATGCAAATTTCAGTAACGTAAAAAAAAAAAAAAAAAAAAAAAAAAAAAGTGAATAGCAATTTTTTTTTTTTTTTTTCAAAGTATATCAAAGTGCCTATCTATAGAAAGATAATTAAATACTCGTTGTAATGGTATTTTTTTTTTTTTTTTTTTGACGATTAACGGTTTGAAAGATATTTATATTTGAAAAAAAATGATGAAAGTGGGTTTTTTTAATTGTTGGGATTAATCTCATCCATTAGATCTAATAAAAATGGAGTGCTGATATTAATCCCTTAATATGTAAAGAAGTTTTTGTCCTCAAATGATCTTAAATCTATTTGTATAAGTGTTTAATCCAAAATAAAACAAAAAGATAAAACTCGTCAACTTGACATGCGAACCTTTTGTATTTGTTTATTTGGTGCTTATAAGAAATGGTTGGTTGTTAGTTGAATCTTAAGCCTGAACGAGGATCACGCTAGTCACAGTGGCGGACCTAGGAGTAAATCTAAGGTGGTTCCCTTAGCCGGGAAGCCAAAATTAATGAGATAATGAGTCGGGTCGGATCGGATTCAAATATAAAAGTGCATCATTAGCACTTCACAATTTAATTGAACAGATATTATTGTTTAAATAATTGAATCTTTTAAGGTTTCATAGCTTGAAAGCTTCATGATAGCATACGTATTTTACTCGATTCATGACTCATAATACTAAATATTTACTTATTGCTTGACTCCAATTCTTTTGGCAACTGAGCAAAGTTGAAGTATTTTAGCATCTATGTGAATACAAGATGATAGTTCTAAAAAAAATCTACACCAAAGTTTGAAACTCCAAAATGTTAGACCAAGAAAATTATACAAAAAGCCAGAGATTAACTAGCAACTAAGTGAGAAATAATAATTTAGTTGCTAATAAAAATAACACACCACAACTTGTTATTATTGGGTTGGGAACAACATATTGAGATGGGTAGTACGTAACTAGACATAAAAAACTTAAAAACAAGTTCATTTCACTGCCCAATGCATTAAAGCATTATATCCAGTAGTTTCTTTATCACACTTTGTCCAAAGGTTTTTTCTATTTTATTCTTTTTTTGCTAAATGATAACAGTTCGTAACTGTTCATCTTCTTCTTGACAAGATTGCAATCAACAAGACTTCCTAAACAACAAATTGCTTGTTCTAACTACACTAAATCTACTTATTTGCATCTCCCTCAAGTTCAATCAATCTTCAAAGTGGTTTCTCATATTTTTCTAAGGTAGGTCCCGAAAAAATCTATCCATCACTTCTAAACGATTGAGTAAATTGCAAAAATCGTCCTCGTGGTTTAGCCAAATTGCAGATTTCGTCCGTACTGTTCATTAAGTGCAAAAACAGTCCGTTGACTGCACTGTTTGGTGCGCTTTTGGTCCTTTGACTTAACTGCCGTTAAATGGACTCCGTTAGTAGTTACACTTTAGCCCTTTTAACTAACCACCATTGCAGCACCCATCCTTCAAACCACAAGGACGATTTTTGCAATTTTTTTTCGAATTTAAAAAAAAAAAAAAAAAATCCTACTTTTTTTTTTTTGAATATTTTTTTTTGAAAATGTTTTTTATGAAAAAATGTTTTATATAAAAACGTTTATAAAAAGTTTTTATATAAAACGTTTTATATAAAAGTTTTTATATAAAGCTTTTCTATATAATAATGTTTTATATAAAAAATTAATAAAGTTTTTATAAAACATTTTTATATAAAAACTTTTTTATAAAACGTTTTTATATAAAATATTTTTATATACAAAACAAACAAAAATGGATGAAAACAGATAAAATCGGATGAAAACGGACAAAAATGAACAAAATGGATAAAAACGGGAAACAAATTACGTTTTTGTCCGTTTTTGTTCGATTTTTTTTTGAATAATTTTTATCGTCAAGTAATTTTTTTTCGAAATTTTTTTTATATAGAAAAGTTTTTATATAAAAATGTTGTTTTATATGAAACGTTTTTATATAATTTTTTTTTTTATATTTTTATATAAAAACATTTTTATATAAAAAAACTTTAAATTAAAATGTTTTATATAAAACGTTTTTATATAAAACACTTTTACATAAAAACATTTTTAAAAATTATTAAAAAAAAAGCGAGGATTTTTTTTTTTTTTTTTTTTTTTTTTTAATTCAAAAAATTTTGCAAAATCGTCCTTGTGGTTTGAAGGATGTGTCTTTAACGGTGGTTAGTAAAAGCGGCTAAAGTGTAACTACTAACGAGTCCATTTAACGCAGCTAAATCAAAGGACAAAAGCGCACAAACAAAGGTCAAATCTGACTGTTTTTGCACTTAATGAACAGTACGGACGAAATCTGCAATTTGGCTAAACCACGAGGACGATTTTTGCAATTTACTCTAAACGATTTTTGCTCGCAAGGTGGTTCCCAGGCATCGCCTACTTATAGGTTAGGTCCGCCTCTGGCTAGTCACCTTAAGCCAAGGATGTAAAATATTGACTTGTACTATAAATTGAGAAACTTTGTAAAAAGTTTTTGGGTTTATAGACAGATAGGTTACCCAACTTTTCAATTTTATTCGCCTAAGTTACCAAACTTTCATTTTGTTCACTTAGGTTACTGAACTTTAGTTAAGCATTCAACCTCTATTTTTTCAGTGTAATCAAAGTAACCCAATTGCATTTTTTAGGTAAGTTAAGTAATCTAAATGTAGCGTTTTAGAAATTCAGTAACCTGAATGTCAACCCCATTTAGTCCAATACCCTGTTTGCACCAAAAAAAGTTTGGTAACTTAGGCGAATAAAGTTAGAAAGTTGAGTAACCTATCTGTCTATAAACCCAAAGTTTTTAAACAAGCTTATTTCAAAACTTTTGGCTTAAAACTTAAAAAGTTTTTAAGCCAAAAAACTTGAATAATCTTGTTTAAAAGACTTAAACTAAGGGTGTGTTTGTTTCATTAAGATGTTTTGGGTCTGAATCTGACTACCACGTCTTACTAGTAAGAGATGGCTAGAAAGTCTAAATCTGAACGAAATAATGTTGTTTGTTTTTGTATAATTGTCCGAATGATTTTAAGTGCTCGTTTTTGCAATTTGTTTATTAAACCAACGCAATGCGATAACAAGTAACTTATGTAAATATGAAACAAGACTTTTTATCATAAATATAACATAGTTAATAAACAATCAAATATATTATATAAAGTTTACAAACGAGTAAGAGGCGAAGACAAGTCTCCCACCTCTTCTTGAGTAAGATGTTATATGTCTAACGGGTCTTACTCAAAAGAAAAAACAAACAAACAAAACGTCTTCCACCTCTTCTTGGTAAGAGTAAGAGGCTAGTAAGACATTTTTAAAAACAAACACACCCTAAGTCTATTTTCTAACAAACCCTCCCCTTCCTATTTATAACCAGCTTACTCTAGTTACTTTTCTTCATACTCCGATGTGGGATACTTTATAACCAATTATTACAACACTTAACCTAAACGTACTATCATTCATATTTCCTTCGAGTGAAAAGAAAGCATACAACGAGAATCCATTTCCATATCTTGTGTCTAACAATGGATTTAATTATCTTATTATTGAATTGATGGTAACTGTTATCCGAATTAAATTTAACATTATTAGGTTAATATACGTATTGTTTGCCCGAACTTATGACATTTGAGTTGCTCAACTTATAAAAATTATCCGTACACATCAATGAATTTCCATAAATGAATATTTAGATTACTTAACTCATAAATGTTATGGTACTTAAATTTTTGAATAGTGATCTAGAAGTACTTTTTTTGCACGTTAATGTGAACAAATAATAGTTATGTAACGTAACTGAACAAAAACGCAAATTCTAGTAAAAATACATGATAAATACTAAACGGGCTAAGCCCCCGATACAAACTAACTTTCTTAATATAAAATACCGCTAACGCACATGACCTTTGTATTCTTTGTCAAATGCTTCTTGTTACACATTGTTTTATTATTTTCAAGCGATGAAAAATTTGATGCGAAACCCAAACATAGATGTGGGATTACTTGAAACAATTTTTTTTGGAAAGGTAAGCATATTTTACATTCTTAAAGGTAAGCATACATCAGAGTATATAAATAAGCAAATTTCCATGTGGGATTACATGAAACAATCTTTTTGAAAAAGTAACAATGCACATGAAGTAGGATATTTGGTAGCTTATATACCTTGGAGTATATTGTTCTTAGTGCAACATATATTTAAGTGAATGGACACATGTAAATTTGTTGTTCGAACAACATAACTATGAGTTATCAATTTTTTTTTCCATTTTCATGTTGCTACAATCGACTATACTTGAACTAATAAAGTCACATTTTGTGACTTGAAACATTAATTAAAGAGTTAAGCACATATAAAGCCAAAGAACGAAATAGTTTATGTTATTTTTGGGTTTAATATCTTAAGTAAATAAATTAAGCACATTAAAACCAAAAATAAAATAGTTTATAAACATCTAATCTCAATGAAACACACCATCCGCAGGATAGAATGCTAAGAAATTTTTGATTAAACATATATCGTAATTCGAGGGCAAGAAGCTAGCTCAACAATGTTGGCCAGAAGTCAACCGTTGGATGAAAAACATGCTCTTGTGCATGTTAGCAAAACAACGACGTACATCATCAGCTTCATTGTCGCAAAACTTAAGTGAAACCAAAAAATCTTTTGAACATCTAATGTTGTTGTAATGCTGTTAGGTTTGCCTGACAATGGCGAACTAACTCAATTTTTATTTTTAAGTTTTGACGATTGTTGGATTTTAACGTTTTACTAATACCATAAGATAACATATTGAAATTAGTTTCAAATCCATAATTTCATTGTTGGGTTTCTAGTAGTTACGTTGTATTTGTTTGAGTGTAAGTGATTCCTTCAATTATCAAGTGTTCGTGAATTCAAAACGCAACTGAGACAAGCATGTGTAAACTCCGAACATAGTGGCCATGAGTATGTGACGATTAACATACTCATTAGTCGAACCACTAACACATAAGACTCTTGTAGTCATAGTCATATGCTTCTTTTTAATTGTTGGTAGAGAGATTGCTTCCAACGAGACCTCCGGCAAGTGCATGTGTGCGGGTGAGATAGGAAAGAAATAAGAGCAAACGACATAAAACAATATGCAAAACACAGTCAAAAAAAGTATGCCAAACAAGCAAACGTAACAAAAGGGAAGAAAGAAACCGCGCTCAAGCACACACAAAGAAACTAAACATCAAAGCGCAACAAAAACAAAAGGCCAAGGCACACACAAAAGCAGACCAACTAAAGGGGGCAGCACAGAGCAAAGCAAACTCTTTCATAATCGAAGAACAAAAAATGAAGTTAAGAATTATATGGAGTGAATCAAGTTGTATTTTTTAATAAACAACATGAAACACTACCGGCTAACAATATAATACCAATCACAACTTTTATAAGAAATACACGCCGTCGGAGTATATTAACAAGCAAAAATTTCATCTTTTGAAACCATGGTTAATTCACAATGTTTATCCCCAAGGTAAGAACAAGTCTGTGAAAGACTTGCTGATGTTGTTCGAGACATCGTTGCTTACATCTGGTTTCAGTATGGATGACCCGAGTACATTTGGTTAGGGCATTCAATGCGTTGTTTGTTTTAAATAAAATAACAATAACAACATACTAGCAAATAAAATCAAAAAGTAATTTGTAATGTCGCTCAAAAAATGAAGGGTAAATGGCACAAAAATGTATCAAACTTAAGGTTCATTTACAATAAAGGTATTCTTTTTTTTTTCTTGCATAAAAAGGTACCCAACAAATGTTTTTGACAGATTTGGGTTTTTATTAACGTTCGTTAACTCACTTTGTTAGTAAATTAACAGTTTGGTCATCGAATTCGTATAATCATGTCATGCAACATCCAAAAAAATTACGAAAATTCTTTTGAAAAATTTTGAAAATTTTTAAAAAAAACTGAAAAAAAATTAAAAATTTTGAAAACATTTCGAAAGTTCTTTTCAAATTCGTATAATCATTTTTAAAATTTTGAAACTTTTTGAAATTTTTGAAATTTTTTTTCGAATTCCTATAATCATTTTTGAAAATTTTGAAAAATTTTCAACAATTTTTTTTCAAAAATAATTTTTTTTCAAAAATATATATATGTATATATATAATTTTTTTTTGAAATTGTTTTTGAAAATTTTGAAAAAAAATTTCAAAATTATATTTTTTTTTTTATCAAACTTTGTTAAAAAGTTAAAAAAAAAAATTAGAACAATTAAAAAAAGTTTTTTTTCGAAATTAAAACAAAATTCCGAAAATTTAAAATAAAAAATTTTGAAAATTTTATTTTTTTTTTAAATTTTTCGGTAAGAATTCTCAAAAAGAATTTTCGAAAAAAGTTTCAATTTTTTTTTCCAATTCTTAAAAATTATTATACGAATTTGAAAAGAATTTTTGAAATTTTTTGAAAATTTTGAAAATTTTTCAAAAGAATTTTTAAAAACTTTTGAAAATTTTCAAATTTTTTCAAAAGAATTTTCGAAATTTTTTCAAAATTTTCAAAATTTTTCAAAAGAATTTTCGAATTTTTTTTGATGTTACATGAAATAATTAAACGAATTCGAGAACAAACATGTAATTTACTAACAAAGTGAGTTAACGAACGTTAATTAAAAACCCAAATCAGCCAAAAAAATTGTTGGATACCTTTTTATGCAAGAAAAAAAGAAGAGTACCTTAATAAGAAAAAATGAACTTTAAGTTTGGTACCTTTTTGTGTCATTTACTCAAAAATGAACTAAAGTTAACAAATGATTAACTTTGACTTTGACTAAAACTTTAACTACAAGCTTTAACTCTCAAAGGCTAGATTCATTGACTAACAAATAGTATTCTTGCAGAATCGAAATTTGGAAGCTTATTCTCAGGGTTTACCCGTTCAATCCAATCACTGAGGTTGGGAATTGTCAACATATTGGTAATCATGCCACCAGACACAAATGGTTTGGGAGACTGGTATTTGTTGTGAGAGTCAGGGAGATGGTCATCACCTATGATTCTCTTTTTGCTACTGGGGGCACCCACAACATCAAAGACCCTTGGATTCTTAGCAGTCCAACTTTTAATGATATCTTTTTCCCTTTTAAGTTCATCTTGAAGAGCCTGATTTCTTTTAACTGGTTCAGTGTTTTGAATTTGCAAAGTGATAGCCTCAAGCTTATTATGTTTTAAAATAAGCAGTTCATCCCTACACTTGTTCAGTTCAAAACTTAGCTTGTTATATTTTAAAAAAAGATTTAATCGTTGCTCTTCTACAAACTTAAGGTCAACTTTGATATAGTTCATATAAGACTACCAATCAGAGTCATCATCCATAGAAAGCAAAATATTTACCTTCTTCATTGTGATGTTGACCCATTCTCCATTCCTGGCATGATTCTTCCCAACCGCTAGCTTGTCCTCTTCGAGAGGGCCATCGATCTGTGACATGCACTATTTCATCATCGATGAGACCGCTCTTCATCCCAAATAAGGTTTCAAAGAACTAGGCCCTTGTTTTTACCCCGCAGCTTTAACATTGTTTGTTGTTTCGAGGGATCGGCCTCAAGCAATGCAAGCTTAGCTTTGACTTTCATGTACTTAGCTTCAAAATCTACATTTTGTTTTGATCGATTTGTTTTGAAAATTTTGATGAGACCGATAGATTTTTGGTTAAAATTTGCTAAAGCCTCGAGGACCGATTTGACCGGATGGTTTGTATGAGGGTTCGAAATTGTTTTTGAAAATGCTTTGGCAAAATGACCTCTTTTATGACACTTAAAGCATTCAAGTCCTCATTTGCTTTAGCATTTGAAAACCTTTGTTTCTTTTTATAAACCTCCGAGAGTTAGCAAGGAGTGCCCTTTCTGAAATTCAATGTTCGGGTCATTTAGGTACTCCTCACTCGATCTCTCATCGCTCATCATCTAAATTTTCACGAAAATCTTGGACCACATGTTAGAATAAAAAGCAAGAGAAATTGGTGTTGAAGTGGTGGTCGAGACTTCTTGACTTCCGAGACTTCTTTAAGTCGGGTATCGTCTGCTGATGAGGTTTTCCTCAAAGACAAATTTCCCATATATTTCGTGAAGTTCAAGATTCGGATATGATTAGCATTCCTAAGTCCCCGAGAGAAATTCACCCACTTCTCGTGGAGACTATTGACAAAACCAACATTGATTTCATGTTTGGACAACTTTACACCATCATTAGACAGTTCATTTAAAAGAGTTTTGTACCGGTGTAAGTTTGAGACGAGTTTGAGTCCTTAGCCCTAAAGGTGTTATACTCAAGTTTCGTGTCCATTATCATATTTTCCTTGGTATCGATGGGCCTTCATGACTATGGACCAGTCATCCCAGTTTGTTTAGTCAGTACTACGACTTATAACCGACTCCATAATATCATCGAAAGACATGACATGATGATACTTTTGAGTCTTTGGTCCTGGTTGACCACTCTTCTCTCATCCTAAGTTCATCGAGCTTGTGTTTAGGCAAACCTTCAGGTCTTTGGGATAAATGGACCTTCATTAATACACTTGATGTAATAAGGTTTCATCCCAATCAAATAGCAAAGCATACACTTTTTCCATTTGTTAAATTTACCAACTTCAAGTCTAGGGCAACAACTGAATAAGCTCCACCCTTTTTGTTGACTAGTTGGGGTACATCAATTTCAGCCATTAGGATCCTGATTTAAAAACAATTTTGAGCAGCCTTGAAAAGGGGTTTTATAATCAGCCTTCTATGATACCACTTGTTGTTCCCTATTCACTATCGTATAAAACAATTTAAGTATCAAAAACAAACTAATAGTGAATCAATGACTGAAATACAATGTAAGCAAAACACACTGATAAATTTTCAACATAATATTCTTTATTAGAAATCAATCGAAAAGAATACATTACCCAAGTACTTGGAATAGTACTTGGGATTGAAATGACAAAGGGTTGGTAACTCCTCACGAAGCTCGGTGAGTCTCGAGCACAACTAGTATGGAACCACCGAGCTATCTCGGGGACCGAGTTGATTGGAGGAGTGAAAGATGGCTTGTGTGTGTGTGTTTTACAATTCACAAGCTTAAATCTTTCACTCCATCTCTTATGCTATTTATACAAGTATGAGTATTAACTTTATCCTAAGTGACAAACCGACATTTATGAAGACAAAATATCAAGTATTTTGTCACTATTTACAAAGACTATATTAAGTAAGAGACAAGGTCGCTTTCCATAAGTCGGTGATGACATCGAGCACGATAGTTTGCCATTCGGGAAAGTTGACTTTGGTTGATAAGGACTTCATCTTATCTCGATTCAAACTTATCCCGCCTTGTCCCGCTCATTCTTCGCCTTCATTGCCTTGATCTTCTACTTCATTTGTCTTCGTAAGTAGTTGGTGAGGAGTTTAGGGATTCATGAGTTATTGTCATAACTCACCGAATCCACCATCTTCTTCTTGACTCGCCTCTCACCCTTTAAGTTCCGCCATCGAGTGGAGAGACTTCTTCTTCACCTCTTACTGAGTATCCTGAAGATGGCTCACTAAGAGACTATGCACTCAGTGACCTGTTTGTGTTTAACGGTCTAAGCACTTAGAGTATTTTCTATTCAAATCCTAAACTTAAGGGTTTTGGGTATTTACTGAACCCAACAACTACCAATAAGAAATCATTATAAAATGTTGTATCACAGGTGATATACTACAAATAAGCAATCGTTGCAACTGTTGAATCACAGGTGATATACCACCAATAAGCAATCGTTGTAACTGTTGTATCACAGGCAATGTTGCAAAAAACGCGAATCGGTAGTCGGGCGGTCGACCACCCTGGAGCGAGTAATCGGTCAAGGCGGGATTAATTGGATTGGCATTTCATTTAAGTTTTGGGTATTTATGGAGACCAAACTAAAGATATTAACTGATTCCAAGCCTATTATGTTTCCAAACCTCAATAAAAGGCTCTAATTCTGATTATAAGGCACATTGTGCATTATAAGTAAAATAAATGATCCCCATTGTGCGTTATAAGTGATATTATTATTTTTTTACAGTTGGCCGATTCGGCCGATTTTTTACTGATTAGGCCGATTTTTGACCGATTCGGCCGATTTTTGACCGATTTTTTGGCCGATTTTTTTATCTGGCCGATTTTTTGACCGATTTTTAAAATTCTACAAGGTGCATGACCGATTACCGATTAATCGGCCTATTCGGCCGATTTTTGCAACACTGATCACAGGTGATATACTACCAATAAGCAATCATTGCAACTGTTGTATCATAGATGATATACTACCAACTAATACTAGAGTCAAATACCGCTATTAAACATATCGAATCATGCCCAATCTATCCATTATGCACATATATCTGCCACAAATCTAAAAAAACCGTGTTACAGTCACAATATTTATTTTAGCCTGTTAAGTCTCTTATATTATCACAATAATTATCTGACATTCACAACAATCCCTCAATAAACTACTAAAATCTACAAAAACAGCAGAGTATTCATACTGTAGAATAAATATACGTGTTTTTAGGGATACCATTGTAACATTCTACTAAAAGTATACAAACACATTCTACTGAATGTATATGTATCACTGGTGATATAACATATAAGCTAAATGTTAAATCAAGTACGCCGTATACATTCAGGGTTTATCACAGTTAATTCTTCTAAAGAGACATGCTTATACGTTACAATATACCTTTACTATTATGAATCTTTGGAGATGGAGTCAAAAATTTGATTGATGACAAAACTGCATTTACACACAGTAAATAGTATATCATCAAAAGTTTTAACCAAAAAAAAAAGTTTAACTACGATTATAAAACAATAACAATAAAATATCAAAAGTGATAGTATACATAACATATAATAAAGCTTAACAAGTAAACAAAAAAACCTATCAAATAAACAAAAATTTCACAAGTGATAATACAAATATCACTAGTAATAATACATATATACAGATCAACTTCAAATATCACTGGTGATACTACACGTATGATACTTTTCACTCACATGTTTCATCAAACACTTGGTGTGCATCCATGTATACAAAGTGTTTTACTCAGAAACTCAACCAAATGTAAACACTAAAAAACACAACCAAAAGCATGTTACAATCACAATAAAAAGCACACCAAAACAAATTCATTATTCTATATTTTACCTTCAAATTTTCAGTAAAAAAACACAAAGAAACTCAACTAAATAGTTAAATAATAACAAAATAATGAATTGGAAGCGTCATACCATCATTGTCAGTCTGAATATCTTCATTTTGAATCGTTTTTCCCCGGATCTAGTTCTGATTGCCTCGATACATCCATTCATATGTGTTTTCTTTGATTTTGACGGTTAAAATAAGATGATTTATGATGTTTTTGGTTTATTATGAAGTTTTGTTAGAGAGAGAAAGTGATTTATCTGTGTGTTTTTTGTGTGAGTAAATTTTGTGGTTATGTGAGAGAAATGAAGTGTTTGTGATTGAGACCAGTGGGTGAGATAGTATGACGAAATTACACAAATGGTCTCTTCGTGTTTTTTAATTTTAAAAACTGTTTTTTGATCGGACAGTCAAGATTTGTCCAATGATATGCAATGGATTAACGCCTCTATATTGCTATTGTCATTACAAAAATTTACGATATCTTTTTATTGTAAAAGACAAGGAACTTCATGTTTATTGGTGCATAATGAATGTTAAAAAATGGTCTCCATCTAGAAACAAGGAAATTTCCATGATAAGATTCATACCAATAGACGTTCAATTTTGCATGATTAAACTAGAGAATTTTGTTCAAAAAAAAAAAACTAGAGAATTATTATATGATGGTGGGCATGTGCGACAACTCACAAAAGTTCAAAATGTCGTTGCAATAATATGTCCAAGTAAAAAAAGATGTTCATATCTTCTCCATTTAATATCCCATTCCCATCTCACAACCTTTGATTTCTTATTTCTCAAAACACACACTCCTCGGCCCTCGCAACCACCATCTCTTGCAGCCACCACCACGACTTTTATCAAGTTTAATTTGCTCATTTTTATTCAGTTACTTAAAGTTTATGTGTTTTGTTTTGTGTGTAATTGTGGTGTGTTATAAGGAGTACTTATTTTTTGATTTGTTAGACTTTTGTAGATACTTTAGGATTTAGTGACTTATTTCGTAGTTCGAAACTAGTTGATTCTATAATAAACTTGTCCCAGATTAATTTATTAGAAGTTAATTTTGAAAATAAAATTCTCTTAGACCACTTTTAGAATGTTTCTCTTATTAGTATTTGAGAAATATTTGACAAAATTTTAAAGCATAATTTTCCTTTACTCCACCAGCCAGTTACCAATCATGCTAACTCGTTTTGACCCGTCTTCTTGTCATCTAAATAATTCTTCAGTATCTATATTTCAAACATGATTGCTAACGTGTGAATCACTTTCACAAGGATTAGAATTTCAATTTAACAGAATTTTCAATTCAACAGGATCATTGAATGGCATCTTCTTCAAACTCATCCGTTGAAAAGAGGTTTAAGTATGATGTTTTTCTAAGCTTCAGGGGTGAAGACACCCGTAAAAACTTTGTCGATCATCTTTATGAAGCTCTTAAGGACAAAGGCATTCACACCTACAAAGATGATGAGAAAATCCAGAAAGGAGAAAGGATCACTGATGATCTCTTCAGATCCATCGAAGACTCCAAATTTTACATCATTGTTTTTTCCAAAAACTATGCATCTTCATCATGGTGTTTGGAAGAGCTTTTCAAATTTTACACTGTTTACCCTGTATTCTATGATGTGGAACCCACAGAAGTCCGCAAACAAAGTGGGGTTGTTGGTGAAGCTTTTGCTAAACATGAAGAGGAAGAAGCTGCTGGGAAATGGAGAGAGGCTTTAAAAGAAGCAGCTGACCTGGCTGGGTGGGAGCTGAAGAACACTCTTGATGGGTAATTTCTTACTTTTGTTTGTTGCTAATATGTGTTAAAAAAGGATAATGGATAAAAGATTATTATTATAGTACTAAACAGATTTCGTTTTTACATACACACAGGCACCAAGCTAGATTCATCAAAAAAATTGTTCAAGAGATTTCACTAGAGTTACGCTCCATCAATTCCGGCTTTGATGAAAAGTTGGTAGGCATGGAGACCCGAGTAAGGAATGTTATTTCATCTTTAGAAATTGGTACTGATAAAGTTCGCATGATAGGGATCAAAGGCATGGGAGGGGCTGGGAAGACAACTACAGCGAGAGCTGTTTTTGATCATCTATCTAATGATTTCGAAGCCAAAAGCTTTGTTGAGAATGTGAGGGAAGTTTCAAATGGCTCTATGTCTGGTTTGAAGAAATTACAAAAACAAGTCCTTTCAGATGTGCTGAATGAACACGTCGTTGTTAATGGTGTTAACGATGGAAAAAACATGATGAAAAGCAGGATGTGGGGTAAAAAAGTTCTTCTTGTCTTAGATGATGTGGATCACATAGAACAACTTGAGGCGTTGGCCGGTGATCCTAATTGGTTTAAACCGGGAAGTAGAATTCTCATTACAACAAGAGATGAGCAAGTGTTGGTAGCTTACAAAGTGCATTTAATTCGTGAAATCAATCTCTTATCAGATAAGGAAGCAATTTGTCTCCTCAGTAGATATGCATTTGGAAGGGAGATTCCATCTCAAGGATACGGAGAGCTATCACGAAAAGTTGTACGCTATGCTGCTGGTCTTCCCTTAACACTCAAAGTCTTGGGTTCATTTCTATGTGGTAAAGATATGGTTGAATGGGAAGATGCCATCGAAAGACTAAAAAAAATTCCCTTGAAGGAGACTCTAGAAAAGCTAGAGCTAAGCTACATTAGTCTCGAGGATGAATATAAGGAAATATTTCTAGACATTGCATGCATATTGAAAGGCATGAGCAAAGAAGATGCAATCAGAATTCTTCAAAGCTGTGATTTTCATGCTAGAAATGGTTTAAAAGTTCTTGAGCAGAGGTCTCTCATAACTATATTTTCTAGTTACAACGGTAAGCTGTTCTTGGGAATGCATGACCATATAGAAGAAATGGGAAAGAACATTGTTCGTCGTTTGCACCCCGATGAACCTAACAAACATAGCCGATTATGGATTAATAAGGAGATTGAAGATATATTGGCTAATGACGTGGTAAAGATCAGTTTACTTGAACGTGGAGAAAACTAATCATTTTAATTTGTTATGACTTCTGACATGAGGTTTCTGGACATTGTTTTTGGATTGCAGGGTACTGAAGAAACACGATGTCTAAAACTTAAAACGTGGAACATAAATGCGAGAATTCTTATGAAAGGTCTTGGAAAAATGAGGAAACTTAGATATCTTGAAGTGATTTTTTGTGGCGGAAGTCTTGGAAGTGGTCCGAAACTTGATGATACCACCCAATACTTACCAAATTCTTTAAAATATCTAGAATGTACGAATTACCCTTTCTTGTATTTACCCAAAACATTTGAAGCAAACAATCTTGTTGGACTTGATATGAAGAATAGCAGAATGGTACAACTCTGGAAAGAGAGAAAAAAAAAGGTAGAATAATTGCTGAATGGTTGTTTTGCATAATTTGTAATAATGCTATCAATTTATTGGTTTGTTAATACGCTAATATTAATCTTTTTCTCTTGTTTTCGTTGGCAGGTTCTTAGAAACCTCAAATTCCTTAATTTAAAAGAAATTTGCATGCCAGCTAGCTGTCAAAAGCTCAACTACCTCCATATCAGTCGCTCAAAGTTAAGAACTTTTGACCTTGGGTTGGCTCCGAAGCTCGAGACGTTATCTCTTGAAAATTGTGTTGATTTTGTAGAACTTCACGTGTCTGTTGCATGTCCAAATCTCAAATCCCTCAACATTTGTAAAACAAGGTTGAGGAGCCTCGACCTTGAGCTGATTCCAAATCTTGAGAGATTAGATCTTCAAAAATGTCATGAGTTAGTAGAAATTAACGCTCCCGTTGGATGTCTAAAAAAAGTTGTTTATGTTGACTTAAGTGGTTGTTTCAGGTTTCTCCAATTTAAATTTGGCGGTAGATCTGAACCGAGTCAGATTAGTCGTTCTTCAGCTACTTTACATCTGGCTGTTGAGTTCCTATATTTATGCCCATTGCACCCCAACCGTAATCTCCGAAAGTTGGAGTTTTGTTGCTCTTATAAAGAATATCTACCGTCATCAGTTGGAAATATTGAAAAGCTTATTTCTTTTGGTCAATGTGCTTGCACAGACTTTAAGAAATTTTCAGACATGATCTGTAGTTTACAATGTTTACAAAAACTTGCACTCGAATACAATATTCAAGAGTTTCCCAAACATATTTGTATGTTGAAACGTCTCAAATCTCTCACAGTCAATCGTGGTAATCGTCGTGAGGAGCTAACAGAGGATCTTCTTGAGAAGTTACCAGAGGATCTTGGCCAATTAGATAGTTTAGAGAAGCTACAAGTGAGAGGTGAGGAAATTGAATATCTTCCAGATAGCATCCGCATGCTAAAACGTCTGAAGTCGCTCGATGTTACAGACTGTTGTCGTCTTGGAAAGTTGCCTGAGGACATTGGCCAATTAGAATCTCTGGAGATACTAGTTTTAACGGCTACAAAGATTACACATCTTCCAGATAGCATCCGCATGCTAAAACGTCTGAAGTCGCTCGATGTTACAGACTGTTGTCGTCTTGGCAAATTGCCTGAGGACATTGGCCAGTTAGAATCTCTGGTGAGTCTAGATTTAACGGCTACAAAGATTACACATCTTCCAGATAGCATTTGTATGCTAAAACATCTGGAGTTTCTCAACCTTAGTCTTTGTGCTCTTCTTGAGAAGTTACCAGAGGATCTTGGCCAATTAGATAGTTTAGAGAAGCTACAAGTGAGAAGTAAGAAAATTGAATATCTTCCAGATAGCATCCGCATGCTAAAACGTCTGAAGTCGCTCGATGTTACATGCTGTGTTCGTCTTGGGAAGTTGCCAAAGGACATTGGTCAGTTAGAATCTCTGGAGAGACTGGATTTGTTTGCTACAAAGATTAAACATCTTCCAGATAGCATTTGTATGTTAAAACATCTGAAGGATCTCAACCTTGAACGTTGTGCTCTTCTTGAGAAGTTACCTGAAGATCTTGGCCAATTAGAGTGTTTAGAAAGACTATTTATAGCAGGTACAGGCATAAGTAATCTTCCGCAAAGCATATTTGGGTTAAAAGGTCTACATATTACTGCATCTTCACAGTTTCTTGGGTTGTCTGATTTTCCATCAGATATGGAAACCAGAATCACCTTCAACTGGTGAGTAACAGGCACTTTCTTTGTTTTCTAAATTCATTTTTCTTCTATTTTAAAATCGAAATTTGATATTGGCCAAAAAAAAAAAATTGTGAAAAAAAATCAATACGGAGTAGTTTTATGAAAATCAATACGAATGGACCTTAATGTTTATACGAAAAGATGAATGGTCTCCATTTTTAAACTGTTACACTTTTGGTCCCTTATTGTGTTATAGATGTAAGATTTTCGTAAAGATGCTAGATGGTACATAGATAAAACATTTTCCCATAAAATCATTAAATATTAATGAAACTTTTTTCCATAAAAGAAACATGGATTTTCATAACTGTTGCAACTATTGTGACTGTTTTCATTTTGTGGATTGCATTATATTTTCATACTAATGGCGCAATCTTTTATATAATAAAACAAAACCCCTATTGGGAATTTTTCATTTTAAAAAAATCAATTCATACTTTATTTGGTAATAATTTAATTAGTTGAGCTTTTATTAAAATATAAAAAAAGAAGAAAAAGTTTAATTGTTTCCAAATTTGGTGAAAATTAAAAGAAAATTCGTTTTATTACTTATATGCAGAAAAACATCAAAATACATATGTACCTACCGGCCTTTTCTCCATACTTTTGGACTAAATTGTAAATTTGAAAAAAACTACGGACTCGTACCTTTTTCTTCATTCTCAAACAGCTAACAGGAAAAAACTACTGTACAATCCTAAATAATACAATATTGCTCAGGTAATTATTCAATTAATCAATATTTTTCGGTTATTTATTTTAATTTAGATTCTTTTCTGTTGGGTCTTTAAATTTTTATGTGTTAATTGCTATAAGTAATAAACCCAAAACTCTAAAAGAAACCGTTTTTTTGAAATCAACAAGTGTGATTTTGTGTTGTTTCTCAACATCAGGGCTCAAACCCATCAAGATACAGTTAGTATTAGTGTCAATAAAGGTTTAGTTAGGTTTGTTGTAATGTCTATTATTGTGCTTTCTAAGTTTGATTCAAGATTATATGTGATTTTGAAGTTGAGTTGAGTTGAAAAAGATTGTGAATTCTAATAAAAACATGGGCAGTAGTGAAATTGGCAAAACAGGAGTTTGGTTCATAAGGAATTTAACTTCTATGATAAGACTTATACATCAAAATTATTACCTTAAGCTAATTCTCTCCATTATAATCGAATGTAAAGATGAGAAGTTTCCTTTAGAGTTAAGTTCATATAGATGAGTTGAAATTCTAAGCAGTTGTTCAAATACATTGTATTTTGGTTTAACGATTCCTTAATGCATAGATAAGTGGATCCTATAATATTTCATGGTTTCCTTGCGAAAATATAGATGACTTATCCTTCATATTTAGTCTTATATTTTTTTATGCTGAAGTATTACAAGTAGACATCAAAGTAGCTACTAGAATTCATGCAAATGAAGTAAGTATAATCCTAATAGTTTTAACAGGGCAACCTATCTAAACAAAAATATGTATTAGAGGTCTAACGCTTGATACTGTGAGCAATGGTAACGAGGTTATTCAATCTACGACAACACTCCAACAATTGCAACCAAAAGCTGTAAAGAGGAGGTGTTATCTTTAGTTTTCTTTAATGACTCTTTTTATTCTCTAACATTTTAACTTTATGGAAGGCAACATAAGTATATTTAAACTAAAAAGTTACAATGACCCACACAAATAAATGGACAATGCCAAAGAAGAAAGGGTCCTTTCACTCATTCCCTTATATATGCTAACATCTACCTGGTGTAGAAGAGAAGCATACATAAGGTGTAGAGGGATCACGAAAGTGGGACATATTACAGGCATCTCCACTAGCACAATAGAAAATTACAATTAAGATATTAACAGTTTATATGCTTCCATTTAATTTGCTTATTTATTAACTGTGAAGTTCCATTTAGTCAACTCATATTGTCATTATAAAACAATAGGTCTAAGAATCGAAATAGGCTACAACCAATTACATTAAGTGTGTGTCCTCTATGTTTGTGACTAAACAAGTCGTATAAAACAGAGTGACTAATCAATGAAGGAAAAAGCACTGCAATCATGGTTAGTGGAAAATGTAATGTTGGTATAACTGATTGAGATTTTAATAAGGTATGGCATATGCTATGGTGATGTACTGCACCATGTTTACATTGAAAACTATCCACCCCAAACCTTAATCATATAAACAAAATAATCGACCCCGACCCTGAAACCTTATTCATGTAAAGAAACCATCGACACCAAAAAGCTCTGCTACTAAATTGATTATGATCTGATTTGTGGTTAGTTCATATCTTTATTTAATATTGGTTACAGTTGATAACTTGTCATGCCAAATAGCATGAGTTGGTGCAAGTGCATGTAAAGTAGCAATTTTTTTGCATCAAAAGGTTAAAGGTTTATAATCTATATGGATTTCTTTCCCTACTCTTAGGCAACTCTTAGAAAGTATCATATGAGGGATCCCAGATTTGCGTGGACGAAAGTAGTAGTATTTGGTTCATGTTGTAAGACAAGCTTTTAAGTGGATGTATTTTCTCCAAAAGACTGCGAGATAGTGCTGCTAAAGTTGTATTTTGTGTTATATTTTCTTGAGTCAATAAATAAAGAGTGCAAATGCTGCCACACCTTTCAGTCTCGAAGCAATCTTAGGAAGTTTATTGGATTGCTTGCTGCAAGATTATGGAAGTTTACAAAGAAGTGTTATATCAATTGTCAGATGATGTGCCATCTAAAACTAATGAACTTGGGTTGCTGAAAATGGGTTGGGAGAAGTGGGGATTGATTATAGGTTTAGTAATCATACATATAACAATGCGAGTGATTTGGACAGCAACTTTAGTAATATGCATAAATGAAACATGTATATTCTATTGGCTGAGATGTTAATTTGCTTTTCACAGGTTGGCGCTCTTGAAAACATTATAAAGCAATCTGAGCTTGAGATTATCGAGCTGCTGCAGATGAAAGTAGGTATAATTTTGTTTTCTCGTGTATGTTCATTGAGAATGCAGTTGTTATTCCGTTTGCTGAGCTTTGTTATAATGTTAAAATGTTGTGTAATAATAGAATCAAATTAGCTAAATAACTGTGATGTGTTTTTTTTTAATGATATGTGATATTTTTAATTAAGGGTGGAGACACGCTTACTTAAGAAAAATGCAGAAGCTCAAGCAAAGGAGCTAATGCAGAAAAGAGAATAAGTAGAGATACTTAAAGACAAGGAAAGTGTGGCCAATGAAAATGTAAGTCTTCGTTTGCACGTTGATGCTAATTGCAGTGATTATGTTGTATATTGACTTGCGTATGGTGTAGGTTGAAGGGCTAATGACGAACATTGCTACAGCCGAAGAAGAAATTACAAGATGAAAAGAAGCCACACAACAGATAAGCTTGCATAATACCGGTATGATTGGTGTGACATTAAAGTGATCCTCTTTGCGTTGTTCTTATTATTGTTTATATACAGTAACTTTAGCTTTTTCTTAAAGCAGCACCTGCTTATTTTACCTTAAAATAAGAAAATAAGCACAAGCCTTTTGAGTGATCCAAACGTATTGCTTATCCGCTAAAAAAATAAGCACTTAAGCGGTTAAGGAGCAAAAATTAAGCAAATTCCTAACACCTTCTAATTGTAGGGTAATGACATGTAGTGATCATATAACTTACTTCTTAACATAAACAATAGCTATATGCATCTTTGATTCCTTCAAAAGAAGGATCACCTGAATTTGATGTAGCTATATATACTTAGTTCACCCGAAAGAATTTATTGGTCAGCCACTTTCCATGTTTTGAAACTAGATCACAATTAAAGTATTCTTGCTTGTGCAGTTATTTGCTTACATACACATGCACTCTTATCTTGGTTTTTAAAACATTGTATTAATTGATGTAATAACAAAAACAGCTTCGGGCATTTGGCCCCACAAAAAAGACGAAGGGAAAGCAGGTTGTTAGTTTTGATCTTGCTGTTGATTCTTTGCAAAGTCCCCGTAACAAACTGATCTACGCTTCTGAAGGCTTAGCAGGTGATGCAAAGTATTGAAATATGTTTTTTTTTTTTTTTTTTTTTTTTTTACAATCTCTTTTATAATTGTATAGCCAACTTTTAGATTGTGAACTCTATAGTTTATACATTGTGTCTTAGCATATGTTCTTTATATTAGTATATTTTACGAGTGACGAGAATCAAACGAGGTGGCAATCGGATTAGTGTTCATTTGGGCTAAAATTTTGTGAGATCATACGTTTCTCCAAGGCAAACGAGAAGTACTATTCTACTGGTCATAGTTCATAACATTGTTCGATAGGAATCTTAACCAAACGAGGTGGCCACTGGATTAGTGTTCGTTTGGGCTAAAAATTTGTGATAACATATGTTTCCCGAGGAAACGAGAAGTACTCTTTTACTGGTCATAGTTAGAACATAACATTTTTCGATAGGAATCTTTAACTGCTCCCTTTGATAATTTAAACGTAGTTATGTATTTAAGTGATTATTTTTCAAACCAAAGGTGCTATGTATTTTTTAAACCATGCATCTCATTGATATTATAGGGAATTGAAGAACTAGAACCAAAATTAATGCAATTAATGCTCTTTTGAAGGATTGTACTAAAGTGGTTATCAAACATTAAAACATAAAATATTTAACAAAATATATACAAACCATTAACATTAGTGCAAAAACACATATAAAACATCCTACATAACTAACAAACACTTAAAAACAAGTGATAAACATAAATTACCATTTTCCAAAACACAAAAAACCATAATACCCTACTACTGTAAATCTGTAATAAACGTTTTCAAACCAGCTTTGTGACATTGAAAGAAAGGCATCCATCTGGACACCAGTTCAAACATCTTATCACCTAAATTCAACTTCAAAATATCTTTCACCTGAAGCCATTCACCAACCATGAAAACACGTGTATTGTATTGCGACTTCCTTTCAATCTTTTATCAGCATGGATTTTTAACGACATATAAAAGGATCTGCTCTTTCTTTTACCCACACCTCACAATAACCAACACTTATTTGATGATTATGAAATGAAAACACGAAGGTATCCCATACATGAGGTACGGGCCGCAAATAATTGTAAAGATAAATTAAAAAAATAATAATAATAAAAAACCATAAATAAAACCAAGAAAAGTTAAATTATTTGTTTTTTAATAATTAAAAATACATTATTCTAAAAATTAGAAAAAATCCCGCGCGTGCGCGGGCATTATAACTAGTTCCATATAAGCTAAAGTACGTAGTTTCTTGTTTTTTCAGGTGGCGAGATCAAGTTGAGGTCATACTGGTTAGTTAAATTTACTGTGTGTTGAAATCCCCTCATGTTCACAAAGACACGAGATTCCATTTTGAGATCAGGACGCATCAAAGGCTCATTGATATCCTATACACCCAACTGCACAAACCATTGACTCTTTGATTCAGCTAGATCTACCTGCTGCTGTCAATGTCGAGGTTTAATCTTTTCATTGCGGATAACACTTCATCATTCAGTCAAGCATTTATCAAACACCTTCAACACATTCTTAAATTTCATCACAAAATTTGTATAAAAAATGTCAATATTAGTTACGTCATCATTAGCTTCAACAATCTTCCCATTATGTGGGGTTTGGGTTTAATGAATATGCGTTTTTTTTGTTTTTTTGTTTGTTAGGTTGAAATGGTGAAACGGCTACTAGGATTGTGGGGGCTGATTCTGACAAGGTGAGTTTTGGTGTTTTGTTTTATTTGGTTAAAATAAGAGTAAATTGCAAAAACTGTCCTTATGGTTTGGTCGGATTGTAGACGCAGCAGTCTTTACAACTTTGATAGTGCACACGCGGGGAAATGTGGGGACCACTTTGGTATGCAGATACCGGAGTTCCCTGACATTGTGCGTGTATTTTTAAAGTTGTAAGAAATGCGTGTGCGATTTAACAAAACCCAGAAAGACGGTTTTTACAATTGCTCTTAGGATAATGTATATTGTTGGGTTTTAAGGGTTTAGTTATAATAAGTGTATGAAATTATTGGTTGAAGGTTATAAAATCCTATTATTAAGGTATGGTTGTCATTATTAGTTCATTGGTAGGCTATGTTTGGCAAGGAGCTTTTAAGAACGTTTAAGAGCGTTTAGCATTTAGCGTTTAAAATTTAGAATTAAAATCTCATTTGGCAAGCAACCAAGGAATATTTAGCGTTTTGTTATTTCTAAAATTTTTACTTGAAGGAGTGTTTAGCGTTAATGTTTACGTCATTCTACACTTTGTAATCACTGATACAACCACTTTACCAAACACTTATTAAAACAACCGATGTTAGTTCAAATTTGGCCAAACATACCCTTAATTTGGTATATATATATATATATTTTTTTTTTTTTTTTTTTGAGAAATGGAATGTGAATGTTCTCACACCATGGAAACTTAGGAAAATAATGGAATTTGTAGAAAGGTAAATTTAGAAAAATAGGGATGATGATGATTTTTTTTTTTTTTTTTTTTTTTGGTATTTTGTGTTTTTGGTGTTAATGTGTGGGAGGGACATTTGTTGTGTTGCAACTCGCAAATCTGACATGATATCGGTTTCATGGCAACAAGCAAAATCTATACAAATTTGGAAAATGTGATCGGTTACTGAATGTTTAGGTCTGAAATTACTTAATTAATGGTAGGTTAAGGTAAATGGTAAAAGTAGTATCTTGTATAAATAGGTAAAAACTTTGGCATAATATCCCCATCTTTACTAAATTGCAATAAATTATGAATGCTACTTGGTTATACATGAAACAGTTTGTTGTTTTGAATTATGAAGATGCATTGTTTTTTTAAGAAACTAAGGAAAACTAGTAGACTTTATACTAGCATAAGAGGACAATGTTAGACGGTAAACAGACAAGACAAAAAATGGATCTTCTGTACTCTATAATTGTAATAACTGTTTTCTTACATTCTCCATTTTATCGAATCCGTTTCTTGTTTTGTTTTAGTGGCGAAAACTCATATCTGCAAAAAAAATTCTTGTTTTTCAGTTGGCACCATTAAGTTGAGGTCGTATTGGTTACCACTAATGGAAGACTCATGCAAACAGATTATGGATGCAAATGCAAAGACAATGGGCTCAGTTCCATTATCCACCAAGAAGATAATCTATTGTGTGTTCAAATCCCCTCATGTTCACAAAGACGCGAGATTCCATTTTGAGATCAGGACACATCAAAGGCTCATTGAAATCCTACACCCAACTGCACAAACCATTGACTCTTTGATGCAGCATGATCTACTTGGTGTCGATGTCTATGTTAACTTTTAGAAGTGTATTTCAAGTTCTCTTTCTGGTATTAAATGTTGTAATTCACTCTTTCGTGTAGTAGGTTTGTTACTTGTATGAGTTGTATCATTGTTGATCAAAGGAATGATATTTAGGGTATGTTTAGCACGGAGTGGTGTGGAGCTTTTTGGAGTGGTGAGCGTGAGCAATAAGCATTTTTATTTTTAGTAGTCGTTTGGCAAAGGAGCCGTGAGCTTTGCTATTTTTTAGAAATGCTCATTTTTCCAATACTTCTTTAAAAAGCGGTGAACGGTAAGCTGTGACTACTGACCACTGCAACTGCTCACGGCTACTTTTAACAAGCACACATTTGGTAAAATATTTTGTAATGTCATAACCTTGAATTGATTTATGCGAGTTACAAATGGTTATGGTTATTGTTTGCAAATGAAACATGATCATGCCTTTGCGTTATGTGCTTCGACTTGGACATAACTTGTATACTTCGAATTATAACTAACTTAAAACTCTGAAAGCACGATCAAAGCTGAGGGTTTCAAGTTTGATTCCTACTAGGTGCAGTTGGGTGTTGGGTGTCTGGTTTTATCCGGTTTGGGTTTGGGCATGAGTTTGTGTGTCTCGTTTAAACCTGCGGATTAATCGGTAAATACGCGAGAAATCACTATGGCTAAAGGAAATGAGAAAAAAGACTTGTACTAAAAAATATCGTATAACATAAAAATGAAAAACATGACTTTAAGAAATCTAATAATGCTAAATTATAATCATTATATTTAACAAGACAACAAACACTATAGTTTTATTTTTTTATGGTCCACCACATTGTATGTAAACTAAAGTCAACATATAGCTTGTTTCAACATAAGTCAACAAACAAAAAGTATAATCTATTTACGAAAAATGGTAACAACGGCACTCACGACTATCAAGATATTCAGATATGCAGTAGTTACTTGTATATTTAATAATAACCACACATCTTTCAATTTAACTTCTCTCAACCAACTATATGTACAATTATTGACGCATAAAACTACTTTTTTTCAAAACAACCATGTTCTTAAAGTAAAAGATAAAAGATAAGAGGTTTGCATTGTACCGTACTTTTGTATGTCACTCCGAAGAGGACGAGTAGATAGTTATTAATTGTTGCATTCACAAACATATGGTCAAGCATACCTTTTCAAAAGGTCGAACCAGCTCACTAATCAATTTATAAAATATTCCGCAAACTGACAACTTATTATTACTTAACAGATTCCATACTCGGCCGCTTCCACTCATAAATCACTAAAAATCCAACAATATTATTAATTTTATGGTTACATGACTTTCATTGTAAATTAAAACCGCAAAAAGTCCAGCAACTACTATAATGGTTCTGCTCTAACATGGCTCTAGATATTATCAAAGACGACAAACTAACCTTTGCAAGTCCAAGTCTAGAATGGTGATAATTTACATATTTCAAGTAAGATCCAAAACATAAAACAAAATATTTTCTTTGACAATTTGATTTGTTTCCATATATGGACATCTGGCAAATCAAAAACCGATTAACGCTTGACCCATTGGAAGATCTTTCTTGCTTTCGCGTTACCAGGTTTCTTCCACTCCACAATTCTCGAGTCTCTTGTCAAGAAACCAGCTGCCAAAAACACAAATTGCACGTTATGATACAAGTTCAGATATCAATGAGCTACATAACTTCTACAACTAGAAATTTGGCCATAGATTGAATAACCTCCAAATGTGACCTAACGAGTAGGACTTGGGATACAATGAAAACATAGAAGGAAAAAAAAAAAAAAAAAGCAAACCAGTCAACTATTTGGTAATTGAGAAATATGACATGTGCAACTATAAAGTACACCATGTCAACTATTGGTAATCGAGAAATACTCAGTCAATCCCACACACATTAAAACAAAGTTGAGCACAAGATTTATAGAGCGGAAAGTTTAACGATTAAATAAATATCCCTAACATATATCCACACACAATATAGCGCTCAAAAGAACCATCTGATCTCAATTTATGCTTAAAAATCCACATAGACCGAATGACATGCATATCAGGGGTGCGGGGTACAAGCTCCCGCGTCTCATTTTCAATAAGAGCATTATATGTTGGAATTATATATCAAGACATTCAAATAAATAATCACAAATCATCAAAGTAATCATGCGGAAGCGTATAGGATGTATTAACGAATAATTAATTAACATAAAAGAATATGCGTACATTTTCTTGATTCTAGCCGAACAAGAATCAAATCCACAAACTAGCAACGGATGAACCCTAATTTGATTTAATTAGGATTATGTGAATTACCCCTTACCGTTTTTGTAATTCAATCCAAGATAATAACAATAGTGTGTTATTACTATGTTCTTGTACACACGTACTAAACCGAATTAAAGTAATGCTAGTTTTTATAAAACAAATAACTTTGTTTGTGGAAAAAGAATGTGTCGACATCTTAGAAGTGTTCGACCGGTTTTGAGGACAAGAAACACACACAAAACAATTTTTAGGGTTTAGCTTATGAGCACAAGAGATGGAAAAATAAAACCCCAAGCCTTGTTTATATACCCAATCAAACTTGGTGAACAAGTTGGTTTTTCTTTCCTTGTTTTGTGTCCCTAGGCCGATCGGTTAAGGAGTCCCTAAAGGGATTCCGGAAACTTCCCAACTTTTGCAATTTAGTCCTTTTCCATAAACATTTAACGACCGTTAGTCCATTACATTAATTACTTAACGTCCGTTAGTTATTTCGTTTAATAAATAAATAAATACAACATTTATATTTAATTATTAACTTTAAATTCTCATACGTAAAGTGTGCAATCCCATAGTCTCGAGTTCGATCCTAACTCACATCTACTAATTTATATCCATAAAACCAACAGCTCCCACTTGGATATATCTTAATAGAGTGATCACATCGGTTAGCGTCTAGCAACACTTCGATGCCTCTAGTACGAATCGAGTAAGGCTCCTGGAAAACCTTTTAATGATTTCTCATTATTATTATCCTTTTGTTTCTAATACCACGTTAAATAAAGATATGGAATCAAGTCATTCTTTATAAAAGTATTCAGTTTCTCGTTTGTAAGTGATTGACCAAGATTACCGAATCATCTAAACATATTTAGGGAGATTTGGGTGCGACCGCAAACATCTTGTCAACCCTACGAGGGCCCAAGAAGATTAAACTCCAAATAAATTTGAAGGAACAAATTCTATCTTGACTACAAGAATAACCCACAAACTTTGTAACATTTCGAAAACAACCCTTATGACTACCGATTCACGATAGCGTTAAGTTGCTCCACGTAAATGCACTACATTCATGACACTTATCTGGTATCTCAAGTCTGAGGATAACTATTCATAATTTACTTATAACAATATCCACAAAGTAAATTATGTAGTTGGGATAAGTCCTATATTCAATTCATTGAATATCATCTGAAATTGGTATGCATTCTCATCAATATACTTTCAAGTATATTCTACCACATCTCTCAGATTTGTCTTAGTTTAATGATACTCCCATATCATTAATTGACAACGGACATTTAGAATAACTTAGTTACTCACGGATTAAACATGCAAATATAGGACAACAATATTATAAATGAAAATAAACATAATCCAAACTTTATTTCATCAAAATAATAAATGTTTTACAATATCCTTTATCCAAATACTAATCACGCTTATGCATGAAACTATTAGCTAAGCGAAGTCCAATTCCATTGGCAAGTCCTACAAGCTTGTCTTTAGCTAAAGCCTTAGTGAACGGATCGCTAAGTTATCATCTGTGTGAACTTTCGGTAGATTTATTTCACCTTCCGGACTTGTTCCCGAACATAGTGATACTTAGTAGAAAATGTCGGTGCCCTTCATGACTCGTGTTCATTGGCAAATATGATTGCGCAGAATTGTCACAATACATATCAATAGGCGATTCAATTGAAGGCATAACACCAAGCCACGAAATGAATTTCCTAATCAAACCGCCTCCATTGCGACTTCCAAGTAGCTATGTATTCGCTTCACATCGCAGACATCGCATCGTACTCGCTTCTTGCTCTTCCAATCAATCGCTCCTCCATTGATGACAAAGACATAACCCGTCGAGACTTCGTATCATCTTTATCACACTGCCGGGGCGCATCACAAGAACTCAGTAACACCAAGCTCGTATGCGGATTTCCACCATACACTAAAAACATATCTTTAGTATTTCTAAGATACTTTAGAATATGTTAATAGCAATCCATGAAGTTCACCGGATTCTCGTTGATATCGACCGGTCATGTTTTGAGCGAACGCTACATCGGCCTTGTGCATCTCACAAAGATACATAATAGATCCTACACCAAGCATAAGGAACTTTCTCGCATGCGTGCCACCTTCGGCAGTGTTAAAGCACACATATCGCTACATAAGCCATGCTTTACTTCCATCGGCAAATATCCTTTTGATGAGTGTCTAAATACTCATCATTTTGTTCCTTCTACTTTCGCAAAAACAAAAAACACTTTAAAAGTCTCAAAAGATGAAAAAATATTTAGATCGTATTTTATGCATAAATTGTCAAATCTAGTCCACAGTTACTCAAAACAAGTTAATTTTTCATAAAAGACCCTCGAGGATTTTCAAGTTGTCGAAATTAGCCTTATAAAATTCGATTTTGCAAAATGGCGACTTTAGTCCACGAAATTTCAAAGATTGATGAAATTACCGGGACATTTTTAATTTGAAAATTATTATTTTTGGTCCTTGGGAAAATTAAACTTGTCATAATTGGTCCCTATGATGAATATTGGATGATTACAGTTTAGTCCCTTGGTTTTTGTGGAATTACAATTTTAGTCCTTATTATTAATACTAAATACCACAATTACCTTTTTCCTTCTTATAACCAAACCATATAAAAATAACCCAATCCATCCCTCCTTTTCTTTCCCGAAAAACTAGAACACGCAACCCTTTTCCTCCTCTTTTCTTTCTTTCTCTCAAACACTCAACCCACTCCTTGTTCCTCTCACCGCCGGTCTTCCCATTACTTTCATCTTGGAAGATGCAAAGAGAGTCAAAAGAAAGCACAAAATGATGGTCTTGGTTGTTTTGCACGACAAGGAAGCTACAAAACAAACACGAGACGAGAAGCACGGAGAGAGAGATGAAGACATCTAGTAGTAGTATAAATATTTGTATGCCATTGTAGAGTGGGGAGTTAGTAAGTTAGTTTTTTAGTTTTAATTTAGTTTTTAGTCTAGAATTTGAGAGTTCTAGTCCTCAATTTATGTTTACTGTCATTACCTTTCCTGTAACCATTTAATTTTGAATGCAATTTAATTTCATGTCTTAGTTCCAGTTTCAATTCCATTTGTTAAAGTTTATGCAGTTTTGTTATTGTTATCTTAAGTTCTTCACTGTCGAGTGTCTTCAATTCCTGTTTTCAATCTGATTAGAAAGGTGATATAAGTTGATATAAGCTTATAGTGAGCTTAGTTTCTTATCCATTCTGTCTAAATTCTGATTTTGCAAAAAGTCAACGAAAGTCAAATTTGAGTCGACAAAAGTCAAATCTTAAGTCTCAACTGAATTTGTTATTTCAAAATGTTAAGCAGTAAGTTTTAATGTTAATTCATCTTTCGCATTTGAGTTAAAACCTGTTTTCATCATTTCTTAAGTTCTAAATTGCCTTTTTGTACTAAAAGGGGTGCTTGGGGTATGCTTGTTATTGGAATTTGAGTGGTGATTTCAAGATGTTTCTGTTAAGAGCAAGTTTAGGAACATGTGTGTGCGCCATTTCAGTTACAATTTCAAAGGTATGCTGTCCAAATTCCAGCATTTGCTCAGCTTATTTATAAGCTGTAATAAGCTCTTTACAAGCCAGAAGTAGGGGCAAAGGGAAGTCGGCTGGGTGGACTTCAATAATCCATAAGCTCAAGGGCTGATTCCCTCTATAGCGCATTCCAAATAAGCTCAAAAAGTGCCCCTTGGACTGTCTTCCAGCCTGCATTGAAGCAACCAGCAGCACAACAGATAAGTTCTTGTTCTTTTTTTTGTGATTATCAATCTTAACTGTTCTTATTAGATATTTTAGGATCCCATATGTTTAATTAGTGTAGGTTAGTTTAATCTCAGCTTATTTATAGTTCCAGTAGCTTATTTCATTTTTGTTCTAGTTTAGGTTCCCCCTAGATTAGTTTCTAAGCCAACTGCTTATCCCTTTTCATTTTTGCTTATTGCATTTAATCCTAGTTTATTTTAATTCTTATTTGCTTGTTTGACCATTAGTAATCATATAACTGCTTTTTTGTTGCTTATTTGGTACTAACTTAAGTTAAAGGGTGTGTTGGGCTTATTTTCTGTCCAAAAAAGTGTGTGAAGTGTACTGTCCCAAACAGCCCCTTAAGTTTTTATTTTAGCTTATGTTACTTAAACCAAACAGCCCCTTAGGTCCATTTTGTTTAGAAATAAGCTGTCCTACAGCTTATTGTCTCCTTTACCTAGTCCATCTTAGCTTAGTAAAGTAGTATTCATCACTTTTCAGCTTTTCACAAGCTATTTTGTAGTTTTGGTTTTTTTATATCTGTCTTTTTTTTATGAAGTAATCCCAACTTGTGTTTAACTTTTCCTAAGGTTTTAATAAAAGTTGCTTACTTCGATCTCAATTTTCAAGTTCCAAAAAGAAAGAAAATAAGTGACAAAAAAGGGGGGAAGTGGGACTTGAACCCACGACCTCCTGCCTAGTTACAGAACCCCAGACGCCCACCACTTTGCCATCTGCACTACCACTTGTTTTGTGTTAAGATTTGCTTTCTTAATTATTTAAATACACATAGCAGTTTTAGCTTATTCATTTTGAGAGCTTATCAACTGCTGATTTCTAAAAATAGTACCATGTTTTTTTATTTTTCTTAGACTTAGTTTAGTTTAAGGTATTTTCTGTAATTTTCCCCGATTTTTATAAATTAGTTTCAAATTTTTTATTAATTAATTAGATTTAAATAGTTTTTAATTCGTAATAAATAAAATAAAAATCAAAAAAATACCCGGCTTTTTCCTAAAATTATTTTTAGTCATTTAGAATGTAGGAAAATTAGTTTTGCACTCATAGGACTTAAATTGCATCTTTTTCACTTTCGAGGTTCGGGATTAGCTCGGGTTTTCGCGTTTTTGCATTATAACACCCTAGGATGTAGTTTAGGATCGTTTAATTGTTTCTTAGGATTGTAAAAATTTATTTTCCATACCCGTAGGTATTTTACTTCTTTATTTTTACGTTTTATTTCGTACATTACGTAATTTTATTTAAACGTACGTTTTAGGTTTTAAACGTTAATCGATTTTAAATATAGAATTAAAATGACTTCAAAGTCTTTATTAGATTTAATTTCCTTAGTGTAAAATCAATCAAACCCTTTTCCTGTTCAATATTCACCCGATCACAAATTTGTTGTATTTCAGTTTTCACACCTCGTTGGGACTTAACGACCCGGGGAAACACTAAACTCTCCTGGACTCAATTGAATTGGTTCTAGCCTGTTTGGCTTTTGTTACGGTTGACCATTCACAAGTGGTTGACTTGTGTGATAAAACCTGACCATCTGGGACCGAATCAAATTTTGGCGCCGCTGCCGGGGAGGTGTGTTGCGACAATATCGTAGTTTTTGCGATTAGTGACTTGAAGAACCTTCCTCGTGAAGTTATTGTTTTTGAAAAATACAAAATACAAAAATATTTTTCTTTTCTTTGTATATATGGAAAAGATAAAAATACAAAAAGATTTTGCTTGTTGTTTTAAATAATATAGAACACACAATCAATATAACATTATCAACTGAGGTGTTATCATTATAAGTTCCCGAACAAAAGATTTAAAACTTGCCTTTGTGTCACTTGCGTGAATACGCTTGTGATTATTGGTTTAAGTTCACTGTGTTTTGCCTCGGTCTTGTTTTAATTGAAAGTGTTGTTTTTGAAAGTGCATGTGCACTCGTCTTCGAAAAATCCAAAAATATTCTTCCCATTCCTCTTGGCCATTTGATTCTATCTCTTTAACCCTCTACATGTTTAATTCTCATGGCAACGTTCGATTATCATCGTTGTTTCCACTGCAAAAGCCGTATGGAAGAGGATCAGCTCTATTGTCAGAATCCGGATTGTTTATGCAAGCGATGTGGAAGGATGGGTGCAAGCAAATATTGTTATTGGTGCGAATTATCCGATAAAAACTCTCTCGATGATTCTCCAAGTTTTCCGACCATCCGCCACAACCCGATGTTTCTTGTATTGTCTACGAGCCCAAACCGTCCGAATTGATCAAAATCTTTCGCGATTTACGATTAAGAGAAAAGAGCAAGAACCGAGACCAAAGCGAAGTGGTGGAAATTGCTAGCTCGAGCACACCACTTGTCCCACCTCCGTATTTTTCAAAATGTTCTTGAGACTTGATAGTCATTCGGATCACCATGTTGGTTTTGTTGATTCTTTGAATGAACCGATTCCTTCTCATAACTCTCAAATGGAATCGTTTATTCCTTGTGTCGGTTGTGGTGAGCCTCTTTTGGTTCACCATGTCACCGTATGTACGTGTGTACAGTGTGGTAATGATATTCGGAGCTGAGTTGTTTGTTTTGTGGTTCGAGGAATTCATTTGATTATGATCCTAATCCGAACTCATTTAACGACCCTTAAATTTTCCAATTACCCACCACAGCCCGACTTATCTTCATATAATCAACATAACTCTTGTGAATTTTGTGGAGGTCCTCACCAAGGATTTGAGTGTCAATCCGGAAACACGTTTGTCTATGAACAGTTTTCGGTGATGCTCGTAACTTTGGTTATGACCAATATCCATATAATTCACTGGTCCGGACTCAACAGCTTTCTTGTTGTGAGAATTGTGGAGGTCCTCACGATAATCTTCAATGTCAACCGTGGAATCAAAATTACTACACTTCCGGTTTTGACAATTTCCAACCTCCACAACACCATACGGTTCAAACTCCACCTGAGCCGTTGTCTCAAGAAATTTCCCAAGATTTTGAAACTGCAATGAAAACTCTTGATGATATGATTCGTAACTTTAAGAATCAAGTGAGTGGTGAAAAGACCATGGGAGAATTGCTAGCCGAAGAACGAGAGGCTCGCAAATCTAGGGAAGAATTATTAGTCCTAGAGCATGCAACTCTAAGGCGTTCCCAATTTCTTAAGGGAGCTATGTATGATGATGACGAGGAGAGTTTTTATCCTTTTAAAGATAATATTTCTCAACTCCCTCAGTCTATTGTTATCACACCCGAGATTCACACTCACTCTCTTATTAATGGGGGATGAGCATCTTGACACTGTTCCTGAAAAAGAACCGGACGAATTCATAAAGTCTAGTGTCGAGAACCTTGTCCCAATCCCAAGAGAGTCACAGGGAATTCTCGAGCATTTGTGTGATATCCCTACCCCTCTTGTCTTCCCAAAGATCATGTTGAGATGTTCTCCGATTCTAATGATGATGATTCGTTATCTTGTGGAGACATCCTTTATGTGGAAGATTTACCTTCTGAGCTCGTCAGCTTGGAAGAAGTGAGAGATGTTGATCACGATGATCTTGATATGGACATTGATTTTGAAACGGACGATGAAGATATTCTTGTTGTGTCCGAAGAACCTTTTGCTACGGCATTCACTAATCCTCTGTTTGACTTCGATTCTGAATTCAATCTAATTTCAGATAATCCCATCTTTGATATTCAGAATGAGGATAGTGACTCTTTCATGGAGAACCTCGTTATATCTCCATCTTTTCCCGAAGAAAAGAATAGTGGCAATCCCACTTCGACGTTATACCTTCTGATAACGCTACACGCGTCGTTCGGGGTCAAAGGAACTTCCTTTTCTTCGAGCAAGTTTTATAACACCCTAGGCAGTGAACCTAATCGTTGTAGTGTAGTAATTAGGGTAAGCCACGGGTATTGATATCGTTCTCTAGGGAATAGGAATGCTAGTAGGGAGTTACTACGCTAAGGTTAAGGTTGAGGAAGATTATTTTTATCTTTTATATTTTATGAAAATGGAAAGGTACGAATCTCGGGTATTGGATTTGGGGGTTGGTATTTCTACCGATTACTCTACTATTATCTAATTATCTAAACTAAGGTTGTGGGAGTCTATGTCTAATTAATGTGCTCGTATGATAGTTTAAAGATGTGTTTACTTAGTTTGTATTACTCCTTAATTATCTCCTATTGATGGTTGAGTGTCACGTCTTATTCCTAGTTGCGTTGTGTTTCTAAGGTTGTAGGGTATCGTTTCTCCCTAACTCTTTGAACTTACCAAAGGGTCTTGTCTACAAATCCACATAGAGATTATAGACTCCTACTCTAAGGCACTCTTCGGATGTTTTAGACTACAATCACTCGGGTAATCATACTCTAGGGTTCACAAAGATGAATCAAGCATTAAGTACACAACGAATGACCTATCGCATTACTAGATCATTAATCAACTAAGATAAGAAACAACCAATCAATATTCAATAATTAAGTTTCATACTTCCTAAGCAAACACACAAATAAATTAGCGGACATGGAGAACATGCAAGCATACACACAAATAATCAAAGACATAATTGAATTAATGAAGCAAAGACTTATCTTGGTGTAAGATAGGGTTAAAACCCTAAAATCTTGTACAAGACACCTTAGGTTCGGTTTTAGGTTTTTACTCCAAAGACTCTCCACATAAAAGACGAAAAATTCGGATTCTATATATAAGATTACAATTGCGACGAGGCCACCTTATGTTTAGTGACCCGCCGTGTCGCCGCCATTAGGGTTTCGTCTTGGCCACGTTAACCTTGCGACGGCGTCACCTTATGTCCGTGGCGCCGTCCTCTTGACTTCGGCGTCGTGCGGATCGCATCTAGGCCGTCCGAGTAGCGACGGCCTACTCTTTCACACTAGACGCCGTCTGCTGAAAACATGAGTTTTGAGTTCGACCGTCGCAACTTTCTCCGACGGCGTGCAAATATCTCGATGCCGTCGCCTTCTACATTCGTGATTGTGAGTGTCATGATTTCGACTTTGGCCATTTTCTTCATATATTCGCGCTTCTGTCCAAATAAGTGCCATTCCGACATTTTGCCTTCACGAGACCTAAAAGTGAAAAGGAACGATATTAAGCAATAACGGATACAAAAGTGATCAAATAAGGACTTAAACGACCCCTCAAAATGGTACCTTTTAAAACCTTATCAAATATCCCTACACTTGTTATTTGCTTGTCCTCAAGCAAATGTGCTTTTGAATTAATTTGTAAGTTAGGGTCATTCGAAGATTAATTCAAAACGGTCCACAACACATATAAGCCCATAAAAGTCATAACAAGCACGGAAATACATACTAGCACCTCACATGGGGTGTTTGGATACTCACATCTCTCTCGGTGTATAAATGAAATATAACAATATAGGAAATGGAAGATAAACACTCATTAACCGGTCCTAGTACATAGATTACCATAGGCTTGAGAATAGATCAAACCTCCATCGCTTTGGCGTAAGCACCTAGGAAAGACTATCAAAGAGGTCTTTAAAGGGTTGTAATGTTAGGCTTACGGTAGGAAATAAGGGTTTGGTGGGATAGGCTATTTAGTGGTGGTAAGTCAAAATCTTTATGTTAAATGCATATGAAGAATGGCGTTGCTAAGCCAAGACTCGACACTCTAAACTCTAGATAATGAAATAAACAAACATAAATTAAAAGATAGATGTAGGATGGTAGCCCGTTTGTTTTTTTTTTTTTTTTTTTTTTTTTTATTTTTAATCACTCTATTTTTTTTTTTTTCTTTTCTATTTTTTTTTTTTTTTTTTTTTTTTTTTTCATACACTTTTACTCTACCATCCTCTAAGATAACATCAAAATACTATGGATTTATAAGCATATCCCTACACTTGAGTTTTATTACTCTAATACTAATTTGACCCGAATTGAAAAGATCAAAACACTTGGGGTACATTATTACGCAAACAAAGGGAATTTGAATTTAACGTTCCCTTCCCGTCATTTCATAAACTTTAACTTTTCCCATGAATCCCAATCATCCCAAAACTGTATACAAAGGATATGACTCGACTTAGCAACTTATGCAAGCGACTAGATAATTGAACTAAGGGTTTGGGGAGATAACAATAATTTGCACTAAAAGTGAGTGCATAAGGGGTAGGCTAAGGCGATTTGGGTGTATATTTGGGGGTGGGGTGTAAACAATGCTCTTCATTGATATTCCGGAAAAACCGAAATATCACGAGAACCGCGAAAAGGATAGGCTCTGAGGGGTTAACTAGGGGTATCGTGTACTAAAGATGAGTACAACGCAAAGGGTGTGGGGGAATTACTCAACCAATGTGGAAGAAGTAATTATATTACGTATCAAACAAGGGTTTATCCTAATGCCTCTTATCATTTAGTTATTCCTAACTACACAAGTGTAGCCTCACTTGCGATCTCGGAATGCATCACAAAACAAGTTCTAGAATCTAATATACTACGGTTCTCACTCTAAGCATTAAAGATGAATGCTTTAATTCCTACTAATCTAAGGGTGATCCTCACATTTGGGTGGAATTTGGGTGGTAAAGGGTTTTGTGCTAGTCATGCAACTTCCTATCCGTGAGGCGCTTTTGTTAAGACTAATGGCCCACTCTTATATGTCATGAAAATTTTAAATTTGGTGCCAAAATTACCCTAACCGACATTTCTCATGGTTTATTACGCAAATGCAATTGGACAAAGCAAATAGTCAAGGATAAGCATAGTTTCAAAGTTCCGTTTATTTTCCTCCCTACACTTAAACCGAACATTGTCCCCAATGTTCCCGAAATATCAAAGTTATGATAAAAGAAGGTGATTAAAAGCGAAAGAAACTAATACTCCCGATTAGCTCGGTAGGATCCGTGTAAAGTGGTGGTTAAATTCTTTTCAAGAAGAATTTATGCGTGAAAAGCTCCTTCAATCTTATGTAACTTCTTCTTGACAAACTAAACTGCACACTTGAAGAAAACAAACAAAACCTTCGCGTAAAATCGGCGGTAATAATATATATAAGACTCGATTTAAACTAGGATATAATGCTTGTGGAATGAATGTTTCTGAATTTCTAAGAAAATTAAGACACGGAAAATTCCAAAATTTATAAGTAGCTCGAAAACGAGAAAAAGTGATCGATGTTTTACTCCTTCTTCGACGCGTCATGTTGCAATCATGGCGCGTCGTGTTATCTGACAAAAGCGGTGCGATTTTACGGAAAAATTTACGGAAAATTTACATCTTTAGAATCTGGAAAAATTTCGCAAAACATTCATTATGACTCGATACAAGCATTTGACTCAAACAAACAAACATATATATCTTTTAATTAATTGTTATTCTCATGTTTACGTTTCTTTTGAAAACGTGTGTAATCCTCCTACACTTATCCCTTATGTAAAATACCTTTATATGTAATTAAGGCGAGGTTAAAAACAAAATAAAGCATTTTCACAAATTTAAACATGAGGATAAACAATTAATAAAAGATATATGACACAAACAAGCAAACAATTAAGCATGGGTTGCCTCCCACGAAGCGCTTTTCTTTATTAAAGAGTCTTGTAGCTAGACTCATAGTCCCGCTCCTCGGTTCCTCACGCATTCTCAATGAAAATTCTATCATATTGACAAAATCTTCATTGACTCTATACCTAGGCCCTAAAGTCAAGCAATCCTTATAATAATGCTCCTTCTTTCCCACATGAATTTATGACCTTTTCAACATCTTCCTTGCTTTTGTCCTCAAAAGCTTTGATGTTGTCTCGATCATAAATGGACAAGTGGCCATACTCAGTTGTTTTCCAAGGCATCCTATAGGTGATCTCATCGGTTCCTTCCTTGAACCTAACCGTTCCCTCATGCTTGTTATGGCTCATTCTAGATGTTTCAACAAACGGTTTCCCTAGCACTACTTGGGATAAACTATAGTCAATGACGCATCCTACATCTTCTAGAACCATAAAATCAACTAGGTAAGTGAAATTTCCTATAAAGACATGCACGTCCTTGACTCTTCCCACAAAGTTGCAAACTCCTCACAGGTACTTAGGGTCTCTCCTAATATTGAGTCGCTCATTCATAATGTCATTGTGAGACGATGACATTACGTTGATGGGGATTCCGTATCTATGTAAGCGTGGTCGACACTCCTATATCCGATCATACAAGGGATTTTTAGGTTCCGAGGATTTCTCTCTAATCTTTGGGCATATCCTAATGATGGGTGATCGTGGATTATCGATTATGTATTGATGGTATGCAACCTCTTCCTTAGTGGGGTAAAGATTGAAGTAAGCACTATTTTCCACATCCACGTTGTTGTTTATCATGCCATTTTCCGAATTCTGTTAATCATTGAGCCAACTATAGCCGCTACGACTACTTTCTCAACGACTTCCTATTTGTACTATCGAATATTTTACGCAAATCCACGAAGGTCGGTGTTCCTACTCACATATCGGCCCGGCGGTTGTGTTGGTTATTGGGTTGGGTTTTGAGTGACATTGAAATTTTTGTGTTGGGTTATTAAGTGGTGGTTGGTTATCATTCTCCATGATGAAGAGTGATGGGGTTACGAACAAAGGTTACGAAGAAGGGGATAGACTAAGAGAAATCTAAAAAAATTAGAAAAATTTACTTGATAGGAATCAAGCAAAGAAACCTAAACGAGGTGGACTACTAACTAGCTATTCTATTCCCGACAACGCCAAAAACTTGATAACGCTACACGCGTCGTTCGGGGTCAAAGGAACTTCCTTTTCTTGAGCAAGTTTTATAACACCCAGGCGGTGAACCTAATCGTTGTAGTGTAGTAATTAGGGTAAGCCACGGTATTGATATCGTTCTCTGGGGAATAGGAATGCTAGTAGGGAGTTACTACGCTAAGGTTAAGGTTGAGGAAGATTATTTTTATCTTTTATATTTTATGAAAATGGAAAGGTACGAATCTCGGGTATTGGATTTGGGGTTGGTATTTCTACCGATTACTCTACTATTATCTAATTATCTAAACTAAGGTTGTGGGAGTCTATGTCTAATTAATGTGTGCTCGTATGATAGTTTAAAGATGTGTTTACTTAGTTTGTATTACTCCTTAATTATCTCCTATTGATGGTTGAGTGTCACGTCTTATTCCTAGTTGCGTTGTGTTTCTAAGGTTGTAGGGTATCGTTTCTCCCTAACTCTTTGAACTTACCAAAGGGTCTTGTCTACAAATCCACATAGAGATTATAGACTCCTACTCTAAGGCACTCTTCGGATGTTTTAGACTACAATCACTCGGTAATCATACTCTAGGGTTCACAAAGATGAATCAAGCATTAAGTACACAACGAATGACCTATCGCATTACTAGATCATTAATCAACTAAGATAAGAAACAACCAATCAATATTCAATAATTAAGTTTCATACTTCCTAAGCAAACACACAAATAAATTAGCGGGACATGGAGAACATGCAAGCATACACACAAATAATCAAAGACATAATTGAATTAATGAAGCAAAGACTTATCTTGGTGTAAGATAGGGTTAAAACCCTAAAATCTTGTACAAGACACCTTAGGTTCGGTTTAGGTTTTTACTCCAAAGACTCTCCACATAAAAGACGAAAAATTCGGATTCTATATATAAGATTACAATTGCGACGGCGTCACCTTATGTTTAGTGACGCCGTCGTGTCGCCGCCATTAGGGTTTCGTCTTGGCCACGTTAACCTTGCGACGGCGTCACCTTATGTCCGTGACGCCGTCTCTTGACCTTCGGCGTCGTCGGATCGCATCTAGGCCGTCCGAGTAGCGACGGCCTACTCTTTCACACTAGACGCCGTCTCTTGAAAACATGAGTTTTGAGTTCGACCGTCGCAACTTTCTCCGACGGCGTCGCAGATATCTCGATGCCGCCGCCTTCTACATTCGGCGATCGTGAGTGTCATGATTTCGACTTTGGCCATTTTCTTCATAAATTCGCGCTTTCTCGTCCAAATAAGTGCCATTCCAAAGATTTTGCCTTCACGAGACCTAAAAGTGAAAAGGAACGATATTAAGCAATAACGGATACAAAGTGATCAAATAAGGACTTAAACGACCCTCAAAATGGTACCTTTTAAAACCTTATCACCTTCTCGAGGAGTTCGCGATGTACTCGCCTCATTAATCATTCTCCACCGGAGATGATGATGTGCACGTCGACTTTCTTTCTTCGGATGACTCGATACCTTCGGGTTTCGAGTGACGATTATGGCTTAGGTCCATCATCCACTCGTCCTTTGCTAAACCACGGATGATGGAACCTCTTCTAAGCTTTGATACGGATGTTTTCATTGCTTGATGGTGGATAAGATTTACGAACATTCCGTCAATGTTCCCGAATCTAATCTTTTGCCCACCCATCCCACCCATTGTCAACTCATTGTCACTTTGCCTTCTCATCCCATTTCTTCTCCATGTCCTCACTCTTATAAGAGTGAAGATACCATCTTTGACCCCGGCATTTCCCATTATCTTGAGCCGGGAATATATCTCATCGGTGTGGAACTTTCACGTGCTTCAAATGTTTGTCCAAACATCTTGAATGAAAGTCCGATGGAGATTGTCTCTTCCACTTACTTCCCATGAACAAATTAATTGGGTCGAGTCAAGCTAGCGACTCGGTAATCAAAAACAATGAGTTAAACATGGGTTTCACCGTGTACCACCCTAGTGTGGGGAGTTTCCCATTGTTGTATATAAGTTTTCATCAAAAAAAAAAAAAAAAAAAAAAAAAAAAAAAAAAAAAAAAAAAAAAGGCCGTAGTATTTCCCTTTACGTTTTTGTTTCGGCATAACCGCTTACTTTGAATATTGAGGGCAATATTCATTTCTAGTGTGGGGAATTCTCACGAATTTTATCATGTAATTATACCACCCAATTCCCCATTTTTGGCCAAAATTTTTTTGGAGTAAGTGTTTTACACTTACTCGACTTATGGTTATCGATCCGCCATGTCTAATAAACAAAAGGATTGGCTAATCCAGAGCAAACGGCTCTTGGTAAAGATATCTCAAATCCTTTGACGGCTTGCAATTTGCCCAAAATTGTATGGTGTTCACCACCATATCTTTAATTAGTGAAGAGTTGGCTAGCCCGCAAGTTTATGGCTTGTGGTAAGGCGGTTGGAAAACCATAATTGGTAATCACTCACCAAAGATATTTTATCTAAGAGTTGGCTAGTCCGTAGCAAGCGGCTTCGGTAAAGACAAATCAAAACCGTTGAAAGTCGGTGATTTGCTCAAAATCATTTGGTTATCATTGTACCAAGGTTCTTACTTGAACTGAAACAATTGGCTACTCGAGTAATGGCTTTTTGTAAAGAGATTCAAATCCATTAAGTTTTTCAAAAGATTGCTAGGGACTAGCAATAGTTTAGTGTGGGGATTGATGAGTGTCTAAATACTCATCATTTTGTTCCTTCTACATCGCAAAAACAAATCAAAACACTTTAAAAATCTCAAAAGATGAAAAAATATTTAGATCAGTATTTTATGCATAAATTGTCAAATCTAGTCCACAGTTACTCAAAACAAGTTAATTTTTCATAAAAGACCCTCGAGGATTTTCAAGTTGTCGAAATTAGCCTTATAAAACTCAATTTTGCAAAATGGCAACTTTAGTCCCCGAAATTTCAAAGATTGATGAAATTACCCGGGACATTTTTAATTTGAAAATTATTATTTTTGGTCCTTGGGAAAATTAAACTTGTCATAATTGGTCCCTATGATGAATATTGGATGATTACAGCCAAATCCCTTGGTTTTGTGGAATTACAATTTTAGTCCTTATTATTAATACTAAATACCACAATTACCTTTTTCCTTTTATAACCAAACCATATAAAAATAACCCAATCCATTCCTCCTTTTCTTTCCCGAAAACCGAACACGCAACCCCTTTTCCTCCTCTTTTCTTCTTTCTCTCGAACGCTCAACCCACTCCTTGTTCCTCTCACCGCCGGTCTTCCCCATCACTTTCATCTTGGAAGATGCAAAAGAGAGTCAAAAGAAAGCACAAAATGATGGTCTTGGCTGTTTTGCCTGACAAGGAAGCTACAAAACAAACACGAGACAGAGAAGCACAGGAGAGAGAGATGAAGACATCTAGTAGTAGTATAAATATTTGTATGCCATTGTAGAGTGGGGAGTTAGTAAGTTAGTTTTTTAGTTTTAATTTAGTTTTTAGTCTAGAATTTGAGAGTTCTAGTCCTCAATTTATGTTTACTGTCATTACCTTTCCTGTAACCATTTAATTTTGAATGCAATTTAATTTCATGTCTTAGTTCCAGTTTCAATTCCATTTGTTAAAGTTTATGCAGTTTTGTTATTGTTATCTTAAGTTCTTCACTGTCGAGTGTCTTCAATTCCTGTTTTCAATCTGATTAGAAAGGTGATATAAGCTTATAGTGAGCTTAGTTTCTTATCCATTCTGTCTAAATTCTGATTTTGCAAAAAGTCAACGAAAGTCAAATTTGAGTCGACAAAAGTCAAATCATAAGTCTCAACTGAATTTGTTATTTCAAAATGTTAAGCAGTAAGTTTTAATGTTAATTCATCTTTCGCATTTGAGTTAAAACCTGTTTTCATCATTTCTTAAGTTCTAAATTGCCTTTTGTACTAAAGGGGTGTTTGGGGTATGCTTGTTATTGGAATTTGAGTGGTGATTTCAAGATGTTTCAGTTAAGAGCAAGTTTAGGAACATGTGTGTGCGCCATTTCAGTTACAATTTCAAAGGTATGCTGTCCAAATTCCAGCATTTGCTCAGCTTATTTATAAGCTGTAATAAGCTCTTTACAAGCCAGAAGTAGGGGCAAAGGGAAGTCGGCTGGGTGGACTTCAATAATCCATAAGCTCAAGGGCTGATTCCCTCTATAGCGCATTCCAAATAAGCTCAAAAAGTGCCCCTTGGACTGTCTTCCAGTCTGCATTGAAGCAACCAGCAGCACAGCAGATAAGTTCTTGTTCTTTTTTTTTGTGATTATCAATCTTAACTGTTCTTATTAGATATTTTATGATCCCATAGGTTTAATTAGTGTAGGTTAGTTTAATCTCAGCTTATTTATAGTTCCAGTAGCTTATTTCATTTTTGTTCTAGTTTAGGTTCCCCCTAGATTAGTTTCTAAGCCAACTGCTTATCCCTTTTCATTTTTGCTTATTGCATTTAATCCTAGTTTATTTTAATTCTTATTTGCTTGTTTGACCATTAGTAATCATATAACTGCTTTTTTGTTGCTTATTTGGTACTAACATAAGTTAAAGGGTGTGTTGGGCTTATTTTCTGTCCAAAAAAGTGTGTGAAGTGTACTGTCCCAAACAAATTTCCTTAAGTTTTATTTTAGCTTATGTTACTTAAACCAAACAGCCCCTTAGGTCCATTTTGTTTAGAAATAAGCTGTCCTACAGCTTATTGTCTCCTTTACCTAGTCCATCTTAGCTTAGTAAAGTAGTATTCATCACTTTTCAGCTTTTCACAAGCTATTTTGTAGTTTTTGTTTTTTTATATCTGTTGCTGCCATGAAGTAATCCCAACTTGTGTTTAACTTTTCCTAAGTCCATGTTTTAATAAAAGTTGCTTACTTTGATCTCAATTTTCAAGTTCCAAAAAGAAAGAAAATAAGTGACAAAAAAGGGGGGAAGTGGGACTTGAACCCACGACCTCCTGCCTAGTTACAGAACCCCAAACGCCCACCACTTTGCCATCTGCACTACCACTTGTTTTGTGTTAAGATTTGCTTTCTTAATTATTTAAATACACATAGCAGTTTTAGCTTATTCATTTTGAGAGTTTATCAACTGCTGATTTCTAAAAATAGTACCATGTTTTTTTATTTTTCTTAGACTTAGTTTAGTTTAAGGTATTTTCTGTAATTTTCCCCGATTTTTATAAATTAGTTTCAAATTTTTTATTAATTAATTAGATTTAAATAGTTTTTAATTCGTAATAAATAAAATAAAAATCAAAAAAATACCCGGCTTTTTCCTAAAATTATTTTTAGTCATTTAGAATGTAGGAAAATTAGTTTTGCACTCATAGGACTTAAATTGCATCTTTTTCACTTTCGAGGTTCGGGATTAGCTCGGGTTTTCGCGTTTTTGCATTATAACACCCTAGGATGTAGTTTAGGATCGTTTAATTGTTTCTTAAGATTGTAAAATTTATTTTCCATACCGTAGGTATTTTACTTCTTTATTTTTACGTTTTATTTAAATGCGTTCGTAATTTTATTTAAACGTACGTTTTAGGTTTTAAACGTTAATCGATTTTAAATATAGAATTAAAATGACTTCAAAGTCTTTATTAGATTTAATTTCCTTAGTGTAAAATCAATCAAATCCTTTTCCTGTTCAATATTCACCCGATCACAAATTCGTTGTATTTCAGTTTTCACACCTCGTTAGGACTTAACGACCCGGGGAAACACTAAACTCTCCTGGACTCAATTGAATTGGTTCTAGCCTGTTTGGCTTTTGTTACGGTTGACCATTCACAAGTGGTTGACTTGTGTGATAAAACCTGACCGTCTGGGACCGAATCACCTTTCTTGGAATTTTGCATATTGAATCTCTTCAATATTTTATCAATGTAAGCGCTTTGACTTAAACCAATTAACCGCTTTGACCTATCTCGGTAGATCTTGATTCCCAGAATATATGCAGCTTCTCCTAAATCCTTCATGGAAAAACACTTCCCAAGATATGCCTTAACATTTTGCAAACTCGGAATGTCTTTTCCCATAATTAATATGTCATCGACATAAAGAATTAGGAAAATTACATTACTCCCACTAACTTTGTGATATACACATGGCTCATCAAGATTTTGAATAAATCCATACCTTTTGATTTCTTAATCAAATCTTTTATTCCATTGCCTTGATGCTTGCTTCAATCCATAAATGGACCTTTGAAGTTTGCATACGATTTGGAAATTGTGGATTCACGAACCCCTCGGGTTGCTTCATATAGATGTCTTCATCTAAGCGACCATTTAAGAAGGCGTTTGACATCCATTTGCCATATCTCATAGTCATAGTATGCCGCTATAGCTATGAGAATTCTAATAGCTCTAATGTCACCATGGGAGAAAAGGTCTCCTCGTAATCAATGCCATAAGTTTGAGTAAAACCTTGCGCAACTAGACGAGCTTTATAGACCTGTACATTGCCATCCATGTCAGTCTTAATCTTATAGAGCCACTTACTTCCATCCACCGTGGCGTTTGGAGGTAAGTCAACCTCTATACAGACTTCATTTTCTCTCATGGATTTCATTTCCCCATTCATTGCAACCTGCCATTTTGCCTTGTCAGGACTTGCCATGGCAGCTTTATAACTAGTAGGCTCTCCAAGATCTCCTAACATAGTTTCCTCAACCTCTACGTTAAGACATAGACGTTCGGTGCACGTATATTCCTTACGGATCTCTGACGGGAATCACTTCAACTTCGGTGGAGGACCCGGACTATCGTGCTCTACCGAAGTACGTTAGTGTTTTCGAAAGGTAATGCATCTTCTTGATCATCTTCCGGATCATAAACTTTCCCATCGAATTCTTGAGATACGAGATCTCTTTCAAGAAAATCTCCATACCTAGCAACAATTACTTTATTTTCGGTTGGATAGTAAAAGTAGTAACCCATAGTTTCCTTAGGGTATCCTACGAAGATACACTTTACGATCTTTGTTGGAGTTTATCTGCTGAGTCACGTATAACATACGCCTCGCAACCCCGCACCTTTAAATAAGACATGTTAGAGCTTTACCATGCCATATTTCATATGGTGTCTTATCAACCTTCTTTGTGGGAACCATTTTTAGAATGCGACAGTGATTCCAAAGCATAATCCCAAAAGGATAAAGATAGAGTGGTAAGATTAAACATAGATCGTATCATGTCCAACAATGTACGATTTCTTCTCTCGATACACCATTTTGTTGTGGAGTATATGGAGAAGTGAGATTCTGGACAATTCCATTCTCGCTAAGTAATCTTTAAACTCTTGGCTTAGATACTCGCCTCCTCTATCGGATCGAAGAGCTTTAATCTTCTTTCCCAATTGCGGTTCTACTTGACTTTGAAAACCTTAAATGTTTCAAACACCTCATGTTTATGCTTAAGTAAATAAACATAACCATAACGGTGAAATCATCGATAAAGGTTAAAGTAGCTAGCACCTCTCTTTGACACATGTCTAAGTGGTCCACACACATCAAGATGAATAAGACCAAGTAGATCGAAGCCCTCTCCATATTGCTATGAAAAGGTTTCTTAGTCATCTTCCCGATATGCATGACTCACATTTATCAAATGATTCATCATTGATATTTTGCAAAAGCCCTTCTTGTTGCGACTTATGCATGCGAGCCTTGCCTATATGAGCAAGTCTACAATGCCAAAGATAAGAAGAATTCAAGTCTAACTTTATCTTCTTGTTAATGCTAAACATTGAATTATTATTATTGTTAGATTCATTTCTAATCACATCAATTTCAAACACACCATTCACGATGAATTGCTTTAAAATAAAATACACCATTTAAAGAAACATCAATTCCATTACGTGAAATAGTATGAGTAAAACCATCATCCAACAAAACGAAAAGGAAACAACACCTCTAATTATAGAAGGTACATAATGACAATTGTTCAATAACGATTACTAAGCTCAAGGCAATACTAAACTAAACGTTCCTATGGCTTCAATAGCTGCATGTGCGCCATTTCCCACGTGCGGATATTGCTCCCCATAGGCCGCCTTCCTTTCCACTCTAAACCCTTGTAGTGTATTACAAATGTGAATACCACACCCGTATCATATACCCAGGGAATTATTATGATTTAGAGTAAATAATTCAATGACAAATAAATTACACAAGGATCGCCCTATGGACCCTTCATACTTCATTTTATTTGCCCGCAATTCATCAAGATAGAGAGCACTTTTCTTCCAATGCCCAACTGTCTTGCAATGGTGGCATGCTTGATCCTTTTAGGATTATCCTTCCTAGGAGTAGGGTTCTTTTGGGTTGAGGTTGATAGGCCATAACTTTGTTTGCCTTTGTCAACCTTTCCTTACCCTTCCCTTCTTGTTGTTCGTGACGCGGTTTTGGCTTATTAATTCTTCCACCACGAATAGCAAGTACCGGGCGGTAGGAACCTTTGAGGCAACCCTTTCTCATAATCAATAAGCAATGCGTGTGGGTCAAGAATCGTCTTCCCACGCGGTGCATATTGAAATTTCGACAAAACCATTAAAATCCTTGTTAAGGGATCGATTAATCGATTCACGACCATGTCGTCATCATAAGTTTTGCCAAGTGCTTTTAGTTGGTCCATGTAACCTTTCATTTCCAAAGACATGAGCACTTACGGGTTTACCCTCTCCCCGCCTACAATTGTGTAACGCGTCGGTCAAGTCATAAATCTCGACGGCATTTGGTTTCTCAAACATAGTTCAAGTTCATTGAGCATATTATATGGGAAATAATGTTGAACCGCTTTTGAAGAGCGATTCCATTGTTCCCAACATAAGACAAGCCACATCATTATGATGCTTATACTCAGCTTTCCACTCGTCCTTTTGAGCTTGAGTAGCTTCAGACCGCTTGGTTCAAGAGGCAAGGTTCATAAAGATATTTCAAACGGTCAAGAACTCTACAGACAATTCTCAAGAGCGGTGCCAATCATTGAAATTCTTAGAGCCGATCAACTTTTCTCGATCAAAAAACTTTTGAACGCAGAATTTAGTGAAGTGTTAGTGTTATCGTTATTTTGAGCCATTTCTACGTAAAAAGTTCAAGTATTAGTATTTTCGATAATACAATTTTCAAGAAAATAAAATATACCCAACGGTAATATAAACATACAACCATATAATTTTCTCGAAAACTAGGATCCAAATTATTATAGGTTCATTACATCGCTTGATCCGCTAGCAACGAACGATATAATAAGGTAATCTGTCGAACATTAATTGGCAAACAATTTCCAACTCCTAGATCATTATGGGATTTATATTTTCCAACGCTATTGCAAATATAAACATGTTTCATCCCATCTTATGCCATTGAGTCCAGGTCTCACTTCCTACTCAACTTAAGTGTCTAACTTAAAGAACTGCAAATATGTCCATGTAAGGTCTGACTTTACATAGAGATTTACCTCTCCATCACAATCTAGCCAAGTACTGTCATGACGTAAATTGCAACTTCAAGTGTTCCTTTTAATTAGATGGCATATTCTTAATTTAAAAGGGTATTAGTTTTGATTTTATGTGGTCAAATCAAATATGTACAAAGATGTCATGCATTCATCTTGTAGCATAATTTAATAAAAAACTTTTTATTGCCAATTCTTAAAGATCAAATTATCAAAGTCTTGACTGAGGTATTGGGTTCACCAATCAAGGAATTTAGTGTTAATTATCGTCCATTATACCGTACTTTTGCATAAGTGTAAACACTTAGTGTTTGGATAATTGCCACCAAGTGGCGCATGGAATTAAAACTAATTCGCCCTTAAGATGAGCTTGTACATTTTATGGCTAACTAAGTAGCTCCATTCGAACTTACAGAGGGCGAGGACCGGTAGCGCAAACGCATAACCTTAGACATCCATTCGGTGTGATGTGCGCACTTAAATAACCCTTTATAGTTCATTCGAATGGGTGAGCTGTTCACCATTGTACCAAAGTCACCAATCAATTAAACTATTGAAAACTTAGCTCTTCCAAAACAAATCAAATTTCGCCATTGTTTAGTCCGTATTATTTTTCTATTCAAAATTACCCTTTGCTTAAAACTGTCTAACATAATAAACAAACAAGTAACAAATAAAAAATAAACTACTAAAAAACAATGCGCACATAATAAACAATTTATACGTGTAAACAAGTAGCCACATGCAACTTATTCGATAAAACCCTATTAATAATCAATATCTATGTTAAATTAATGTATATATTAATTTAGGGTTTTCACTCCAACAATAGAAAGTGAACCACATACATCGATAAATCGATTACGTAAACCCTTAATTAAATTATACCAAATTGCACATAATTGATTCATTAATATATATATATAATTGGAGTCTTCCCCAATTCAAGATTTATCGTAAATAAATATGTCTCAACAATTAAACAATATATCAAAGCAACTTATCCATGACTAACATGCATGTATAATCATGGATATCATAACAATTTATACAAATAAGTCACAAGATCGCATATAAAAATTCCATGACACATAACAAATTATTCATGAATTAATCACGTAATCAATATTAATTCTAGGTTTTAATAAGGTTAGCAAACAATTTTCAAAACCCTAAAATTTATACATGTGTCGACATAAAAAAAAATAGGGGAACGCCCCATTAATTAAAAAAAAAATCGACCAAAACATAAATAAAACATAAACCCTAGATTAACATGTCAAACAACATACAAGTATTTGTTTTATTACGCGTTTATGTAATTAATTACTCATTAAAACCAATGACTCGTGATGCCACTGTTGGAATTATATATCAAGACATTCAAATAAATAATCACAAATCATCAAAGTAATCATGCGGAAGCGTATAGGATGTATTAACGAATAATTAATTAACATAAAAGAATATGCGTACCTTTTCTTGATTCTAGCCGAACAAGAATCAAATCCACAAACTAGCAACGGATGAACCCTAATTTGATTTAATTAGGATTATGTGAATTACCCCTTACCGTTTTTGTAGTTCAATCCAAGATAATAACAATAGTGTGTTATTACAATGTTCTTGTACACACGTACTAAACCGAATTAAAGTAATGCTAGTTTTTATAAAACAAATAACTTTGTTTGTGGAAAAAGAATGTGTCGACACCTTAGAAGTGTTCGACCGGTTTTGAGGACAAGAAACACACACAAAACAATTTTTAGGGTTTAGCTTATGAGCACAAGAGATGGAAAAATAAAACCCCAAGCATTGTTTATATACCCAAGCAAACTTGGTGAACAAGTTGGTTTTTCTTTCCTTGTTTTGTGTCCCTAGGCCGATCGGTTAAGGAGTCCCTAAAGGGATTCCGGAACCTTCCCAACTTTTGCAATTTAGTCCTTTTCCATAAACATTTAACGACCGTTAGTCCATTACATTAATTACTTAACGTCCGTTAGTTATTTCGTTTAATAAATAAATAAATACAACATTTATATTTAATTATTAACTTTAAATTCTCATACGTAAAGTGTGCAATCCCATAGTCTCGAGTTCGATCCTAACTCACGTCTACTAATTTATATCCATAAAACCAACATTATACTCATCAAGCATGGCAATTTTCCAATATGGGTTGGACAAAGCATCTTTTGGGTTACGGAGAATGGGACATGGAGATGTAGTGACTGAAAGATTGAATGGATCTATTGGTTTAGAGATACCAGACATACTTCGAGTATTCATGGTGCGTAAAGGAGTGGCTGGTGGTATGTTTGAAGATGGAAGCCGAGAGGTTGATGGAGCACGACAGGTTGCTCGGATATTGGGTTGTAGTGGTGAGTTTAATAGCGAGGATTGAGATGTTGGTTGACAAGGAGAAATTTGGGTGTTGATTGGACTAGGTGGATGAGGCAGATTGGCATTTGGTTGACTGGACATGTGTTGAGCAACAGGAAAGGGACTCCCCATTTGGGCTGTTGTGACGGAAGGTTGAAGGTGGGCTGATGTGGTGTTGGGATTGGCTTGAATTGAAACCTGGTTTGTCCCGTGGGAGGAATATGACCCAATAGAGGTTGTGTGGTTTGCTGGAACAAAATTAGAAGAAAAAAATGGAAGTATTAATGGATGAATGCCATCATTAAGAAATGAGTAACTAGAAGGAGCAGGATTATGGAGTTTGGCAAATGGAAATAGTGTCTCATCAAAAATAACGTGATGCGAGAGAATTATTTTGTGAGTAGCTAAGTCATAGCATTTGTAACCTCTATGATTCGAAGGGTATCCCAAGAAAACACATGGTGTAGAGCGTGGTTGTAATTTGTTAATAGTTGTGGAAGGGACAGAGGGTAACACAAACAACAAAAAACTCGAAGGTGATCATAAGATGGGGTGCGATTATAAAGTATGTCTGTTGAGGTTTTGTGATTGAGAAGTTTACTGGGTAGGATGTTTATTAAGTATGTGGCCATTTGAAGTGCATGATGCCAAAATTGTGGGGGCATGGAGGAGTGAGATAACAGAGTTCGAATGATGTTATTTATAGCACGTATTTTGTGTTCGGCTTTTCCATTTTGTGAGGATATGTGTGGACAAGAGAATAGAAAAACCATTCCATTGTCATTACAAAATTGGTGAAAATATGAGTTATTATATTCTTTGCCATTATCACATTGAAAAGTTTTAATACTCATATTGAAATGTGTACGAATAAGGTTGTAAAGGGAAATGAAAGTGGGATAAACCTGTGATTTAGTTCCAAGAGGAAAAGTCCACAAAAAATTTGAATAGTCATCAATAAATAAGATGTAATATTTGTGACCACTCGAACTCAATACTAGTGAAGTCCACAAATCACTATGAATTATATCAAATGAAAACGATGAAGAAGACGATGAATCATAAAAAGGTAATTGAATATGTTTGCCAAAAACACAAGATTGACAAATAGGAGAATCCCCGGACGAATTACATTGAATGTAATCCTTATTTTTAAGCGAGCATAATATATTAGCGTCCGGATGACCTAAGCGATGATGCCATAGGTCTTGAGAAATTGCAGCAAAAGTAAAAGGTGTTGTGATTTGCTGGAGAGCAGATTTAGTAATTGGGCAAAGATCCCAAACACTATTGCATCGCATGATTGGCACCCCCGTCTCAAAATTGTAAATAGAAAAACCAAGAGGATCAAAAGCAATAGTAAGATTATTATCTGTTGAAAGACGCCGAACATATATTAAATTTTTAATAAGGTGAGGAGCAACAAGGACATTTTTGTGATCCTGTTTTTAATGCTTTAATGTTTATAAGACAATTACTATTTAGTACGTTTTACTTTAGTATGGGTCATAGTGGGTCATTATAAGGCATGTAATGTTTGGGTCGATATGTTAACCCAAACAGGCCTTTTAGAAGTTAGTTATATGACGGTTAAATTAGTTGACATTTATTGGCAGTTATTCTATGTTGTGAAACGACACAATGGTTCACATGTCAACAGACAAGTCGTTTCACAAACTATATATACTGCATTAGGATAAGTCAAACATATATCCTATTATTATTATTCAATATAAAACCTTTACTGTTTTTCATTTGTCTCACACACACAAACTAAAGATCACAATGGTTATCTCGAATCAATTGTTATGTTGTAATTGGCATGATCATAAACCTGTGACAAAGTACCAACAATGGTATCAGAGCCTATGTTCTGATCCTAGGAGAAGCCAACTACACAGGAACATAAACCATGTCCCAAACAGATCCTACTTACTTGGTGAAACCTCGCAAACAAACCCACACACTCCAAAATGGCCAAGACACAAAAAATACATATCACCAGAAGGAAAACGTTTATTAAAAAAGAAAATGGAAGAGGTGGTGTCCTATAATTCCTCGAAATTAAACTCTCCCACGAGCAGCAGTTACAAACAAATAAAGGAACCAAAATTCATATCCAAGAGGGACAAAAGGGCACGTTGCTATATATGTAAGGAAAGGGGCCACGTTTTTTGGAGATGCACAAACAAAGGAAAGAAAACCAACAAAGGAAAGATTGAATCAAGTACAATGGAAACAACACCAGTCAAGGTTTCACAAACTTATGATGCATTCAGATATGAACCAGAAACAGTTCATGTATCAACAGACTTCATGGTTGATGGTTCTGACAAAGGAAATTGGGATGGAATCTGGTATGTTAGCAAAACATACAAAAAGCACATGAGCCCCATGAAACATTTATTCAAAAGGATGGTGCAGAGATTCAAGGTTGAAGGGACAGAAGAAAAGGAGAAAAAATTCATTATTTCTTATGGCATAGGAGAAGTGATTGTAGAGACAAAAGAGGGAAAGTTGATGATACCAAATGTAATTTACACTCCAGAAATTACATTGAATATTCTTAGTTTGGAGAAATTAGAAGAGCAAGTGTATTTGGTGAATTATGATGGCAACAGATGCAATGTAAAATACATGTTTGATTACATGTATGAAGGGGCAGTTGAGGAACATAACATCATTGAAGAAGAAAGTGAAGACACCATAATTAAGAGTCACAACAAACATTTGGATGACTACTACAGGACGTTGGACCCAGGGGATGATTGCTCTTTGATCAAAGGTATGGAAGAACTAAGAATGGAGAAGGAAGAGAAGCATGATTATATGGACAGTGAGTACATAAGCATGAATGGAACTCTTTATCTCATGAAGGTAAACACTTATAAAAGGTTTATAGCATTCCTAGACTTGATTTATATAGATAAACTTGTCTATGGAAACTGGGATGTATTGAAAGGGAAATTTATGGAGATGATCAGATGGTTCTATCTAGAATTTTTAGGACAACAAGTTTTAGGAGAATTGCCACCAACTGTAGGAGCAATTAACATTGACTTGTTGGGGTTATACAAATTTGTTGATGCACTGGGTGGGTATATGGATGTATCACTCAATGGAAATTGGCACCAAGTGGCTAAAATACTTGGTTTAGAATATGAACATCAAGGCACAATTAAGGAATTGTATAGAGAATACATTGGGATGATCAAGGTGTATTATGAAGAGTCAAAAAGAGTGCAAGGAGAACCAGAAGCCATGGCAGGAAATAGCAGAGTTACTGCAGATGAGCCAGAGATGGATATGCAGGTTGATGCACAGGTTGATGACCAAGAAATGCAAGAAGGCTTCCCAAAAGAAACTGTGAAGGACGATGTACACATGGAAGATGAAAGCAGTGGAAGCAAATTTGGTACAACAATTGAAGAAAGTGGCAGCAGCAGTGATGATTTTATCATCATCACTTGAAGATGGAATCAAGAAGATCATAGATGAAGCATTCAAGCATTAAGAGGGAGAATGTGATCCTGTTTTTAATGCTTTAATGTTTATAAGACAATTACTATTTAGTACGTTTTACTTTAGTATGGGTCATAGTGGGTCATTATAAGGCATGTAATGTTTGGGTCGATATGTTAACCCAAACAGGCCTTTTAGAAGTTAGTTATATGACGGTTAAATTAGTTGACAGTTATTGGCAGTTATTCTATGTTGTGAAACGACACAATGGTTCACATGTCAACAGACAAGTCGTTTCACAAACTATATATACTGCATTAGGATAAGTCAAACATATATCCTATTATTATTATTCAATATAAAACCTTTACTATTTTTCATTTGTCTCACACACACAAACTAAAGATCACAATGGTTATCTCGAATCAATTGTTATGTTGTAATTGGCATGATCATAAACCTGTGACAAAGTACCAACAATTTTTTAGGTAAAGGGAATGATAAGGATGTGAAAGATGCGTATGTCCATAACCAAGAATTGGAATGGTATTACCATTGCCAACAATTATATGTTTTTGAATGCTCAAATTGAAATAAGCCGAGAGATTACCTTGAGATGTCGTCATGCGAGAGGTAGCACCCGTATCCATATACCATTGATCATCTGGTGGATTGAGAGTCATGGTATGCATTGCTTGATCAAGGTCTGTTGGAACATTAACAACAGTAGAAGCAGCATAGGCTTGGGTTGGGCGTGGGCCGAGCAAACCTGGTCCTCCAGATGAGGTGTTAGGCCGAGTCCATGGCATAGTTGGGTAGGACGGTGGTGGAGTGGCCCATTGAACCGGTGACCAGGCCTAAGGAGCAAAGGGACCCCAACCTTGGAACTGTTGGTAGTTATTGTTGTTGTTTGACCGACCACGACCTCGACCTCCATTACGACCACCACCACGATTATTATTGTTTCTGCCACGACCACTGTTCGAGTTGAAGTTGCGTTGTGGAGCTTGAGATTGAGAAGTAGTACCAGAAGATGAGTTTTGATGGGGTTTGGGGGTGGTCAAAGAGGCCACGAGAGCAGCAGTACCATTGGTGATGGTTGTGTTTGTTACTTGTTTGCTTTTACGGGTTTCCTCAAGAATCAACCTGGAACGTGCTTCATAAAACAGTGGGAGGGGATCACTTTGTTGAATGTAACTTGCAACGTTATCATAGCTTTCGTTAAGACCGACTATGAGTTGCAAAACAAGACGATGGTTGGAGACAGGTGCTCCAACATTTTCAAGTTGATCCGCAAGCATCTTAAGCTCTTGACAATAGGTAGAAACAGAAGAGAAGTTGTCAAGGCGGGTGTTGGTGAATTGATGTTCCAAGTAAACGGCACGAGAGTTTTGATTGTCTTGAAAAATATTTTTCAAGGCAGCCCATGCTTTGGCAGTGGTAGTATCAGGTTCCAGTATGGTGTGCAAGAGGTCATCAGATATGGTGCCATATATCCATTGAAGGACGATGGCATCCAAGGTAGACCAAGTTCCAGGGTCGACAGTGGGTTTTGGTGGAGTATCCTTGTCCTTGTCTTTTTGTGCGGAAGAGGAGGGAGATGATGGTGGTGGGGGAATGATGAGATCAATCACCTTGTATGCTCGACAATGAATTTTGAACAATTCTGCCCAGGAAGCATATTGTCCATTTTCCATCTCAAGTTGGCTGGGGATGGGGTTCTTGATGTTGGTAACAGAGAATGCAGGGTGGAATTTGGAGTCTGCCATGAGAGAAAAAAAATTGAGAGAAAAAGAGGCGATAATTAATTAAGAAGTCACAAAAAGTTAAGCTCAACTTATATATGGCGAAGCTGCACATTTTGATGCTATTTCTTAATGAAAAACATCAATTGCCACAACCTTGCATTATGATCAAGGTTATAAATAGCGTGAGTCGTGGCGTGGCGGCATGATCAAGCATCACGTCTTTGCGGTCAAGGTGAAGCTTTTGCATTTATAAGGCGTAGCATAAGGCGGAACGAAAAATGAAAATATTTATATATTTATATCATATTTCATATATATCAAGTTTACAAAAAGAATTGGCATAAGGCGCCGTGACGTCATGACGTAACGGCATGACCAAGCCTTACGCCTTTGCGAGCCTTTTAAAACCATGATTATGATACCAAACTCTCAACCTGAATAGACATCATACATTAGAGTGTATAAATAAGGAAATTTTACATCCTTTCACCTATGTGAGATTACCTGAATCAACTTTTTTAGAAAAGTAACAATGCACGTGGAGTAGGATATTTACCATGGTTCACTCACTCATGAGTAAGGGTGTGCACGGTCCAAAAACCGGACCGGACCGAAAACCGATTTCGGCATAAACCTTAGACCGAGACCGGACCGAATGTGGTCGGTCCGGTCGGTCCTTCGGTCGGTCCGGTCCAAATTAACCCAAATTCATCGGTTTTGGTCCGGACCGGACCGGACGGAGGACCGAATTAGCCCAAATGCCAAGATCGCGGACCGGACCGAATGTGGTCGGTCCGGTCCGGTCCAGTCCGGTCTCGGTCGGTCCGGTCCTTTCGGGTTGTATGCTCACCCTTACTCATGAGTTCATATAACTTTAATTGGTGTGTGTAAAATATGGAGTACAAAATGAAATCATATTTTCATATCACCCAACATGGTCCATGGACTAGTTTCAGTTTTTTACTTTATAAGATTGTCAAAAGTTTTGTATTAAATTTATACTTTTTAGTAAAAACCATAAATGAAAGAGTTGTAAAAATATATCAAAAAAGAACATCACATTACTGTTTCAGTTACTTTCGACCAAGTTAATTTATTTGAGCTTTTGTACTTGTACTTTTGACCAATGAGTAATAAAGTTAAAGTCAAGCTAAAATAAACTTATTGTAAAGTTAACTGAACAAAAGTTCAGTAGATCCAAATAACGTGAAACAAGAAATCACATATATCTCAAACACAAATGCAAGTCACTCTTTTCGTTAGCGAAAACAAGAAGCATGTTTTAAAGTATGTCTAAATATTAACATATATTTTATGGAAAACTTTGTTGTTAACTGTTAGCATTTCCCTTATAGGTTTGCTTAACAATTGCCTACCAAGTCACTTGTTCTTTTTGAGTTTTGACAATTGTTGGATTTTAATGTTTTACCAATACCATTAGCTAGCATATTGAAGTTAGTTTCAAATCCATAATCTCATTGTTAGGTTTCTAATAGTTACGTTGTATCTGTTTGAGTGTAAGTGATTTCTTTAATTATCAAGTGTTCGTGAATTTAAATCGCATTTGAGACATGCATCTGTAAACTCTGACATAGTGGCCGTATAAATATCAGGACTTGCTGATCAAAACCAAAGCTATAGAGTATGTGACGATTTGCGCCTAGGAAGCAGGTTTATGTTGCAAGGACGAAGACACCAGCTGCTGCTAGTGTTAATGCTAAAGGTACACCACTTAATACGTCAAACTCTTTTGGGGCTCTTGGGGTGGATGATGAACCAGACATCCCAAGTACTGTAGTTGATTCTACTCGATGCGGCGAAGACCGGAAGTCCTCCGTACTACTAAGGAAGGTGAATTGATGGTTCTCGGGAAGGACCCTCGTGTTGATATTGGTGTGGCATCTAAGCCTTCGGAGATCGCTTTCTTCGCATCCAAGGTTAGTACTTCAGTACTACTAAGGAAGCGGTATTGATGGCTCTCGGGAAGGACCTTGGTGAGGCGCCTAAGTCTCCGGAGAATGGGACTTCTTCACGCCAAGCTTGTGAGTGATTCAATGGGATCAATGGATGTTGGTTCTACTCCCATAGTGAGAAAATTGGTAAGCTTGAAAAGCTAATTATTGATGGGAAAGCTACTCTAGTGGATGATGATGGTCAACCTATTCCGCCACCTCTTCTACTAAGAGAGCCAACCCTTTTCTAAAGTGGGAGAGATTGTGGTATCGATTCAAGATGAGGTTGTTGCTAACCCATTTGATGAGTCTGTTAATATTTTTGGTGGTGGACACGAGTTTGAAGATGAGTATGATGAATATGACTTGACGACTATGCGAAACAGTTCGTGATCTTCCGGAATTTGATAACTTTAATGCCATGTATGGCACAAAGTTTCAAAGTCCTAGGAAGTAATTTTATTTTGTTGTGTCATATGTTATCATTTGAGTAGTGGTTTGTTTTCTTGTTTAGAGAATTGGAAGTGTCTTGTTATGTAAGCTTTATGCCTATGTAACGGGCTGAGATATGGGACTTCACTCATATCCATTGTACTTAAACGTTTATTTGGTTAATATATTTACCAGGGTGCAGGATTACTCCCCTTTACCCAAAAAAAAAGAGTATGTGACGATTAATATACTCATAAGTCGAACCACAATCGTTGTTGCCAAGATTAAATATAAGTGTTTAAGCCAAGATTAAATATAAGTGTTTATTCGGATCCTAAGCTTGAACAATGATCATAATAGTCATGATCGAAACAAAATCTAACCAAAAACATTTTACCTTTTTATCAAAAGCTAATACAAACACAAGAAAGCCTGTCACTTCTGAGTTAATTCATTGTAAGCTAACGTGGTAGGGCAACAATTTTTTAGTATATACTTAAGCAGCTTGTTGAGATTTGATAAACCAACATGCCACAAGTATTTTTAGTTTAAGAACTTAAAAAGATATAAGCGAAAAGGCAAAAACACTTGCAACTTGATGATTTGAAAATTTTCAATATGTTGCATGAGACCATCACTTTCCCATTTATTACCAACTTCATCTAACTACTTTTCTTCGCAATCCGATGTGAGATAAGCAAAATCTATTTAATTAATACTAGACGAGTACCCGCGCCTAGCGGCATCGGTTCCTAGCGGCAGATAATTAACGATATGCGATATTGTGATAAGTGTTTCGTAACATGCGATAATTCAACTAAAGCAAAAATTATTAACATGTATCAAAGAACATATAAAAATATTTATTGAAACTGAAAATAAAACATTACATCAATTATGAGATAACTAACAATGCACGTTACTCGTCATGTAAAATTTCTTAGTACGCGGCATTTGAGGTGTTGAATCCTCTTTGACATAACTCTTTGATTGGCTTCACTTTGTAGTTATCATTCATCAAGGCATGAGATTTGACCCAATTAAAAAAACTTAAAACCTAAGAAACTTAAAAAAAATATATACCCCGGTTGTATAATGTATTTTGACCAAATTATTTGAGGAAACTTTGTATAATATATTTGAAATTAATAGGCCGGAACAATCAACGATTAAAGCACCAATCAATCACTATCATTATAGCAATATTTGGAAACAGATTTGTATTTAACGTATTTAATGAGCAAGAACAAGAACAAAAAAAATGAACCCCGTGACTAAATAATAAATCGATACAATGTTTTGTGATTGTAAACATTCAAGTTTTTTACCACAATATCCCTGCACAAAACAATGTTTCGTGGGCCTCTTACGTCAGTAATATGTTTTTTCAGTAATTATTGCTCACCTTTTAAATTTTTTATCTTTATTTTTACTTGTCTAACGTGACTAAAACATTTTTTTTTTCATTTCCTAACACAAAACAAAAATTATGTTAATTCCAGTAACATAGAAGGCTATGAAACAAGAAAACAAATCAATTATTAATTACCAGTATTTATCTTCTGCTGAATACGAGAAAAAGTAGCACAAGTATTGAGGTTTATAAGTTGTTTTGGTTTATTTAGTGGAAGTTATGAATTTATTTAGAAAGATCATAAAGATAACATTTTTCCTTAATATTTAACTTTGACTTTCAAGTTTCAAATTTCAAGTTTTCATTTTCACCTTTGACCTTTTTTCCATTTTATATAGTAAAGATAGTAATAAAACAATTTGTTACACTGCACTCCTTCTGTTTTATATCTATTATATTGTTCACATTTTTTTTTAATTATTACAAATTAATTGTCCAGTTCCGAAAATAGATAGAAAATTTTGATCAAGTTTATCATATTAATCTAACTTGAATTTATTATTACCAACTTTTAAAACGTTATAAATTAATTAATTAAGAGTAAAACTGTCATTTTGTAAAAAACAAAAATAAAAATCTATAATAATTATATTTTTTTAAACTGTATTTTTATCGATGGACAGTTATTTTTAAATGAATTTACTTTTGCTTTATACCTGAACATTAAAAACAAAAAGTAAATGCCAAAGATAGGCAGCAGGGTTATAAGAGGTGGGGTCCAAAGGAACAAGTTCTTTAGGCGGGTCAAGAAACGACACGACATCTCTTGCAACAGGGTTATAGAGTTTCCTTCCTTCTTGTATAAAGATGGACCCCACGTGGTTTAAGGTTCAAAGGGTGTGTGTGAAAATGGTCGTTAATCATGGAGTTGAATTCAACTGGAACTGAGCTCAGCTACATTGGGCCGGTCAGTTGAAGGGTTTGGCTTGGTCAGGCCCGGGTCTATTAGCCTTTGGGCTACGTTTACAGAAACAGGGTCCAAGTAACCAAATGACGACTTTAAAATATTTTTGCCCAAAAGTAGGGGTGAGCGAAAAAATCGAAAAGCCGAATAAACCGAAAACCAAAACCGAACCGAACCGAAAATGATCGAACCGAATTAATAACCGAACCGAATTTGCTAAAACCGAACCGAACCGAACTACTAATTCGGTTCTTGGGTTGGTTATGGGTTTGACAGTTTGAACCGAAAACCGAATTCATATAAATATATATATTTTTTATATATTTATATATTTTTATGTATATTTATATATAAATACACTATTAAAAGATTATCATAATATAATAAAACATTTTTTGTGCTTGAAGTATATTTTTTTGCTAAATACTTATGTAATTATTAATTTTTTTTAAATAGTGAAATTCGGGTTATTCGGGTCAACCCAAGAACCGAACTGAATTAGAATTCAACCGAACCAAATCGAAAACCGAATTTGAATTTGAATTTAAGTCCATAAGCTCACTATTATGTTCCTAGTAGTTAAGCGATATTTGTTTGAATGTTAGGTATTTCCTAATTAACTCGCTGTAAGTTTAAATATAAATTGAGAGAAGCATGTGTACAAGAGTTTGCCCGTCATCTCTAGATGTAATTCGTAAAGATGTCATATTCCGCAAACCTTTTGCGAACATTCATCAGTGGGCAAATGACTTCGAATTTTCTTTTGGGACTAAATCACCTAAACTTACCAAAACACACGTCGACATATTCGACCTTCTTGTAGCACATGTTACAAAGATAAATGCAAAAGGTTCAGTGGACAGCATAACGAAACGAACTTTAGACCGCAAGTCAGACATAGAGCATCAATTTTTCCAAATTTGAACTTCTAACTATCATCCTAATTTTATGCACTAACAAAATTATTAGTTATACACCAACATATAAACACATTTTGTAAAAGTAATATTATGTTTTAAAATATCTTTACTTAAAACTTTAAACTTTAAAGAGAAAGACAATAAATACTTGTTAGTAATGGTTGCATATTATTATTAGAGACCTCTTATAAACATACATGAAAATTTTAAATAGTACTTCGTAAATTACTAAACAATGTTTTGCATGATTTTTTTTTTGTATTCATCTTTTTTTTATCTCAACGCTTAAACAACTATGTTTCCGACAAAACAAGCTAAGAAACACTTATCTTAGCTAAAGCGGCTCAAACCAAGTTCTAGCTTTAGATTACATAATTATAGTAGGGATTATTTAACGGGTGCTCTTAGGGCAAAAGTGTTGAGTTTATGATATATAAAATACAATAAAACATAAAGACGTCAAGAGTACACAGCGGAAGACTTAAAAATCATAACAAATAAATTAATTAACTGAAAGTATGCGTAACGTACCTTTTGCGAATGTCAGATCCTTTGAGCAAAACAAAGAAGTGGTTTGAAGAGTTGTCCCTTACCGTTCTACAACTCAAACCAATATGGTGTAAGAATAGTGTCTTACTACCACGTTCTTGTACACACGAATTAACCAACGAATCAAGCGATTGCTAGATCTAACACAAGTCCTCGTTTAAGAAAAACGAAACCAAACTCCCTAACAATGGGGTGTTTGGCCGATTATGGGACAAGAGAGAGGAGAGGAGATATATAGGGTTAATTCAATGCACAAGTGTGTGAAACCCTAGAACCTAACCCTCTTTATATAGTAGATGGAATACTTTGGGAACAAGTTAGGGATTAGGGCTTGGGAAAGCCCCTATGGCCGGCCACTATGCAAATCCCAAAAGAAAACCCATAAATTTTCCAATTTTTCCATTTCTAGTCCTTTCTCTTTTCATTTAACGGTCGTTAGTCATTTTTCCGTTAAATACTTAACGATCGTTAACCGGACTTATTGTGCAATAATTAATCGTAAATATAAACATTAATTATTAACTTTAATTCTCATTCGCTAATGTGTGCAATCCCGTAGTCACGAGTTCGAATCCGGACATTTACGTGTTTGTAAATATATACATTTCCAACAGCTCCCACTTGGATATGTTTACAAAACGTAAAATGACATTGGTTAGCGTCTAGCAACACGCCAATGCCCCCGGTACAACTCGTGTATGGTTTTCTAGAGAAAAACCAAGTTTGATGATTCATCATCATATTCATCATTTTGTTTCTAATACCATGTTAATAAGAATATGGATCTTACTCATTTCTTAATTAACTATTCTGTTTCTCGCTTTATATGATTTATTAATATTACCAATTCTTCCGAACATATTCGGAAGACCTGGGCATGGCCATGCAAACATCTTAACAACCCTACGAGGGCCCAACAAGATTACACTTCAAAATAAATTTGAAGGAAACAAATCCCATTTTGACTACAAGCAGATTCATAAATTTGCAACACTTCGAAAACAACCCTTATAACTACGAGTTACGTGTAGCGTTAGATTGCTTCACAAAATGCACTACATCCATGACATATCTCTTGTATCTCAAGTCAGAGGATAAATATCGATGATATACTTAATGAAAAGGATCCATAAAGTATTATCATGCGGGTGGGATAAGTCCTATACTCAATACATTGAATATCATCTGAAATTAGTCATACTACACATCAATATACTTTCAAGTATATTCTAACTAATACTCAGATTTGTCTTAATTCAATATCATTCCCATGTTATTGATTGACAACGGACTATTTAGAATAACTTAAGTTATTCAAGGATTTAAACATGCAAATATAGGATAACATCACAATAAATGAATAATAAACATAACAAAATACTTTATTTCATTTCAATAATAATGTTTACAATATCCTTTATCTAAAATACTAAATAGATCAATGCATGATAATTCTTAGTAAATGAATTTTGCCTCAAGTCATGATAATCATACTTGTTGACAGGGCATAATTTCAACTAACTTTGATCTATAGGATTTTGAGAATACTTATTTCAAGAATTCAACAAGTGAATTTTTTGTATATGTTTACACATATCTTGATATTGTCATATCATTCCATAATGTGCGTGATAACCTGAACCACCCTTTTATGACAATCATCTTTCAAAACTTTAAAGTTTTAAAGTATTCTTTATTCTTTAATGTATAATGCAACTATGCTCTTAGTTGAGCATAACTAGTCAACATGGTCATTATCAAGGATACCATGACTAGAATTGAGTGTCATCTCAATTATACTAGCATCATTGTGTACAACAATATGCTCTTTAAACATCCGTAAACTTTGAACATTTATAGTGTAATGTTGGTGCCTACCAAAACTCAAGTTTGTTGGCAATGACAATTATGAAACAATTGCCATATTTTCATCCATAGAATCTAGGAGCATCACCAGACTGTGGAATGTGATTCTAAATCCAAACATATTCCTTTTAAAATATTTATTACACTAACAACTTTCAATGTTGTCAAATCATCTTCTAATCAAGCATGATACAACAATCTTACAACATGATGTACATGATGAATCTTCAAGTTAGACTTTAAGATCTCATTATATATCCATCATGTTCTATTAGACTCATTTATTTACCGCACATGTTTATAATAATAAGCATATATTCCAAGGTTATATATCTTATTTCCAAATCTTACAAACGAAGTTCATTCCCAACTAAAACTTAATTTAGGTGGAATGTAGTTGCCCATACAACATATAAGATTTAAAAAATAATACTCCCACTAGCTTTCAGGAATACTTACGAGCTATCTTATTTTAATTATTAAATCAAACATGGATTTAATATTAAACATAAGAATCATCTCTAGATGCATGCATATATCCATTCATGGATTCTTTCAGTTTGTACATATTCAAAGATTATTTGAATTCATAAAACTCCTTTCCATTACTTATCGTCCTCACAAAAGTAATTCCAAAACAAAAAGTATTGGTATTCATTGTCAAAATTTCACATCAATGAAACTAAGTATGACAATTATAATCTTTATACTTCTATTTAATGTATCTAGTAAAGAATATTCAATCATAGTTAATTGCTTAAGTATGATTAATATTATTATCACTAGACATGCATAAATACGTGTACAATATTGTTCATATGATTTCTACACAAAGATTTAAAACCACTAGGGTTTTCATCCTTTGAAGAAAATCATCTTCATTTAGATAAACCAAGTATCTAAAATTGATTATCTTTATGGACAGCATCTCAACAATCATAGTATGATTGCTTTACCACAATTCAACATTTTGGTAAATTCATCATCATGATTAACAGGCTTACCATGATCCTGTAACCCATAATCCTCAGCATATTAAATGTCTGAGATATCCTTATGGATCTATGAATGACAATAAAGGCTGGCAATTTTGACACGAAACCTGTTAACACGACACGACACGACCTGGTCTTAACAGGTTCGTGTTTGACCTTTAACAGGTTTCGTGTCTTAACAGGTCAGACCTGTTAAGACCTGTTAGGACCTGTTAAAATTAAAAAATATATATAAGCCTTGAAATTACAACAAACCCTACTCATTTATCCACCTCCCATTTTTACCATTTCTTTCTCTCTCTACAAAACACACACACACCAAACTCTCCTCTCTCTCTCTCTCTAAATTTCCGGCGACCCAAACTAGGGTTCCGGCAACCGTCATCGTTTCCGGCCAAATTCCGACGACCTCAAATACTTACACCACCTATCTCAAATGATATATCGGTGTCTTTTGATCACGTTTATGCGTGATAATCACGTTCAAACATCCACACGCGCTCCAAATCTAATTTTTAGATTTCGGATATTAGGGTTTTTGAATAAAAACGTGTTTGATGATTCAAGGTGAGACGGTTACAGGTTTTACCCATTGGAGACGCCATCCCGACCCTCTTTCTTCTCTTTTCTCTCATGGTAAAACCCTCCACGCATCATTTACGATTTTGTTTTTGTTTTACCGAATATATATTCCATTCATACGATTCGTTTATGTGTTATTTTCGTGGATAAAAACGTGACTAAAACAAATAAATCGGGTTTTAATGTTTTCGTGTGGTAAAGGTGATTAAAAATGTTTTGAAGTTTTCATGTTGTATAAAATCTTTGTTATGGCGTTTGGATTTGATTTTTTTACTGCTTCATCAGTTTAATTCTTGGGGTTATGTATGGATTCGATCTTGGTCGCTGCATGTCCCTATCTCATTTGTTATATTGATTAATTACAGGTTTAAATGTGTTGGTTGTTGTTTCCTATGATCACAGTTGTAAGATGAACATGAGTTTTCTAATATTTACCCTTTTGACTTTTCAGGTTTAAAATGGAAGATACGAGTAAAGGCGTCGGAAACTCGGAATTGATATTATGATTGATATATGTTTGTATTAATTAAGAGTTTTATGAACTTTTGTAATGTTAAGGTTTATTATCATTATGTATTAGTTAAGACTTAAGATTTGTGAAATTGTGATGTGATAATGTTCTTGTATGTTTCTGTGGGTCTGCTGATAGAGTGATAGTTCTTTCTATGCATGTTAAGTGTTAACAGGTTCTTAACAGGTCTTTAACAGGTTAACCTGTTTATTTTCTTGTCGTGTTCGTGTTTGAGAAAAATGACACGATAAGCTAACAGGTCGTGTTCGTGTTTGACCTTAACAGGTTCGTGTCTTAACATGTTCGTGTGACCTGTTATGCCAGCTCTAATGACAATTCCATCATATTGAGGTATATCATTTACATGTTTAGCCTTATCATGATATTTGCTAGTGCATTTTAGAAGATTATGTGTTTTGTAATTCAATCTTTCAAGATCTAAACAAAACTCCCACTTGCCTTTAAAAATTTAAAGATTATCTTTAAATAGTTTAGCAAGTAGAGCAACAATACATTGTTCTCTTTTGGGATATTACAAAACATTGTTGTTCCTGACTTTAGTTTGTTACAACCCACTTTACAAGTAGTTTAACAAATTCAAAACTTCATTATAAGACTTAATGTGATTCATCACATTTCATAAACAAATGATGTCTTATCAATGTTCTAGGTTGGAGTCTTATTGAGTATATTCAATCTATACTCAATCTACTAACCTTGATAATTTTTTTGGAAGAAACTATAGTTATCTTGAATCAAACAATGCCAATAGATTTTGATTCTTCTAACTGAACATACCATAAAAGCATGGTATTCCATTAGAATTAATATTGTAAGATAATCTAACAATATTTAAGATAACCATCTATTCTTTGGCTTACCTATTTACCAACAAAGTAAAACTTAATGGTACAATAGAATTACCAAGTCAATTGCATGTATTATAACATAAGTATTCTTGACCAAGTCAAAAGACATATCATTTATAATCCTACTATACGTTATAAGTCATTGATCAACTCATTGACTTCATGCATATGTCTTAAAACACGGCAAGTTAACGTCTTACTTTATATCGTAAGTCTTGTATTAAAAGACTTCATGTTTGTGACTTTACAAAATCATAAACATTTATAATTAAAGTAATTATGAACACCACCTCATGTTTCAATTAATATTTCAAGTTAATATTTACTACATATATTTAAGTCATTCAACGAATACTTAAATTCAAAGTAGTATTAGATTACTTCATTTAATTATGTCATTCCATGAAAAGTTCAACGTAAGAAACTGCAGAATCATCCATGCTCGTTCTCACGACACGTGGATATTTTACCTTGGGCTATAATCTAGTTCACGTTCTCACATAACATAAATTGTAACTACAAATGTTTCTTAAATATTGAATGACATAAATATTGAAAATAAAGTAGTCTTTGTTATCATCTTGACACATGTTCTTAATAGGGCAATCATACATATTTAAATGTATATTTCCTATTAGAACGTTATTCTCTTACTTTACAGTCAAGAGAATTCATTTAAATCATATTAATATGTGTTGTACCTTGCACACAATAAAGATTTCTTCCACTTGTGCACGGAACAACATCATGTAGAAGATAAACAACACGATACATGTTCGTTTATTTGATTAATATGATTTGTGTCATAGATATAACAAATAGATGTAGGACTATATTGATTAGTAAGGAAACGCACATGACTCTCCTTAAAAACATAAGTGCCTACAATTGGAAAGTAATTATCTTTGAAGATAATCTAAGTTACTACACAGGAAATAAGACATGTAGCTCCCACTGAATTAAAAATCAATAAACAACTTCTTATTCAGTAATGAAACACAAATGCTCCCACTGAATCTGACAACATTGTAAGTGTTGCATAACCAGTGAAAACAACTTGCTTGCTTTTACTTTCCTACACCTTTGAAGAACCATACGTAATCATTACTAAGGTACTAAAAGGTGTATTCTACTCTGTGAATGATGGGTTATCCATCAATGTTATTAACTTGAAAAATTGGGTATGCAATTTCTTCCTTAATGAGCCTATTATCCCATACCGTATGTAGTACCTTTAAAGGTTAAAGCAAAACAACTAGATAAATTAGCTAGTTTACCTTTTACCAATTTTCATGGTAATTAGTCTATCTTATAATTTAGTAGCTCATATACATGTTTTCGATTAACCAAATCTCATGTTTGTTACAAAAGGATTCATTCACCAAAATTAGGGTAATGAAATCTTTATGAAAATAAGATGTGCAATTCATTACTATGAGTTACATTAGAATTTAGATAATTCAAATGTTCCTATAATTCCTTTCTCATTCATGAAAAGGAATATGACTGAGTCTCATTCTTCTCCCATGGAAAAGAGACTTTGTTTATCTTTTCGGTAAATTATTCTTGATCAAACATTTGTTTGAAAACAGAATGGAGTAATTTACTGATCAAAGACTAAACTTAGTTTACGGTTAAATGTTGCAATTATACATTCAAAAGAATTACAAAATTCAATTTTAGTATTTTCGATAATTAACCTTTTTCAAGAAAATTAATTACCCATGGTTCATAATCATATAACCATTTAATTTTCACTGAAAAACTAGGATTCAAATTGTCATAATCTCATCACATCAGTTGATCTGCTAGTAATGAACCTTATACAAAGTGGTAGAGCTTTTGCTCAATTGCCAATTTCAATTGCAATTCCTAGATTTATGGGATTTACATATAGCCAATTTCAATCGCCATGTAAACAAGTTTTATCCCATCTTATGCCTTGAGTTGCCGCTCACTACAAAACTCAATTAAGTTATCCAACTTAAGAACGCAAAATCGTCCATGCCCGTTCTCACGACACGTGGACATTTTACCCTTTGATTACGATCTAAGTCACGATCTCACGCAAATAAAAAGTAATCTTAGGTGTTTCCGTTTCGTTGGATGGCATATAACTTAAATTAAAGGGTAATAATTTTGATGTCAAATCAAATATGTACAAAGATGTCATGCATTCATCTTCGTAACATAGTTTTATTAAAACATTTATATCTTGTTTTAATGTATAAGTTTTCATCATCAAACTTTAATTGAGGTATTGGATTCACCAATCAAGGAATTTAGTATTAATTATCATCCATTATATCGTATTTTTGCATAAGTGTAAACACTTAGTGTTTTGGATAATTACCACCGAAGTGGCACATGGAATTAAACTAATTCACCCTTAAGATGAGCTTGCACATTTAATGGATTACTAAGTAGCTCCATTCGAACTTACAGGCGAGAGGACCGTAAGCGCTAAAGCATAACCTTAGACATCCTTTCGATGTGTTGTGCGCACTTCTTTATTAACCCATTTATAGTTCATTCTAATGGATGAGCCGTTCAGACCATTTGTACCAAAGTCACCAATCAATTAAACGATTATGATTACTATGCTTAAAAATACATGTTTCACCATTGTTTAGGTCAGTTTATTTTTCTTGTAAAAATACCCTTGTTACACATAACAAACAAGCAAGTATTTAAAAATATATAAACAATGAATGCATAACAAATAAAGGTCATGCATATCAAATAGCCACATGCAAACGTTTTTTGATAAATCCTATTAATAACCAATTCTAGATCTGTCAATATGCATATATTTAATTAAGATTTTCACCCGTTTTCATCTATGTACAAGGTGAGCCACATGCATCGATTCATCGATTGCGTAAGTCAAAATTAAATATATACCACATAGCACATAATTGATTAAATTAATAATAATTGAGGTCTTCTCCAATTTTAGATCTATCATAATTTAGTGTATATCACTTAAACAAGAAACATACAATAAAAGCATATTCATGATAAAACATGCATGTAATTATCATGGACATAAAATTACACTTAACAATTAATGCAATTAAATCAGAGTTACGCATATACACATAAAGTTGCATGCATCTTAGGGTTTCTAATCCAATTTAAACATTAGTTTACAAAACCCTAATTAGGGCACCAAAATAAACGCCCCCTAAAAATTAGGGTTTAGGTTTTGCAAACCCTAGATCTACGATACAAATAATAACACAACATGTTTATTTTATTTATGTGTTTCATAATTAATTACTTGTTATACAAGGCTCGTGATGCCAACGTTGAGTTTATGATATATAAAATACAATAAAACATAAAGACATCAAGAGTACACAGGAAGACTTAAAGATCATAACAAATAAATTAATTAACGAAAGTATGCGTAACGCACCTCTTGCGAATGTCAGATCCTTTGAGCAAAACAAAGAAGTGGTTTGAAGAGTTGTCCATTACCGTTCTACAACTCAAACCAATATGGTGTAAGAATAGTGTCTTACTACCACGTTCTTGTACACACGAATTAACCAACGAATCAAGCGATTACTAGATCTAACACAAGTCCTCGTTTAAGAAAAACGAAACCAAACTCCCTAACAATGGGGTGTTCGGCCGATTATGGGACAAGAGAGAGGAGAGGAGATATATAGGGTTAATTCAATGCACAAGTGTGTGAAACCCTAGAACCTAACCCTCTTTATATAGTAGATGGAATACTTTGGGAACAAGTTAGGGATTAGGGCTTGGGAAAGCCCTATGGCCGCCACTATGCAAAGCCCAAAAGAAAACCCATAACTTTTCCAAGTTTTCCATTTCTAGTCCTTTCTCTTTCATTTAACGGTCGTTAGTCATTTTCCGTTAAATACTTAACAATCGTTAACGGACTTATTGTGCAATAATTAATCGTAAACATAAACATTAATTATTAACTTTAATTCTCATTCGCTAATGTGTGCAATCCCGTGGTCACGAGTTCGAATCCGGACATTTACGTGTTTGTAAATATATACATTTCCAACAAAAGGTTGAGATGAATATAAAAGAATACTTCGAATTTATTAATTTGAAAATCACATGCAGGGGCGAAGCTAGTAATTTGTAATAAATGGGGCAAAGGTTGAGATGAATATATATATCGTTTGATGAAAACTTTCTGTGTGAATTACCCCGTACCAAGTCTAGTGAGTAATGAAAGATGGACTACTTAATACAGTCGATGGAAATATAGTTCCTTGTCCCTTAGTTTATCAATGGACGTGCTGGTTCACTTGGTTGTAAAAGTAAAAAATGCCATGTCTTCAGTTTATGTCTTCTTTCTTAGCTCAACATTCACTACTAGAAATCAGGCCAACACCTATGAATTTTTCCTAGGGATGATTTCTGTAGGAAATTACCGATGGAATTCCGACAAATTTCCTACGGATTTTGGTTGCAACTATTAGTGACATTTTCATAGCAATTTCCTAGTGATTAGTGACGGCTATGAAATCATCGGAAATATGTAGCAAATGAACCTAACTTCCTAGTCCTTTCCTAGCAATTTTCCTATACACAAAATGGCGTCGGAAATTTATAGGAAATATTCAACCACTTCCTATGAATTTCCTAGTATTCAACCACTTAACAAATTACCATTAAAAAAATACCCATTCACTTATCATCCCCGAAAATTCATTTTACCCCCAAAATCTAACTTAACTTTTTCATTTCCCCCCAAACCCAATTTTACTTTTCCATCTCCCCAAAACCTCGATTACACCCCATTTGACACCAAAATCAGATCTCAACTTATCTTCTCTCCCAAATCCAGACCTATTTGCTCTCGCCTTGACCTCAAGTTTGGACTCCGACTACCTTGGCTACTATTCTAGAGGTTAGTGTGCGTGTGTGGTCTTTCATCTTTCTTTCATACTTATGGAACAACTTTTTTAAGTTAAACCCAATTTTGACCTAGTTTTGAGATCTATATTTCATGGAACAATAGATGTTTACTTATTGGTTGTATCTTTGGATTTCTATGTTTATCTATATAACTTTTTTGCAAGTTTGATGGTAGCTGTGAAGAAACTGTACTTAAATTGATGATTTTTTTTTGTTTTTGCTTCAACATGTGTGAACTCGTATGTATATTTAGGTTGAAATCACTAAAATTGATAGTAGCTTAGCTTTTGACTATGTTGATTATTTTGACTATGTTTTTGCATAGAAAAGTTATGGGTTAGGAGTTATACTCAAAATGAATATGATGTCTATGTTGTAGTTGTTAAAAATGAACAGAACATGTCAATTAAATGGTTTCACTTGTGTATATATGGCTTTTTACCCGGTTATACAACTTGGATGTCACATGGTAAAACTAACATTACATTATTATTGTTCTTATGATGATGACTATGTAGTATAAAGTATCTATGGCGTTGTTGATGTGCCTGCAATGTGATGCTGTTAAAGTTTGTAACCAAGATCATATTCACTGGCATCGTGAGTAAGTTTACTATACTTCTATCCCATTTAATGTATTCCGTGATTTCTATAATTCTTCATCGAGATGTGAAGCAGGGGATTATGTGCTTTCGGTTTATGTTAACTCACTTACCATTTTGCATCTGACCATATTTCTTAAAAGCTGATACAAATAACTAATATATTTCAGCATTGTTGATGGCACTTGCTAAACGAAAGAAAGGAGCTGGAATATTTTCAGAACTAGAAGTTGACGTCTTCATGAAGGTATAACAAAGTTAGTGATCTGTAAGCAAACTTCTCTTAATATATGATTTATGTCAGTAGCAATTGCGCAATCAAGACACTTCAGTCTCTACCAAACTGCCTTAGTGCAGCATTAATCTCGGTTCTAAACTGACCTTGCTGCAACTCTAAACTCAATGCCAAACAACCCTTGCTACTACATGAAACTCAGTACCAAACGCTTTAATATCCTTTTAATTGATTCTCATATACTTCACTCTTAGTTTCAGGAAGAATTGATTGATCCTGCATTGAAAGGATTAAAGGAACACTAAATATACTTGATTCATTTTCAAAGGCGTCAATAGTTAAAAGAGTGGCGGTGGCATCCTCTGTTGCAGCAGTCCTTGCAATAGCAGGCCTAGGACTCTTGCAATAGCAGGCCTAGGACTCCTGAAGTAGTTGGTGACGAGACTTGGTTTATTAATGTAGATATTTGCAACGAAAACAAGGTATGCACATCTTATTGTTTGTATTTCTCCACTCTTATAAATGTAAACATATTCTGAGATGGTTAACAGTGCAAAATTTTTACATAAGCTTCCGCATTTTATTTATAGAAAGAAAACTATATCGTTGATATTAAATTTAACGTATTCATATCAATTGTAAATTTGTAGGCACAAAACATTTGACCAAAGACAAAGGAAAAGGCCCCACCACAACGTGTGGGCACCGATTTCCTAGTTGGTGATAATAGATTCTGATAGGTTGCAATGGGTTAATGGGTCAAATTGGGTTAAAATGAGTTATAACGAGTTTATGGGTTGGATTAGGTGTTGTTACAGGAATGTAAAAAAAAAGAATGGCACACTTGTATAATCAACAATATCATCATCATAGCTATGTAGGAATACTTTTACAATATTGTTCATTGGAGCCAATTGTCTGAACTTGGCTATGTTTCCTCCTAAGTCAGTGATTTTTATTTAGTAGCCTTTGTGCATGTAGTCTTCTAAGTTATCTACAAGTAATAGAGTAACTCCAAACAGACAAATGGACATTTGAGAGTGATTCAATGTTGTTTTTTGGTTGAGATTGCAGCAAGTTGGCTGCATGCTATTACAGCCAAGATATCTCCAATTTTAACATGTTATTATATCTGTAGGTTGAAATTTTGAAAAACAACGCGAAGACCAAGCAAAGGAAGCTAAGGAACGGGAACTAGCTGCCAAGGAGCGACAAGAGGCTGCTAAAGAGCGAGAAAGGGAGGCGGAGGAACAAGTCTAAGAGTTAGAAGAGCAAGTAAAAGAGATCGCTAAAATGATGAAAACACTAAAACCACCACCTTCTCCACCTCCGAGTTAGTTAACCACTGGATATCAACAAAGTTAGATTTTGTTTATCGAAAATTCAAACTTGGATATTTAGATACCGTCTGAATTTTTTTTTTGCTAACTTGATAGAAACTCGAAAAAGAGTTTCCACTTCCAAGCTTTTTTGGATATAGTTGTGTGAACTTTGAATATGCTACGTAGTTTTCTGATATGAAAGTTATTGGTGTATTTCATAAATTGCTGAAAATTTTGTTTGGTATTTCATTATATGCAGTATATTATTTTCATTCTAGGAAAATATAAATATTGCCAAAAACTAAAATCTGTCCTAGGATATCACTAGGAAATGAAAGTCAAATTCCATAGGAAATTACTAGTAAACCAAACCTAGACTTGGTCGGAAATTGGTAGGATGTTAATCACTTTGTTTGGGTCTTCAGTGAGGGTTTTCCTAGGGAATGTATTCCATCGGAAACTTAAAAAATCCGTCGGAAAGCTTCGTCGGTGAGGGTTTCCGAGCATGGTTTTCCTTAGGGATTTTTTCCCTCGGAAATTCATCACTAAAGGCCTTTTGTGACGGATTTCCTAGGGATTTGGCCGTAGGTAAAAGCCTTTTTTCTAGTAGTGATTCTTGCATAAAGTGTAAAACTTTGAAACAAGTTAGCAACTAGTTCAGATTCGTTTTTGGTTAAATTGAATGGAATAGACATTGTTATAGTAAGGGTGATTATTTTTTAGATTTTGTAATGAGAATGAAGCATACTATAAACAAAATGATCGATGTATGTAAAAATACTTTCTTACTTCTATAACTAAACTTGTGCTCCTATTTACAAAACTATCTTGCATGGTGTCAATCATAGTTGGAATGAGGGTAAAAAAAAAGTCAATTTTGAAAAGTATTTAAACATAGTGAATTGAGCTTAAAAATCCTTTTCAAAAAGATGACACTCGTATTGTTGGTTATTAGCATTTTTCAAGTGATGCGAGATTTGATCACTAGACCTCTTGAATGAGAAGTAAAGATGATAACCAACAAAGCGAGCCGTCACCATGTGTTACTTATACTTTTTATATCATCTAACCAATAAATCCTTGATAATACGACTAACTAAAGAAATTTTATAAAAATGAAGTAACCAATTGTTAACTATTGGCCCTTCTTTTATAAACAAACCGTTGTTGGGCAATTTACTGTCTCAAGTTGGATTTAAAAGAGAGTCATCGAGGGTATGTTTGGCAAAACTAGTCGTAAGTTGTAAGTCGTAAGTGGTGAGTCATAGTATAAACCGCAAAATTCATAACATGAGCTACAAGCTTTATCTTTTTTTTTTAATAACAATGTTTGGTAAATTAGCTGTTAAATGTAATTATAAGATGTAAAATGACATAAAATGACAAATCTATTATTGTAAATAAATGTTTGGAGGGTATATTAGTAATTTAAAGTTTTAACAGGTCTTAGACATTTAAAAAGCTTCATGAATCAGGTCTTCATTTTGGAGCTATTTGTTTGAAATAAAAGCTTGTAGGTAATGCATCCAAACGAAGCTACTTAGTTTATAAGAGATTATTTTGTAACAAAAAGCTAATAGATCCTCCAAAAAGCCCATGCCAAACAGGCCAAGTACTTTTTTTTTCCTCCCTTTTTCAACTTCTTTAACCGGCACATATATTAAGATAAACTGATTTCATGATTATGGTTTTTTTATTTGTTTGTTCTTTCAAAATATTACTGTAGTAGTTTGTTTCGTTGTCTTGTACTCTCGTTGGTTATGACTACAAGATAAACTTCTTTAACCGGCACACAACTTATGATCATTTGCAGCCAATGTTACATATTAGTGTTAATCATGGATTTTTTTTTTCTTATATTTCGAGTTTTGATGATCATCTTTTTTAATAGTTATGACGTCATCTGGTTCTTGAGACATGTTGAACGATTGAGCCAATAACGCAACCATGTTACTAATAAGAAATTGAGAATAATGTATCGTACTTATTATTACATTCAAAAACCAACTCTTTGATAATTAAAAAGACAAAAAAAGTTAAGTTTAGAACTTATATAGGGGTCTATCGATTTTAATGTTACTTTTCAATAAACAACATCAAACACAACAAACCAACAATATAATACAAATCTCAACTTGAATAGAAAATACACACCACAATATATTAATAAGCAAAATTTCCATCTATGATCTATGTGGGACTACGTGTCTAAATGAAACAGGTTGTTTTTAAAAAACTCGCCCATGTAATTTTTTTTCTTAAGACATAATGGAAGACTATACTATTTCTCAAAATCTAATATTTCAAGTGACAATATAAATAGATGACAATACTGAACATGCTAGGTCGAAAAGAAACAAAGCCTTTCAGTATAATAACCCGCTATCAGATGTAAGACTAAATTATTTATCATAACTGGATAATAGTTCAAGTGACACGATAAATACTTACAGGCTAAATATAAACAAACTTTCTTTATATAAAATCTTGCAAACACATAAGACCTTTGTAGTCGCCGTCAAATGCTACTTTTTACACATTGTTTTATTATTTTGAAGCTATAAAAAATTTGATGCCAAACTCAAATAAGATTGTACAGTTACAATGCACTCCAAGTTGGCTAATATCCCCATTGTTGACTCACACAACTCACCCCAGGTTAAAAACGATAAGTATGTGAAAGACTTAGTCATGTTTTTGTTCGAGACATCGAACATTACCAACTTATTAATTTTTTTTTTGCGTTTTTGTTTCTTTAATAACTTTGACATTGGTTATGACAAACGGACAATGCTACCATGCTAATAAAAAAGTGAGAATAAGTATCGTACTAATTACATTAAAAGACAAACTTTTTCATAATCGAAGAACAAAAAATGAAGTTAAGAATTATATGACTCGCTAGTCGTGGAAGACGTTATATTTTCAATAAACAACATCAAACACAACCACTAACCATTCAATACCAATCCCTACATGTGTAAAAAAATATATGCCCGAGTATATTAATAAGCAAAATTTTCGTCCTTTGATTTATGTGGGATACTTGAAACAAGTTTAAGAAAAATGACCGACACAAATATTTATTCTAAAAGACATAACACCTTTGTAGCCGTAATCAAATTCTTCCTCCATTTATTTATTTATTTTTATTTTTTTTCTAGATGTGAAAATCGATACCAAAGTCAAGCACGGTTGTTTATTGACAGTGCACTTGGAGTTGGATATTCACCATGGTTCAGTCACACAACAGTTCATCCCAAAGATAAGAAAGATAAGTGTGTGAAAGACTTGGTGATGTTGCTGTTTAAAATCATGATGATCACTACAATGTCATAAATAAGTTTTTAAAAAAAATGAGTGTTACAAAGTTGTTTTGCATGCTTCTTTGTATACGAATTTTACCACATTTATGTACATACCCTATTTGTTTATTTTAAGTCTATGCCATCCAACTAATGCCATGTGCATTTGTTTTGACTTCTCTGGTCAGACCTCAGGGCCTTTCCAACCCATGGTGATTATTTCTCTTAGGTCGGACCTTTGGTTATTTTTGCAAGTTCATACTTGGTCGACTTATTTCGAGTTGGCTTGGTCAAACCTTGAACAAGAGGCATAAGGTGAGAACTAAACATGATTTTGACATTATTACTTGATGCTAATGCCTTAAACAGTCTCATAAAGTCTAAGAGTTTCATTATGCAATTAATGCTCGTCGCTTACCTCTTGTCCTACTTAGTTACTCAGTGGTCAGACCTCTGGTAAATAAGGGGGAGTGCAAGATGGATTTTAGTTTATCAGTAATTAATTAGGTAGATAATTCTTTTAAGAATGTAATTATCGAAAATACTAATTATTTGAACTTTTCAAAATTGTAGATGACTACTTCAGTCGAAAACAATTCGGTACTCAAAAGTTTCTTTGAGAAACAAAAACTCACTGGACCTAACTTCATTGATTGGTATTGCCAGCTTTGCATTATACTATCAGCTGAAGATAAGGAAACTTATTTGGAGCATCGTATACCTGTTGCACCTGTTGAAACTCCTGGCCACCCTATCCCTCCTGCGGCTCTTGCAGCTCACACTGCTTGGGTCAAAGGCTCAAAGGATATAGCTGACTTCATGCTCATGGCCATGGAGTTTGAGATCCAATGAAATCTAACTTATCTTGGTGCTTACGACATGCTTCAGGAGTTGAAGTCTATGTTCACCCAACAGGCAGGACAAGAGCTTCTACAGACTGCACGTGAATTTCACGCTTGCAAGCAGGAAGAGGGTCAATCGGTTAGCTCATATGTTCTAAAGATGAATAAATACATTGACAGTTTGGAACGTCTTGGTCACCCAGTTACTCTGAACTATGGAGTTAGTTTGATCCTAATCGGTCACTCTAAAGAGTACATTTCGTTGCACAACATGGGGAAGACTGTAAATGAATTACATGCTATGCTTAAGCACTATCGTTGTTGTCAAAATAATTTTAAGTGTTTAATGCAAAGACGAAACAAAATCATTAACTTGACATGTGTAGTTTAAATATATAAATTGAGACAAGCATGTGTGAATCGTAAATATGTTATATTCCGCAAACCTTTGGTGAACATTGATGTGTAGGCAAATGATTACGAATTTTCTTTTGGCACCAAATCACGTTAACTGCTTGCTTATATGTTTGGGGGTGCAAACACACGTCGACATATTCGAACTTCTTGTAGCTCATGTTACAAAGATAAATGCAAAAGGTTCAATGGACAGCACAACAAACTTTAGCTCGCAAGTCAATAGTGCATTACTTTTCCTAAATTTGAACTTCTAATTATCACCTCTGTTTTATGCTCTAACAAAATAATTAGTATAAACCCGCATATAAACGCAGGTTGTAAAAATAATATTTTGTTTCCGGATACTTTTACTTAAACTTTAAAGAGAAAGACAATAAATACTAGTGTTTTGAAACTCGCTTCGACCTGGCCGGTTGAACCGTTTTTCTTCAGAAAACGAGCCAAAATGAGATGGTTTTTTAGGCTTGAAAGCTGATTTGACATGCCAATTTTCATGTGACCCGAGTCAATCCGGTTCACCAAAGTCGAACGTGTGTGATATTTTTATTTTAGTTGTATTTTAGAAAATATATATGATAGTTTGGATTGATTGTGGAGATGGATAGTTTAAAATTTGTATTGTCATTGAATTGTATGTGTTTGATACTGTATAATATAAGTTTTATAAACCTATTATGTGATATGTATGTTTGGCTTTGTATAATAAATGGAAAACCGGTTTGACCGTGGTCGAACAGGTGACCTAATGACCCGTTGACTCAACCGGGTCGATTTGAGATCCGGTTTTTAAAACATTGATAAATACTTGTTACTCGTTGTAACATCATAACCACGTGTAATTATTCTTACAAACGGTATTATAAACATTAAGTGAAAATTTTAAATAGTACTCCATAGTTTATAAATAATGTTTTACATGATTCTCATGTATTCATCTCTTTTTATCTCAACGCATAATCAACTATGCTTTCGCAAAACAAACCAAAGAGATACTTATCTTAGTTAAAGCAGCTCAAACCAATTTCTTTCGATTACTTATTTTCAAAAGGTGTGGATCGGTGGGGACTGCCTAACCTCATGCATCTTTTGATGCCAACCAGACCCTTCCCCAAGAACCTGGCCCTCGGCACCTATCCCAAGGTGCCAACTAGAGTTTGGGTAGAACACAAGTTGATTTCCAAATAACCCCCCATGGCTGGACAGCTGGGCATTTGCGGTGAGAAAATGGTACCAAGTGAGTTAAGCCAAGGGCGAGACTCTAACTTTAGTCTATAGACTCAAGCCCAAGTACTCTTACCGTTGTACTAAAGCCGATTACTTATTTATAGAATTAAAGACAAATTTAAGTCGACAAACGGCAACAATATTGAGTTCCTTGGCTCATGAACAACATCTATATGTCATCTACTAAAGTTTAAGATTTTCTATTAGTTGAACTTCACAACTTAAATTCAGTCCTTCTTCCTATTTGTAGTCATGAGTGTGTACCTACTTTTCTTCACAGTGCAATGTGGGATGCTCAAAATCCAACTGTATTTATGCAATTTGTTAAACACTTATGTGGTTTGAAATTAACTTTACTACATATTACATGTTTAAATAAACACTAATTAATACATGGTTATACTTGCGTTAGCTTTATTTTCATGGTTTTTTATTGTTTTTAGTAAATTCTAAGCAACTGGTAACATTTTAAAACATAAGTTACAAAAATAAGTTGATAGTCCTTATTGTGATTTGTGAGGTACAAAACTACACACCAAGTCATGAATAATACAAGAAGTTTAAAAAATGGTGTTGATACTCACACCATTTTATTTGATAGTTACACCAATTTGTACAAGTTTTGTAGCACACTGTCCAACATTGTAATGCACAGATTGTGGTGAAAGTATAAAGAAATGTGGTGTGAGTATCAACGCTCTTTAAAAAATTGTATAGGCGAGAAAGTGCTATGAGTGTAATCACAAACATTATTTTTGTAGAATTTTATGATTTTCTTTCCTTCCGTCCTATTTATAAAACCATGTATTCTGCGTAGCCCGATAATGACCTAAGTATATCTTTGTGTACTTTATTTTCATTTGACTATGATGATTAACATACTCATGAGTTCATCGTTGCCAAGATTACTTGTATAAGTGTTTAATCCAAATAGATAAAACTCATCAACTTGTCATGAATATTTTGTATTTGTTCATTTGCGGCCATGTTAACGCTACTTATAAGAAATGGTTAGTTGTTAGTTGAATCTTAAGCTTGAACGAGGCTCACGCTAGTCATCATTGAACATAAGCTGGTCCAAACTCTTCACCTTTTTGCACTACCAGAAACACATCAAGCTGTTAGTATGTGTGAGTTTATTTACCTTAAGCCAAGGATGTGAAATATTGACTTGTACTAAAAATTGAAAAACTTAGTAAAAAGTTTTTAAACAAGCTTACTGAAAAAATTTGGCTTAAAACTTAAAAAGCTTTAAGCCAAAACAAGTCAAGTTAGCTTGTTTGAAAGACTTAAACTAAGCCTATCTTGTGTCACACCCTCCCCTTCCTATTTATAACCAACTTACTCTAGTTACTTTTCTTCATTCTCCGATGTGGGATGCTTTGAAAAAACTCCCTGTTTAGGATTATGACGAGAAGGTAACGCCGAGCGATGTTATTAGAGAGATTTCACTTATGAAATTGTTGCAGCATGGAAATATTGTGAGGTAAATAGTATATATTCTTAATTTAAGAGTGTGATTTTTTGGAGTAGGGATTAGATGTTGTCCAGAATTTTCAAATGATCAGCATCTCGTAAAAGTGAGTGAATCTTTGGCCTTGTTTGCTATACTACATGTTGTGTTACTTATCCGTGTATATGCGAATCCAAATTACCATAACATATGTATATGGGTCGAAATTGACCCATTCATAAATTTATGGTTCGAAATTATCGCAACATATGGGGATATCAAGAAATCGATAACGTCTCATATTTGTTACCTTTATTATAATATTATGCAGATGTTTCTATATCAGGTCCTACGTGGCATTGCTTATTGCCATTCATATAGAGTTCTCCATAGAGACTTAAAGCCTCAAACGTGTTGATCGATAGACGTACAAATACTTTAAAGCTGGCAGACTTTGGATTGTCTAGGGACTTTGTTTCTCTCGGGAAATTTGCAAACTAAGTTGTTTTCATGATTCATAATTTCTCTTTGCCATTAGCTATTTCTTAGACTCAGTTACTCATGGTTCAGTTTTGGTATTATACCATTCTTTTTATTAATCCTTTTTGGCACTTTTGTACAAGGCACCCGCACTTCTTCTTGGATCCCAGCATTATTCTACTGCTGTCGATGTTTGGTCGGTTGGTTGTATTTTTGCTGAGATGGTTACCCAACAACCACTCTTTCGTGGAGAATTCCAAGATTGATAAGTTGTTCACGATTCCCGATGTGGTTATCGCTGGTGATTAGTCTTGTTGTTATTAAACACGTCGACAATATAACACTTCATTGGTGCAACTTTTTCTTTTCAGGACTTGCAAAGGTTGGACTGCTAACATGGAAAGAATTATGAAGGAGCAATCTTTACGAGACTCGAGCATGTCTGGTTACATGTCAAGCAATAAGACTATGGAGATCAACCCTGAGAACTCGATTATGGAGGAACTTAGGAAGAGGGTTGATGCAGACAAGAATGAAAAGTCTGTGAAAGACTTGGTGATGCTGCTGTTCGAGACTTCATTGCTTACATCTGGATTCAGTTTGGGTGACCCGAACACATTTGGAAATAGGATTCACGGAATGCTGAAGCTTGATTTGAGCATTGATGAAGATGGTGATGTCGACATGCCTGCTCTAGAGGAAGCTGATGTTGATACAGAGAGCAAGATGAAGGAAGTCGATTAAGCACAGGGCTCTTGGTTCTTTTGCTTGATGCCTTATTTTTTGATGAATTAGTAAATGCAGTATTTGATTTTAGTAGGTTTATGTTTATCAAATGTGTCTATGAGTATGTCGAATCACTTCCAATGTAGTTGGATTTGGAATTTCTGAAGTAAGGTCTATATTACTTTTTGGTGCCTAATCTCTTTTGTTAATTACTTAATTTTGATTGCCTAGAATTGCTATTACATGTGGAACAACAGAAATTATATGCCTACAATCAGTCCTTTGGTACTAATTAATGTATATGTTTACATATTGTGATGTTATCTGCATTCTTAACCGATGTGCAGAGATGATTTGTCTTAAAGGATGATTATGGACTGTGAGCTTAAAGTGCGTGCTACTATGGAGCTTTATCTCGCGTTTTTTCATAGAAACCGTGGAAAATAGGCCGGCATGGTAAAACTCATGGAACACATGTTTGCCTGTAATCGGGCTTTCTGTGTGAATTACCTCGTACCAAGTCTAGTGAGTAATGAAAGATGGACTACTTCACTTCCGTAAGTTGGGGTTTTTTTAGTAACAGTCGATGCAAATGTAGCTCATTGTCCCTTAGTTTAACAATGGACACCGAATTCAGACTCGTGTTTGGTTGAATTCAGTGGAATAGACAACTATAAACAAAGTGGTCTATGTATGTAAAACAAATACTTTTCTACTTCTATAACTTTTGTGTATCCACCAGTGTGTTTCTTCCTGAAAATTTGATAGGTATATATTGCATCAAACTAATTGAGGTAATCATGTTTATAACTGGACATAATTGATTCAGAAACAAACCATGTAGTTATAAATTTCTACATTTGTGCGTTACCGTGTCCTGATCTTCTAGGCCGGATGAACCGCATAGAGACCAAAAGGTTATGTTGAACTGAACCAGATTAAACCGAGCCAAGAAAAATAGGATAATACCAACGAACTTGAGCCATTTTCCAAAAGTGGAGCAACTAACCGGTAACTGCTGGCCCTTTTCTTTAATAAACAACCATTCTTGTCCAATTTTACAGTCTCAAGTTGGATTTAAAAGAGTGTAATAATGCAGCCATTCTACTAATAAGAAATTGAGAATAAGATATCACGTTCATTACATTGAAAAACAAACTCTCTGATAATTAAAAAGACAAAAAGTTAAGTTTAGAACTTATATAGCGGTATAATTGCAGATGATATGATATTTTTCAATAAACCATATCAAACACAACAAACCAACAATATATTAATAAGCAAAAATTTCATCCTTTGACCTATGTGGGACTACTTGTCTAATTGAAACAAGTTGTTTTAGAAAAAATGGCCCATATAAAAATTGTTCTAAAGATATAATGTAAGACTGAATTATTTCTCAAAATTTAACAATATTTCAAGAGACGGTATAAATACATGACAAATACTAAACATGCCAAGCTCGATACAAACAAAGCCAAGATGGTATTACTACATGATAAATACTAAACGGGCTAAGCCCAATATAAACAAACTTTCTTAATATAAAATCCCGCTAACACCTAAGACTTTTATAGTCGTAGTCAAATGCTTCTTTTTAGACATTGTTTTATTATTTTCATGCTATTAAAAATTCGTTAGCAAACTCAAGCACGGGTGTATAGTGACAATGTACTCCGAGTTGGCCGATATTCCCATGGTTCACTCACGCAACAACTCACCCAAGGATAAGAACGATAAGTATGTGAAAGACTTGGTCCTATTTCGTTCGAGACATCAAACATTACCAACTTGTTAATTTATGGTGATTTTGTATCTTTAATAACTTTAACATTAGCTATTTCAAACCGGCAATGCTAATAAGAAAGTGAGAATAAGCTAGCATACTAATTGCTTTAAAAGACAAACCCTTTGATAATCTAGAAGCAAAAAATTAAGATAAGAATTATATGGCTCATTGGTGCTGTATCACGTTGTATTATTCAATAAATAACGCAACAACTCACCCAAGGATAAGAATGATAAGTATGTGAAAGACTTGGTCCTATTTCGTTCGAGACATCAAACATTACCAACTTGTTAATTTATGGTGATTTTGTATCTTTAATAACTTTAACATTAGCTATTTCAAACCGGCAATGCTACCATGCTAATAAGAAAGTGAGAATCAGCTAGCATACTAATTGCATTAAAAGACAAACCCTTTGATAATCTAGAAGCAAAAAATTTAGATAAGAATTATATGGCTCATTGGTGCTGTATCACGTTGTATTATTCAATAAATAACGCAACAACTCACCCAAGGATAAGAATGATAAGTATGTGAAAGACTTGGTCCTATTTCGTTCGAGACATCAAACATTACCAACTTGTTAATTTTTGGTGATTTTGTATCTTTAATAACTTTAACATTAGCTATTTCAAACCGGCAATGCTACCATGCTAATAAGAAAGTGAGAATAAGCTAGCATACTAATTGCATTAAAAGACAAACCCTTTGATAATCTAGAAGCAAAAAATTTAGATAAGAATTATATGGCTCATTGGTGCTGTATCACGTTGTATTATTCAATAAATAACGTCAAACACTACCAACTAACAATATAATACCAATCCCAACTTGTATAAGAAATGTATGTCTCAGTATATTAACTAGCATAATTTTCATCTTTTGACCAATGTGGGACTACTTGAAACATGTTTAAGAAAAACGACCCATACAAATATTTGTTCAAAAGACATAACACCTTTGTTGCCGAGATCAAATACTTGTTTTGAGACTTATTGTTTTATTCTTTTCAAGATATGAAAACTTTGATACCATACTCTAATACGGTTGTATACAAACAATGCATTTGGAGTTGGATATCCACCATGGTTAATTCACACTGTTTATCCCCAAGATAAAAGTGACAAATATGTGAAAGACTTGGTGATGTTGTTGTTCGAGACATCGGTGCTTACATCTGGTTTCAGTTTGGTTGACCCGAATACGTTTGAAAACAAGATTCACATAATGTTGAAGCTTGGTTTCATCATTCAATGCGTGGTGTGTTCTAAATAAAAAGAGATAACAACATAGTAGCAAATAAAATCAAAAAGTAATTTGTAATGTCGTTCCGAAAATGAACTAAAGTTAACAAATGAGTCAAAATAACAACACTTTAACTTTGACTTTGACTAATAACTTTGACTTCAAGTTTTAACTCTCAAACGCTAGATTCATTGACGAACAAATCACATAGCATTTTACTACTTTATTATACCTTTAAACTCTAGTGAGAACTTATTTATAACATTGTCCGGTTTTGAGACATGTTGAACCATCGAATCGGACATCTTATTATTTTATGGTGTTTTGATACCTTTAATAAGTTATACATTCGTGATGACATTATTTGGTTCTTGAGACTTGTTCAACCATCAAACCAATAATGAATTGAAACCATGTTACTAGAGGCGGCAATTTGTGCCCAAAATCAAAAAAATTTGCTAAATGGGCAAACTTTTAAAAGATTTGGTCACATTTGGACCCCCTTCTTTTTTTGAAATGGGCATGTGTTGCCCATTTAGAAGTTAAATGGGCATAACGGGCACATGTTTTTCTCAAGCATTAGATTGTTTTTAAAGAAAAACTTATATTTAATTTTATAAATATAAATGAGGTGTTACGTTTGAGAAATTTATTTCGTCGTTTTGGGTCTTTTTAAAAGCGATTCGTATAACATGAGCCCGTTTAGCCCGCCCGGCCCGCCCGTTTTGCCACCTCTACATGTTACTAAAAATTTTATAAATATAAATGAGGTGTTACGTTTGAGAAATTTATTTCGTCGTTTTGGGTCTTTTTAAAAGCGATTCGTATAACATGAGCCCGTTTAGCCCGCCCGGCCCGCCCGTTTTGCCACCTCTACATGTTACTAAAAAAAACAAAATGTTAACCTTGTTACTATTAAGACATCGCTTATAAAGTCTCGTATGAATCACAATGAAAGAAACTCTCAGTGCTTACTAAAAAGATAAAATGTTAGTATAGAACTATATTGTAATCTCCTTGAACCAAATGATGTTTTAAGAAAACAACATCAAACACTAGAAGACAAAAATATAATCCTAAACTCATCTTGTGTAGAAATAAATACACGTGAGTATAATAATAAGCAAATTTTCAATCCTTTGATCCATGTGGGATTACTTGAAACAAGTTTTCATAAATTTGACCTCACACAAAAAGTTGTTTTGATGGCGATACCAACTATTTCTTTATACGTATGCTTTATTCTTTTTAAGCTATTGATAAATCGATACCAAACTTATTAAACACGGTTGTAAGCGGCGTAATGCACTTAATGTTGGATATCCACCATGGTTCAACAGTTTATTCCCAAGATAAGCTGCTGAGACAAGTCTGATAACGATTCTAATGGAGATGTTGGCTCTGAATTTGACGCGGATCAAGAAGAGGGTGGTTTTGAAGCGGATTCGATTCCTATTGTTGACAAAGCGTTGGAAGATTTAGTTATTGATCAGAAAGTTGATGATCACGTTCTTGAAGAAAATTTTACTACTCCCAAATCTGATAGTAAGGTCATGGAATCTCCTATTAGTGACCCGTTTGAACTTGATGAACTTATTAAAAAGAGTAGCAAACCACAAAAGTCATGCAAATCTGTAACTCCTGAACACCCTCCAGGTTTTTCTCCGTCTCATTATAATGTGCATGCTAGCTCTGTTGAAGTGCATAATTCGGCACACAATTCCTCTGCTGGTGATTCAGGTAAACATCCTGGTTTTTCAATGCTAGAACGCTTGGAGGAAACTATCAAAGTGGGTTTAGCTTTAGGGCTTGATATGGAAGGGTGCGAAAAGACTCTTGCTTCACTTATTCATGAGATAGGAGATAAGGACTTGCATAAATGAATTGCATCTCCATTAACTCTCAAGGTCTTGGAGACCTTAATAAGCGGAGATGGCTTCGTGATTTATGTCATGTTAATAATGTTAATTTCTTAGCTATTCAAGAGACTAAGATGCCTCAAGTTGATATTTGGATGCTTAGACAAATTTGGGGGAATGTTCACTTTGATTTTGCTTCTACCTCAGCTCGTGGAATGTCAGGTGGTATCGTTTGTATTTGGAACTCTCTTGTCTTTCGCAAATCTCATATTTTATGTAACGATAATTATGTCGTCATAGATGGCGTTTGATTCCTAGTGATGTTCGTGTCGTGGATTGTCGATATGCTCCCAAAATCTTTCACACAAAATTACTCTTTGGAATTCGTTGGGTAATTTGCTTAATAATTGGGATGGCATTTCTATCATCATGGGTGACTTTAATGAGGTTAGGAATGAAGGTGAAAGGTATGGCTCGGTTTATTGTGATAGACAGCGAGGTACTTCAATGACTTCATTGCTAATAATTCTCTCAATGAGCGTTTCTATGGGAGGCTTTACTTTTACTTGGACAAATAAATGGGGATCTAAAATGAGTAGATTGGATCGGTTTTGGTTTCGATAGTTTTTTGAGATGTTCCTCACGCCATCGGGTCTCGTCTTGGAAAAGGGCACTCGGATCATCGTCCTATTCTCCTAAAAGAAGCTTTTGTCGATTATGGTCCCATTCCATTCCGATTTTTCACTCTTGGTTGGATATAGAGGTTTTCAAGATATGGTTATTCGGACTTGGAAGAATGATGGCATCATAGATGGGAACGGTTTTGTTTTGTTTAAAAGAAGCTTCAAAATTTAAAGAAAGCCATTCGGACATGGATTTCTAATTGGAAGGCGATGCTCATGCAATTAAAAAGACCACCAACAAAAGCTTTCTTCTATCGATTCCAAAATTGATCAAGGTTGTGCTAGTGAAGAGGACTTTAAGATGCTAAAAATTCTATTGCTATTTTGGGTGATTTAGATCGCCTTGAGGCCAAAGATTTGGCTCAAAAAGCTAGAATCAAATGGGCTCTTGAAGGAGATGAAAATACTAAATTCTTTCATGGTACTCTTAAGAAAAAAAGAAGCCAGCTTGCGATTCGAGGTGTTCAAAAAAATGGCGATTGGATTGATAGGCCGGATCTTGTTAAAGAGGAATTTTTTTCCCACTTTCGTGATCGTTTCAAGTGTCATAATGCTTCGTCGATAGGTATTGATTCGCTGGACTTTAATACCATTTCACAAGCGCATTGTGATTATTTGGAGTTTCCTTTTTCTCGTGACGAAATTAAAAGGGCTGTTTGGGATTGTGGTAGAGATCGTGCTCCTGGGCCGGATGGTTTTACCTTTCGGTTCTTCACTACTTTTTGGGACACTATAGAGGAGGATGTGATTCGTTTTGTTCAAGAGTTTGCTACCTCGCATGAAATTCCCAAAGGTTGCAATCCGTCTTTCATTGCTTTAATTCCAAAATCTCATAATGCCAAGCTTGTTTCGGACTTTCGTCCTATAAGTCTCATAGGTTGCCAATATAAGATTATCGGTAAGCTTTTAGCTAATCGTCTTTGTAATGTTATTGCCGATTGTGTTTCTCCTGTTCAATCGGCTTTCATTAAAGGGAGGTTTATTCTTGATGGTCCCCTTATTTTAAATGAGGTCTTGGCTAATTGTCGGAATTTAAAGAAAAAGCAGCTTCTTTTTAAAGTTGATTTTGAAAAAGCCTTTGATTCGGTTCGTTGGGATTATTTAGACGCGGTTATGGAAAAGATGGGATTTGGTGTTAAATGGCGTTCTTGGATATCGGGCTGTCTTCATAATGCACGCTCCTCTATTCTTGTTAATGGCTCCCCGACAAGCGAATTCGAGCTTTCTAAAGGTCTTCGGCAGGGAGACCCTCTATCTCCTTTTCTTTTCATTTTAGCAATGGAAGGCCTTCATTCTCTCACTCGTAAGGTCAAGAATGGGGTCTTTTAAAGGTGTTTGTGTCGGGGATGGCAACATAAATATATCACACCTTATGTACGCTGATGACGTGATTTTCTTTGGTGAATGGTCTTGGGCTAATGCTCAAAATCTTATTAGTATGCTTCGTTGTTTTTATCTTATTTCAGGGTTAAAGATTAATGTTCATAAAAGCAAAGTTCTTGGCATGGGTGTCTCGGATGATGAGATCTCTCACATGGCGCATATCATTGGTTGTGGGATTTCGAAGTTCCCATTTAAATATTTGGGTGTGCCAGTTGGTTGTAGTATGAATCGATGTGCTAATTGGAGTACTGTTGTTAATGTCTTCATTTCCAAGCTCTCCTCTTGGAAAGCTAAACTTCTATCCGTGGGTGGGCGGTTATCGCTTATTAAGGCGGTGCTTGGTAATCTTCCTACTTATTATATGTCTATATATTTGATGCCTGCTTCTATTCGTTCCAAACTTGAATCGATTCGTAGCAAGTTCTTTAGAGGTGCTGATATTAATGAAAGTAAAATGGCTTGGGTTAAGTGGGAGAAATGTTTGTCAAGTATAAAGAAAGGGGGTCTTGGAATTGGTAGTATTCTTGGGCTCAATATTGGTCTCTTGTTCAAATGGGTTTGGCGTTTCCTCACGCGTCCATCGGACTTATGGGCTCGTATCATTCGGTGTATTCATGGTCCTTCAGGTGGCATTTTCAACAGTCCTCATGGTCGGTTCAAGAACTCTACGTGGGGTGCTATTTTGACCTCTGTACATCGGCTCAAAGACAAAGGTATTGATCTTTTATCTTTCTGTTCTCGTAAGCTTGGCAATGGTCTTTCTACTCGGTTTTGGGAAGATACCTGGTATGGCAACTCCCCTCTTAAGGTCCAGTTTCCTCGCATTTTTTATTTAGAAACTGATAGGAATTGCCCCATTTCTGCTAGAGTTCCTTTTTTAGGCTCTGTTCTTCGAAGACCTCCAAGAGGGGGTGCAGAGCTTTGTCAATTCAGCTCTCTTGTTGATGTAACTCGGAATGTTACCCTTACGAATCAATGCGACTCATGGTCTTGGTCTCTTGGCTCCTGCTTTTCGGTTGCAAATACACGTCTTTTTGTTGACGATAAGCTGTTAGACTCAAGCCTTGAGGCTACAAGATGGGCTCGGTATATTCCTATTAAAGTAAATGTGTTTCTTTGGAGATTACGTTTAAATAAACTTCCCACTAAGGTGAATCTTGATCGGAAAGGTATTGAGGTTGATTCTTTACTTTGTCCTATGTGCCTTGAAGATGTTGAAACGGTTAACCATACCTTCTTTAATTGTGAGTTTGCTAAAGATCTTTGGTCTCACTTGGCTAACTGGTGGACTTTGGATATTCCGTTTTGTTCTAATATTGAGGATTGGTTTGTTTGGCTTGATCATGCTCGAGTTGATGCTTATATCCGTTTGGTTCTTGAAGGAGTGGGGGGCACGCTTATGTGGGCTATTTGGAATCACCGGAATCATCTTCTTTTTGCTAATCCTCCTCATAGGAAAACTCCTTTATGGGATTTCATTGTTTCACAATCTTTCTTATGGATTTCCTCTAGAAATCCGAAATGTAATGTTAGTTGGCTAGGTTGGTTACAATGTCCTATAGCTAGTTTGCTAACTATGTAATTTTCCTTCCTAGCTTTTGCTAGTTTTTATATATCCGCCGTTCAAAAAAAAAAAAAAAAAAAAAGCTGCTGAGAAAAATTTGACTAAAAATATATTGTAATTGAGGGCAAAAAACTCGTTTATGCTACTAAAGGTCTGAAACTTTATGAGAGTGAAGACGGAAGAAAAAAAAGTAAAAACAATGGAGATCAACTTTGAGTACCCGATTATGTATACAACTCAAACTGTCAACATCCTAGCATAAAGTGTAAAGCTTTGACACAAATTACCAATGAGACTATCATTGGCATCAATACAACATAGTATGTGTTTACATACATAAGATAATCTGATTTCATAGATGTATCATTTTCTTGTCGGTTGTGAGTTGTGACTCCAGGCATGTATGAAGTTATGTTGTTAAGAAATAAGATATAGATGCATGACGTATGAGTAATTTAACCAATGATACAATATATATTAATGTTGGTAGCAGATATTTTTCTTTAAGTTTTAGTTTTCATGATCATCTTATGATTTTTAGGTGGTTTGATATAATTTATAAGTTTTACGTTCGTTATGATATCATCCGGTTCTTGAAACATGTTGAACCATCAAATCGATAATGCATCCATGTTACTAATAAAAAATTGAGAATACTAATTACATTAAGGAAAGTGATTCTTCGATATTTTAAAAAGTACTATAAAAAAAGTGGCTAACAACTTATATGGTTTGCTTGAAAGCAATGATGATATTTTTAAATAAACATCATCAAACACTACAAGCCAACATTATAATACCAACCTCAATTTGGTTGAAAAATATACACCATAGCATATTAATAAGCAAAATTTCTATACTTCAACCCATGTGGGACTAGTTGAAACAAGTTTTCAGAAATGTAATACATACAAGAAGTTGTGCTAATGACATACATAGCACATTTGTTGTGGAAATTAATTACTTATTTTTATGCATTGTTTTATTCTTTTCAAGATATGTAAAGTTTGATACCAAATTCACACATATAGTAACAATGCACTTGGAGTTGGATATCGACCATAATTCATTCACACAACAGTTCATCTCCAAGATAAAATGTGGTGAAAAGAATTATTCAAAAAATTGATATCCCCCATGGTTGATTCAAGGGCAAGAAGCTCGGTTCTTCTACAAAAGAAAAGGTCTGAAACTCGATGAAAGTGAGACGAGACGAGAAGCAAAAGAAGGAAGCTTGGAATGAAAATTCAATGGTTTATGCAAGGTTATCAAGGATCACTTAGTTTGTAATTATAATCTTTTTGTTTGTTTGTTCTTACAAAATACTAGTAGTAGTTTGTTTCAATGTCGTCTTGGTTGTGACTTGTGACTACATACACTACGTTTGATTTATGTAATCAATGATACACTATACAAGTTAGATTTTTTCTCGTAACTTAAAGTATATTTATTACCATCTTATTATTTTATGGTGTTTTTATATCTTTAATAAGTTTAATAGTTTAAGACAAATTCTTTGATAACCAAATAAGAAAACGAAAATAAGCTATCGCACTAATTACATTAAAAGACAAACTTTTTTTGATAATTAAAAAGATGAAAAAGTAAGTTAAGAATTATATGGTGGAAGAAAGAGAGTGAAATTGTATCAAAAGATATTTGTTAAGAAACAAAATCAAACACTCTCAACCAGCAATATAATACCAATCCCAACTTGCATAAGTAACATACTCCGGAGTATATTAATATACAAAATTTTCATATGTTGATCCATGTGGGACTACTTGAAACAAGTTTAAGAAAAATGACTGATACAAATATTTGTTCTAAAGACATAACACCTTTGTAGCCGTAATCAAATGCTTCTTCTATTTACACATTGTCTTATTCTTTTCAAGCTATGAAAAATTGATACAAGACTCAAACAGGATTTGCATAGTGACAATGTATTTTGAGTAAATTTTGATTAAAAATATGTCATAGTTCATGGGCAAGAAGCTCGTTTATGCTACGAATACTAAAGAAAATTTGAAACTCGACGAGAGTGAAGACGTGAAAAAAAAGAAGGAAGCTTAGAAAAAAAAATTTCGAGGGTCTTTGCAAGGTAATCTTTAACCCATGTGGGACTACTTGAAACAAGATTCCAGAGTCCAGACATAACACCTATATTGCAGAAATCAAATGCTTCTCTTTACACTTCGTTGTGTTCTTGTCACGCTATGAAAAAGGTGATATACCAAACTCAAACACGGTTATATAGTGACAATGCACTTGTAGATGCATGGATATCCACAATGGTTCACTCACACAACATTACAGTTCATCCCCAAGTAATGCAACCATGTTCCTAACAAGAGATTGAGAATAAGTTGGTATCGTACTAATTACATTGAACTGGTAAAGCAACCATGTTCCTACTAAGAAGTTGAGTATTGATTGAGAATAAGTCATTGTAGCAATTACAGTATAAGATAGAGTGATCGAAAACTAAAAAAGACACATATATCGATAATTAATTAACAATTCACAAAAATTAAGCTCAGAACTTATATATGGCTGAGTTGTACATTTGAATGTTATTTCTTAATAAACAACATCAATTGCCACAACCCACCATTATGATACCAAACTCAACCTGAGTAGACATCATACATCAGAGTGTATAAATAAGCAAATTTTACATCCTTTCACTTATGTGGGATTAATATCACTTTAATTGGTGTGTGTAAAATATGGAGTACAAAATGACATCATATTTCCATAACACCCAACATGGTCCATTGACTAGTTTCAGTTTTTAGTTTACAAGATTGTCAAAAGTTTGGTATTAAATTTCTACTTTTTCAGTAAACCATAAATGTAATGAGTTATAAAAATATATCAAAAAAGAACATTACATTACTGTTTCAGTTACTTTCAAGTTAATTTATTTGAGCTTTTGTACGTGTACTTTTGACCAATGAGTAACAAAGTTAAAGTCAAACTAAACTTACTTACTGTAAAGTTATTAACTGAGAACAAAAGTACAGTAGATCCAAATAACTCGAAACCACAAATGACATATATGTCAAACCCAAATACAATTCACTCTTTTCGTTCATCATGTTAGCGAAAACAAGAAGATTTTAGTTAACATAAAAAAGATTTTAAATAAACATAAAAAAGATTTTATCGTTAAAAATTAAAAAGTTTTGTCTAAAAATTCTGCTACAATGTTTATTTAAATTTTTTAAACTAACGGGTCAAAGCCGGGGCATTTTGAACTAAGCCAGATCAAACCGAGCGAAGAAAAACAGGATAATACCAACAAACTTGAGCCATTTTCCACATGTGGAGTAACTAAGTGTTAACTGCTGGCCATTTTCCTTATATAAACAACCATTCTTGGCACAAGCTGGATTTAAAAGAGAGTAATATGAGTATTCTAATTTTTCCCCACTTCTTCAATTTCTTTAACTAACACGTATTCTTTAAGATAAATTAATTTTGCAAATTCCTTTTTTTTTTTTTTTGAGTAAATTGCATTTTTGGTCCTTAAGGCATGGCCAAATTGCAGGTTTCGTCCCTAATGTTTTGAAAATGCAGCGTTAGTCCCTATTTTGAAAGCTTTGTTGCATGTTTGGTCCCTAAATTGCAGATTTGGTCCCTAAAAAGTTTGAAGTTTTCGTTGCATGTTTGGTCCTTAAATTGCAGATTAGGGACCAAACATGCAGCAAAACCTTTAAAATGGGGACTATCGTTGCACTTTCGAGACGTTAAGGACGAAACGTGCAATTTGGCCATACCTTAGGGACCAAAAATGCAATTTACTCTTTTTATTTATTTATTTATTTATTTATTTTTATTTTTTTTTGCTCTTACAAAATAAATTGATTATCTCGAATCACTTCCTTTGTAGTTTGTTTCATTGTCTTGTACTCTTGTTGGTTGAGCAATATTAAGATGCAGTCATGGATATTTTCCTTAAATTTTGAGTTTCGATGATCACCTTATTTTTTTTGGTGTTTTGACATCTTTGGTAAATTTTATGTGACTTATGACACTATCCGGTTGTTGAGACATGTTGAACGATTGAGTCAAAAAGTTAAGTTTTGAACTTATCAGTAGGATAGTAGTGAACACGATAATTTTTTTCAATAAACAATCTCAAACACTACAAACCAACAATACAATACAAATCTCAACTTACATAGAAAATACACATCACTAATATATTAATAAGCAAATTTTACATCTTATGACCTATGTGGGACAACTTGGTTACTTGAAACAAGTTGTTTCAGCAAAAATGGTCCATATAAAAATTTGTTCTAAAGAGATAATGTAAGACCGAATTACTTCTCGAAATTGAATGATATTTCAAGTAATAGTATAAATACTTGACAAATACTAAACATGCTAAACTTAATATAAACAAATTCTTCGAGTATAATAACCTGCTAACAACCCTTAATGTAGGACAAGATTATTTCTCATAACCAAATAATAGTTCAAGTGATAAATACTAAACGGGCTAAGCCCAATACAAACAAACATTCTTAATATAAAATCCCGCTAACACATAAGAGCTTTGTATTTGTAGTCAAATGCTTCTTTACACACATTGTTTTATTATTTTCAAGCTATGAAAAAATTAATGCTACCATATGTTAATCATAAGAAATCAAGAATATGGTATCGTATCAACTACTTACAAAGTAAGACACATCGATCGTTAAAGAGATACAAAAGTTAAGCTGAGAACTTATATGGCGGATCATGGTTTTTTATGTTAATTTTTGATAAACAACATCAATTACCAAAACCGAGCATTATGATACCAAACTCAACATGCATATAAAGCATATATCAGAATATATAAATAAGCAAATTTTACATCCTTGAATCCATGTAGGATTATTTGAAATGGATATTTTGTGCTTTTTTTTTTTTTTTTTTTGCCCAATTGCTTTTTGAAATGCTAAGCTTTCAATCCCACATGGATCAAATATGCGAATTCTTGCTGGCTTATATAACTCGGAGTATATGGTTCATACAAGTTGAAACAAGTATATTGTTGTTAGTGTAACATGCATTGAAGTGAATGAACACTTCTTTGTATTATCACACTAACAACAAACTATGAGTTCTCAATTTTTTTATTTTTTTTTTAATTTCTTTTTCCCTTCATAGTTGCTACAATCAACTATATGTAAAGTAATAAAGTATAGTTTGATTTTCTTTGCGTAACAACCCAAGATGTTGTCAACCTTGAGAACCCGATTAAGGAGGAGCTTAAGAGAAGAGGTGCAAATTAGAATGAAAAGTTTGTGAAAGGCTTGGTGACGATGTTGTTTGGGACATCACTACTTACACGCATCTGGATTCATTTTGGATGACCTGAGTACATTTGAAAACAGGATTAAGTTCATATCATTGCCTTGTTGGTTGTGACTCCACGCATGTATGAAGGTATGTTGTTAAAAATAGGATATACATGCACATCGTATGAATTATGTAACCAATGGTACAATACTAATGTTGGTCGCAGATTTTTTCTTTAAGTTTGAGTTTTTATGATCAACTTCCTATTTTTAGGTGTTTTTATACTGTTAATAAGTTTTACATTCGTTATTCTTGAGACACATTGAACCATCAAATTGATAATGTAATCATGTTACTGATAAAAAATTGAGAATAAGCTATCATACTAATTACATTAAGAAAAAGATACTATAAAAATAAAAGCTCATGGTTAAGAACTTATATGAGCTCGCAGAGTCTGATCTTATTTTCAAATAAACATGATCAAACACTAAAAGCCAACATTATAAAACCTACCTCAATTTGGTTGGAAAATATAAACCACAGTATGTTACTCCGTAATAAGCAAAATTTCTATACTTCAACCCATGTGGGACTAGTTAAAGCAAGTTTTCAGAAATGTAGCCCATACAAGAAGTTGTACTAATGACATACATAGCACCTTTGTTGCCAAAATTAAATACTTATTTTTACGCAATGTTATATTCTTTTCAAGATATGTAAAAATTGATACCAAACTCAAACATATAGTGACAATGCACTTGGAGTAGGATATCCACCGTGGTTCATTCACACAACAGTTCGTCTCCAAGATAAAATGTGGTGAAAAGAATTATTCAAAAAATGGATATCCGCCATGGTTGATTCGAGGGCAAGAAGCTTGTTTCTTCTACAAAAGAAAAGGTCTGAAACTCAATGAAAGTGAAGACGAGAAGAAAAAGAAGGAAGCTTTGAAGGAAAATTCGAGGGTCTATGCAAGGTGATCAAGGATGTCTTGGTTTGTAATTATAATTTTTTTTCTCCCTTTCTTCAATTTCTTTAACCAATACACACCTTTAGATAATTTAATTTTGTAATTATCAATGTCGTGTTGGTTGTGACTTGTGAATACATACACTACGTTTGATTATAATCTTTTTCTTGTAACTTAAGTATATTTTTGACCATCTTATTATTTTATGGTGTTTCTATATCTTTAATAATTTTAATATAAAAGACAAACTCTTTGATAAACCGTACATACTTTATGGTGTTTTTATATCCTACCATACTAATAACAAAGCCAGAATAAGCTATCGTACGAATAAAAAGCCAAAAATTAAGTTAAGAATTTTATGAAGGAGGTAAGCATTGATATTTTATCTAATGATATTTATTAAGAAAAAAAATCAAACACTCCCTAGCAATATAATACGAATCCAATCTGGAATACGAATTACATGTCACAGTATATTAATAAGCAAAATTTCCATCCTTTGACCCATGTGGGACTACTTGAAACAGGTTTTAGAAAAATGACCGATACAAATATTTGTTCTAAGGACATAACACTTTTGTAGCCGTAATCAAAAGCTTCTTCTATTTATACATTGTCTTATTCTTTTCAAGCTATGAAAAATTGATACAAAACTCAAACACGATTTGCATAGTGACAATGCACTTTGAGAAAATTTTGATTAAAAATATATCATAGTTCATGAGCAAGAAACTCGTTTATGCTACAGATACAAAAGAAAATCCGAAACTCGATGAGAGTACGTGAAGACGAGAAGAAAAAGAAGGAAGCTTAAAAGGAAAATTTTCGACGGTCTTTGCAAGATAATCATGTATGTTGGTGACCGGATGTCTTTATCGGAGGTGTTGAGTCAAAATAACCAAGACCCATGCGAACCCAAATATGTGCAATTAAATGCCAAGTTTCATAAAAGAGAAGCTCATCGATATTTAAAAAGACAAAACATTAAGTTAAGAACTTATATAGTGGACTTGTATCATGAGATATTATTTTTCAATGAACAACATCAAGCAATACAAGCCGACAATAGAATGCTAAACTCAACTTGTATATAGCAAATACACATCAGATATATAGATTAGCACAACTTTCATTCTTTGACCCATGTGGGACTACTTGAAAGACGTAACACCTATGTTGCCGAAATCAAATGCTTCTTTCTAAACTTTGTATTGTTCTTTTCAAGCTATGGAAAAGGTGATATAGCAAACTCAAACACGGTTACATAGTGACAATGCACTTGTAGATGCATGGATATCCACAATGGTTCACTCACACAATATTACAGTTCATCCCCAAGTAATGCAACAATGTTCCTAACAAGAGATTGAGAATAAGCGGGTATCGTACTAATTACATTGAACTGGTAATGCAACCATGTTCCTACTAAGAAGTTGAGTATTGAATTCAGAATAAGTCATTGTAGCAATTACAATATAAGATAGTGTGCTCGAAAACTAAAAAGGACACATATATCGATAATTAATTGATATAAGAGTGCTCAAAGACTAAAAAAGACACATATATCGACAATTAATTAACAAGTCACAAAAAATTAAGCTCAAAACTTATATATGGCTGAGTTGTGTACATTTTGATGCTATTTCTTAATGAACAAGATCAATTGCTACAACCCAGCATTATGATACCAAGCCTAAAATGTGTTGGAATTTAATACTCATAACAATTATATATAAATCAAATAACATCATCAAAGCATGCGTGGAAGACAATAGGAATAATATATGTAAATAATTAACCAAACAAGAAAGTGCGTACCTTTTAGCAATTCAAGAATCAAGCGTTGATTAAACAAGAACAAAACCCAAAACCCTAATAATTAGGGTTTATATAATTCGACCCAAACAAAAAATCGACCACCAAGATTCACAAGCTCAGCGTGCTTGTCCTTCGTTCTTGTACACACGTACTAATAGCGATTTGATGTGGAAAAGCTAGTTCCTTGAATCACAAATAAACCAAACACTTGTATCTTTGAGTTAAGCAAAATCGAAAACCCTTGGGGTTTGGGTGTTTCGACCGGCCACACAAAGAGGAGAGAGAGAGAGGAGAAATTAGGTTATTGGTGATCCAAGATTAAGTTATGAATGAATACAAGGGTTTGTATTTATAGGTAACTTAACTTGGTGACCAAGTTTGTGTGGGATTGGGTTTGGAAACCCAAACCGATCGGCCTAAGCTCCCAAAGGGATTCTAGAACTTTCCGACTTCTAATTTCATTCTTAGTCCTTCTAGTTAATATTTAACGACCGTTAACCAAACCTCGTTAATTATTTAACTATCGTTATGTTTTATTTAGTGACTAATAATTAATAATAATAACGTTTTATTTATATTAATTATGTACATCAATTCTCATACGTAATGTGTGCAATCCGAAGTCTCGAGTTCGAATCCGGACATACTATTATTTAAATATCCATAAAACCTTTCGGCTCCACTTGGATATTACTAAATATAGTAATGACATTGGTTAGTCTAGCTTTCACACGCCAACGCCCCGGATCGAATCGAGTATGGTCTCTGGAAAAAACCATTTAATGATTCATCATTTTACTTATCCTTTTGTTACTAATACTACATTAACTATGAATATGGATCAAGTCATTTCATAAGTTAACATTACATTTCTCGTTGTATATGATTGAACAAGATTACCAAATCATCGAGCGTATTCGGATAGATCTTGGGTATGGCCATACAAACATCTTGTCAACCCTACGAGGGCCCAAATATAGTATTATGCTTTGAAACAAATTCAAAGGAACAAATTCTCTTGACTACAAACATAACTCATGAATTTTGCAACACTTCCGAAAATAGCCCTTATAACTACCGATTCACGGATAGCGTTAGACTATCTTACACAAATGCACTACATTCATATCGGTTATCCGGTATCTCAAGTCGAGGATAAACACTTCATGATATACTTAATGACAAAGATCCATAAAGTATCATCATGTAAAGTTGGGATGAGTCCTATATTCAATTCATTGAATATCATGTGAATCTGGTATGTCCCACGCATCAATATACTTTAAAAGTATATTCTACCAAAACTCAGTTGTCTTAATTCAATGACATTCCCACATCATTGATTGACAACGGACTATTTAGAATAACATAAGTTATTCATGGATTAAACATGCAAATATAGGATATAATATTAAGAAAATGAAAAATAAACATAAACAACTATTTTATTTCATTAAAGTAATATTTGTTCATAACATCCTTTATCCAAATACTAATCACGGATCGCATGAAACTACTAGCTAAGCGAAGTCCTATCCCATCGGCATGGTCGATAAGTTTTCTCTTTTGGCAAAGGCTTCGTAAAGGGATCGACTAGATTTTCATCTGTATGAACTTTGAGTAGATTGATTTCACCTATGTCGACTTGTTCTCGAACATAGTGATATCGACGAGGAAAATGTCTGGCGCCTTCATGACTCGGGCTCATTGGCAAATGTTATTGCGCGAGTTGTCACAATACACATTTAAAGGTAATTCGATTGAGGGCATTACTCCGAGTCCGAAATGAATTTCCTAATCAACGACTTCCATCGCGACACGAGCGACTATGTACTCGACACGTAATAGACATCATAACCGTTGTTTGCTTCTTGCTCTTCCATCAATGCTCCTCCATTAATGACAAAGACATAACCCGTCGAGACTTCGTATCATCTTTATCGGTTTGGAATGACGCATCGCAAAACACAGTAACATCAAGTTACGCATCTGGATTTCCTCCATACACTAGAAACATTTCTTTAGTAGCCCTTAGATACTTAAGAATGTTCTTAACGACTGCCGATGTTTCACACAGGTTACATTGATACCGATTGGTAATGTTACGTGCAAAGCCACATCGGGCCTTGTACATCTCACGGCATACATGATAGATCCTACGGTAGAAGCATAAGGAACTTTCTTCATGTAATCCACCTCGGCGGTGTTGGCGCATAGTTTATTACTTAAGCCATGTTCAACTTGCATCGGCAAATATCCCTTCTTGGAATTTTGCATACTAAATCTCTTGATATTTTATCAATGTAAGCACTTTGGCTTAGTCCAATTAACCGCCTTGATCTATCTCGGTAGATCTTGATTCCCAGAATAAATCTTGCTTCCCTAAGTCCTTCATAGAAAAGCACTCTCAAGATAAGACTTTACATCTTGCATACTTGGAATGTCTTTTCCCATGATCAATATGTCATCGACATATAAGACAAGGAAAATAACATTACTCCCACTAGCTTTGTGATACACATGGCTCATCAAGATTTTGAGTGAAACCAAATTTCTTGATTTCTTCATCAAACTTCTTGTTCCATTGCCTTGATGCTTGCTTCAATCCATAAATGGATCTTTGAAGTTTGCATACACGCTTCGAAACTTTGGATTCACAAACCCTTGATGCGCCATATAGATGTCCTCATCTAGGCGACCGTTTAAGAAGCGGTTTGACATCCATTTGCCATATCTCATAGTCATAGTGCGCACTATGGCTATAAGAATCTAATAGCTCTAATGTGCGCTACGGAGAAAATGTCTCCTCGTAGTCTACCCCATAGGTTTGAGTATAACCTTGAGCTACAAGGCGAGCTTTATAGGTGTGTGCATTGCCATCCATGTCGGTCTTTATCTTAAAGAGCCACTTACTTCCAACTACCTTAGCATTTGGAGGTAAGTCAACCTCTATCCGACTTCGTTATCTTTCATGGATTGCATTTCCCATTCATTGCAACTCGCCATTTTCCTTTTCGGGACTCATCATGGCGACTTTATAGTTAGCGAGTTCACCAAGATCCCTAACATATTTTCCTCGGCTTCTACGTTGAGACATAGGCGCTTTCAGTGCAGCGTAGCCCTTGCGGATCTCGAATGGGAACCACTTCAATCTCGGTGGAGCGCCCGGACTTTCGGGTTCTACTTGAGGTTGGCTAGTGTTTTCGAAGGTGTTGTATCTTCTTGATCATCTTCCGGATCATAAACTCTCCCATGAATTCATGAGATATGAGATCCTTTTCAAGAAAGTCTCCATACCTAGCAACAATTACTTTGTTTTCGGTGGAAAGTAGAAGTAGTAACCCATAGTTTCCTTTGGGTATCCTACGAAGACACATAACGAGATCTTTGTTGCGACTTATCGGTGAGTCGCGTTTAACAAACGCCTCACAACCCCGGACCTTTAAGTAAGACAAGTTGGGAGGTTTCCCATACCACACTTCATAAGGAGTCTTATCAACCTTCTTAGTTGGAACCATATTCAATATCGACAGCGGTTTCAAAGCATAATCCCAAAAGGATAAGGGAAGAGTTGTAAGATTAAACATCGATCGCACCATGTCTAGCAATGTACGATTCCTTCTCTCGGATACACCATTTTGTTGTGGAGTATATGGAGATGTGAGTTCTTGGACAATACCACACTCGACTAGATAATCTTTAAACTCTTGGCTTAAATATTCACCACCTCTATCGGATCGAAGAGCTTTAATCTTCTTTCCTAGTTGCGGTTCTACTTCACTCTTAAAACCTTAAATGTTTCAAAGACTTCATGTTTATGTTTAAGTAAATAAACATAACCATAACGATGAAATCATCGATAAAGGTTAAGTAGCTAGCACCCTTTCTTGACACATGTCTTAGTGGTCCACATACGTCGGTATGTATCACACCAAGAAGATCGAAGCCCTTTCTAAACTATTTGTAAAGGTTTCTTGGTCATCTTCCCGGATATGCAAGATTCGCATTTATCAAATGATTCATCATTGATGTCTTGCAAAAGCCCATCGTGTTGCAATTTGTTGCATGCGTTTCTTGCCTATATGAGCAAGTCTACAATGCCAAAGAAATGAAGAATCCAAATCACCTTTGATTCTTTTATTATTGATGCTAAAGGCAAATTATTTTTATCAATCACATTATCATGCAAATCAATTTCAAACACACCATTCTTTGGAATAACATTAAAGTAAAAACATCATTTAAAGAAATCGAAATTCCATAATCGGTAAATGTATGAGCGAAACCAATATCTTTTAACAAGGAAGCGAAGCGACACCCCTAACAATGGAAGGTGCGTAATGACAATCGTTTAATGACGATACTAAACCCGAAGGTAAAACTAAATCAAACGTGCCTATAGCTTCAACGATGCATGTGCTCCATTACCCACGTGCGGTATTGCTTCCATAGGCAAGCTTCCTTGCTCCTCTAAGTCCTGCGATGTATTACATATGTGAATACCACATCGATATCATATACCGAAATTTATTTTATGAGGAAAAGCAAATAATTCTATCATCAAAAGAGTACACAATCGCGGCCACGGTGCGATATTTTATACCTCTTATTGCGCAACTCATCAAGGTACAATGGACAATTCCTCTTCCGGTGTCCAACCTCGGTGCGATGATGACAAGCTGATCCTCTTGGATTCTCACGCTTTTGGGAGGGTACTTCTTGGGTTCTTGTTGATAAGTCATAACTTGTTTTCCTTATCGACTTTACCCTTACCTTTCCCTTTCTTGTTCGCTAGCGGCTTATTAGGCTTAGAAATTCTACCCTTACGGATGGTCAAAACCGCGGTGTAGAGGCCTTCTTGGGCAAACCTTTTCGTAATCAATGAGCATTGCATGTACCTCATTGTTGTCTTCCCGTGCAATGCATATTATAATTCTTGCGAAACCATCAAATTCCTTGTTAAGGGATCATTGATCGAGCCAATTTGTATGTCATTAGGGTAGACATAGTTCAAACGCCCAACCGGTCCATGTAACTCATCATTTCGAGCGTTGGGCGCTTACAGGTTTCCTTCTCCTTGCTTGCAACTATGAAGAGCATCAATCAAGTCATCTGACTCTGATCACGGGCTTTTCAAACAACCTTTGCAATTCTTCCGGCATGAGATTAGGAAGTAATTCTCAAATTGCTTTTGCAAGCTTGAGTTCATACTCCGAGCATAATGCGAGCGACCTCATTATACTTGTCATACTCAGTTGCCATGCGGCTCGTGCTTGGCGATAGCATCATTGCGAGTTCGGGAGGACAAGGCGTAGTCAAATAATTGAGTCTTTTGGCAACCCTCAAGACAATTACGAGTTGCCGATACCAATCATTGAAATTCGCGCTACCGGTCAATTTCTCTCGATCAAACATAGATTTGAGCAGCGAGGCTAGTCGATGAGATTCGACTTGAGCCATTTCTCTGAAATAAAAGTTCAAAAGTTAGTACTTTCGATAAGTAAACATTCAAGAAAATAAAATACCCTTTGGTCAATATTCATATTAACCATAGTATTTTCCTTGAATATTGGATCCTCATTATCATAGTTCCACCACATCGGTTGATCGCTAGTGGTGAAAGTATAGAATAGTGTCGTTGAAAAGCGATAATTGACAAACAAGTTTTCAATTCCAAAATTATGGGATTTACAATTTTGCCAAAACAATTAATGCAAAACGTAAGCATGTTTTATCCCATCTTATGCCTTAAGTTATAGGTCTCACTAACTAACTTAATTAAGTTGTCTAATTTAGAAGCGCAAATCATAAAGTGAGGTCTCACACAACAAAATAATTCACCTCGTTATTGTAATCTAGATCAAGGTCTCACATAACTAAATTACAACTTCAAGTGTTTCATATCATTAGATGGCATAAACTTAAATTTAAAGGGTACAATTTTTGATGTGTAATCAAAACTTATGTATAAAGAAGCATGCATACAACTTTATAACATAAAATTTTGAAAAACTTACATATAGATTTTAATTGCTAAGATTGAATTCTACAAAGTTTTAATCGATGCGTTGAGAAACTTACAACTTTGCACTAAGATGCTTCGTACATAGAATGGTTATACTAGGTAGCTCAATCGAACTCACGAGGCGAGAGGACCGGTAAGCGCAAAAGCATAACCTTAGACATCCATTCGGTGAGGCTGTGCTCACTTCTTAAATACCCTTTATAGTTTGTTCTAGTGGGTGAGCCGTTCTAACCATTTAGTACAATCGCATCAATCGATTAAAAGTTCAAGAATAATTCTTAGATAACAAATCAATTTCGCCATTATTTAGTCCATTTAATTTTCTATTCATAAAAACCCTTTTGCTTACTAACATGTCAAACAATATATAAACAAAAAAGCATTTTAATAAAAATTAAACACACTCAAATAATATAAACATATAACTAAACAATTTAACATATGTAAAAACAATTAGCCACATGCATAATTATTTCAATAAACTCTAATAACAATTCTAGGCGTAAATAAATGCATACATTAACTAGGACTTTCATCTCGCGAGAAGATGAGCCACATACATCGACAAGTCGATTGCGTAAGCCGAAGTTAATAGTATACCAATTAGCACATAACGAATTTTATTAGTTATAATTGAGGTCTTCCCCAATTCAATAATTATTAAATAAATAAAACATGTGTGTATCACTTAACAATTAATCAATAAACAATAAACAATACTCCATGGCAAAACATGCATGTTCCACCATGGATTCCGCATAACAATTATCACCCAAGATACGCATATTACATGGCACATAACAATTATTCATTAATTAACCACATAAAATAAGCATGCAATCCTAGGGTTTCTACAAGTTTTACAAAATTAAAACCTAATTAAATAAATAAAGGGTAATCGACCCATATATAAATAAAATTAGGGTTTGAATTCAAAACCCTAGAAACCATAAAAAGCATGCATATAATCATAAAGATCCAATTTTATGTGTTTGATAATTAATTACATCATATTAACGACTCGTGATGCCCTTTGTTGGAATTTAATACTCATAACAATTATATATAAATCAAATAACATCATCAAAGCATGCGTGGAAGACAATAGGAATAATATATGTAAATAATTAACCAAACAAGAAAGTGCGTACCTTTTAGCAATTCAAGAATCAAGCGTTGATTAAACAAGAACCAAAACCCAAAACCCTAATAATTAGGGTTTATATAATTCGACCCAACAAAGAATCGACCACCAAGATTCACAAGCTCAGCGTGCTTGTTCTTCGTTCTTGTACACACGTACTAATAGCGATTTGATGTGGAAAAGCTAGTTCCTTGAATCACAAATAAAACCAAACACTTGTATCTTTGAGTTAAGCAAAATCGAAAACCCTTGGGGTTTGGGTGTTTCGACCGGCCACACAAAGAGGGAGAGGAGAAATTAGGTTATTGGTGATCCAAGATTAAGTTGTGAATGAATACAAGGGTTTGTATTTATAGGTAACTTAACTTGGTGACCAAGTTTGTGTGGGATTGGGTTTGTAAACCCCAACCGATCGGCCTAGGCTCCCAAAAGGGATTCTAGAACCTTCCCGACTTCTAATTTCATTCTTAGTCCTTCTAGTTAATATTTAACGACCGTTAACCAAACCTCGTTAATTATTTAACTATCGTTATGTTTTATTTAGTGACTAATAATTAATAATAATAACGTTTTATTTATATTAATTATACATCAATTCTCATACGTAATGTGTGCAATCCGAAGTCTCGAGTTCGAATCCGGACATACTATTATTTAAATATCCATAAAACCTTTCACGCTCATATTAAGTACATAACAAAATACATTTAATCCATATCCAACATTAAAACCAAGTTATGTATTTTATTTTAAAGGCTTATATACTTAAACAGTTCACGTGTTGACTGTTTAACATTTGCTCAACCCAAACACGACCCATTTATTAAACGGATTAGACGGGTTGACTGTTTTTGACCCAAACTCGTTTATCCTCAACCCAAACCCCGTTTAACTTCGTGTCGGGTTCGTATGCGTTTATCGTGTCGTGTCGAAAATTGCCACCCCGCATGAGACCATAACCTTCTTATTTGCTACCAACTTCATCGGGATACTTTTCTTCACAATCCAATGTGGGATGAGCAAAACCCATTTAATAAATTATAAAACAATTTGTCTAACTACATGTAATCATTTTTATTTTATTTATTTATTTATTTATTTATTTTAATCTTGACATACAAGCAACTAATGCTTCATCAATGGAGCATTAGTTCAATAGTTGAAGCACTTGTGCTTGAGATGTTGCTCAAAACCCAACTGAATTATATATCTTTAAGACATTCAAATAAATAATCACAAAACATCAAAGTAATATTGCGGAAGCGTATAGGATGTATTAACGAATAATTAATTAACATAAAGAATATGCATACCTTTGTTGATTCTAGCGAACAAGAATCAAATCCACAAACTAGCAACGGATGAACCCTAATTTGATTTAGTTAGGATTATGTGAATTACCCCTTACCTTTTTGTAATTCAATCCAAGATAATAACAAAAGTATGTTATTACTAAGTTCTTGTACACACGTACTAAACCGAATTAAAGTACCGCTAGTTTTTATCAAACCAAATAACTTGATGTTTGGAAAAGAGTGGATCGACACCTATGAATGGTGTTCGACCGGTTTTAGCAAAACACACACACAAAACAATTTTAGGTTTAGCTAATGAGCACAAGAGATGGAAAAACAAGACCCCTAGCCTTGTATATATACCCAAGCTAACTTGGTGAACAAGTTGTGGATTGTTTCCATGTTTCTTTGGCCGATCGGTATAGGAGTCCCAAAGGGATTCCGGAACCTTCCCAACTTTTGCAATTTGATCCTTTTCCATAAACATTTAACGACCGTTAGTCCATTACATTAATTACTTAACGTCCGTTAGTTATTTCGTTTAATAAATAAATAAATATAACATTTATATTTAATTATTAACTTTAAATTCTCATACGTAAAGTGTGCAATCCCATAGTCTCGAGTTCGATCCTAACTCACGCCTACTAATTTATATCCATAAAACCAACACCCCACTGGATATATCTTAATAGAGTGATCACATTCGGTTAGCGCTAGCAACACTTCGATGCCTCTAGTACAACTCGAGCAAGGCTCCGGAAAACCTTTAATGATTTCTCATTATTATTATCCTTTTGTTTCTAATACCACGTTAAATAAAGATATGGAATTAAGTCATTCTTTATATAACTATTCTGCTTCTCGTTTGTAAGTGATTGACCAAGATTACCGAATCATCTAAACATATTTAGGGAGATTTGGGTGGGCAAGACAAACATCTTGTCAACCCTACGAGGGCCCAAGAAGATTAAACTCCAAATAAATTTGAAGGAACAAATTCTATTTTGACTACAAGAATAACCCACAAACTTTGTAACATTTCGAAAACAACCCTTATGACTACCGCCACGATAGCGTTAAGTTGCTCCACGTAAATGCACTACATTCATGACACTTATCCGGTATCTCAAGTCCGAGGATAACTATTCACAATTTACTTATAACAATATCCACAAAGTAAATTATGTAGTTGGGATAAGTCCTATATTCAATTCATTGAATATCATCCGAAATTGGTATGCATTCTCATCAATATACTTTCAAGTATATTCTACCACATCTCTCGATTTGTCTTAATTTAATGATACTCCCATATCATTAATCGACAACGGACATTTAAAATAACTTAGTTATTTACGGATTAAACATGCAAATATAGGACAACAATATTATAAATGAAAATAAACATAATCCAAACTTTATTTCATTAAAATAATAAATGTTTTACAATATCCTTTATCCAAATACTAATCACGCTTATGCATGAAACTATTAGCTAAACGAAGTCCAATTCCATTGGCAAGTCCTACAAGCTTGTCTTTAGCTAAAGCCTTAGTGAACGGGTCACTAAGTTATCATCTCGTGAACTTTCGAGATTTATTTCACCTTCCGGACTTGTTCCCGAACATAGTGATACTCAGAGAAAATGTCCGTGCCCTTCATGACCTGTGTTCATTGGCAAATATGATTGCGCAGAATTGTCACAATACATATCAATAGGCGATTCAATTGAAGGCATAACACCAAGCCCCGAAATGAATTTCCTAATCCAAACACCTCCATTGCGCCTCCGGCAAATATGTATTCGCTTCATTGCGCACATCGCAATCGTAGTCCGCTTCTTGCTCTTCCAACAATCGCTCCTCCATTTATGACAAAGACATAACCCGTCCGAGACTTCGTATCATCTTTATCACATTGCCAGACGCATCACAAGAACTCAGTAACACCAAGCTCGTGTCCGGATTTCCACCATACACTAAAACATATCTTTAGTATTTCGAGATACTTGATAATATGCTTAACAAAGAATCCAAAGGAAGTTCACCCGGATTCTCGTTGATATCGATCGGTCATGTTTTGAGCGAACGCCACATCGGCCTTGTGCATCTCACAAAGATACATAATAGATCCTACACCAAGCATAAGGAACTTTCGCATGCGTGCCACCTCAAGCAGTGTTGAAGCACACATATCGCTACATAAGCCATGCTTTACTTCCATCGGCAAATATCCTTTCTTGGAATTTTGCATACCGAATCTCTTCAATATTTTATCAATGTAAGCGCTTTGACTTAAACCAATTAACCGCTTTGACCTATCTCGGTAGATCTTAATTCCTGAATGTATGCAGCTTCTCCTAAATCCTTCATGGAAAAACACTTCCCAAGATATGCCTTAACATTTTGCATGCTTGGAATGTCTTTTCCCATAATTAATATGTCATCGACATAAAGAATTAGGAAAATTACATCACTCCCACTAACTTTGTGATATACACATGGCTCATCAAGATTTTGAACAAATCCATACCTTTTGATTTCTTCATCAAATCTTTTATTCCATTGCCTTGATGCTTGCTTCAATCCATAAATGGACCTTTGAAGTTTGCATACACGGTTTGGAAATTGTGGATTCACAAACCCTCAGTTGCTTCATATAGATGTCTTCATCTAAGCGACCATTTAAGAAGGCGGTTTTGACATCCATTTGCCATATCTCATAGTCATAGTATGTCGCTATAGCTATGAGAATTCTAATAGCTCTAATGTCCGCTACAGGAGAAAAGGTCTCCTCGTAATCAATGCCATAAGTTTGAGTAAAACCTTGCGCAACTAGACGAGCTTTATAGACGTGTACATTGCCATCCATGTCGGTCTTAATCTTATAGAGCCACTTACTCCCAACCACCGAGGCGTTTGGAGGTAAGTCAACCTCTACCCGCACTTCATTTTCTCTCATGGATTGCATTTCCCATTCATTGCAACCCGCCATTTCGCCTTGTCGACTTGCCATGGCAGCTTTATAACTAGTAGGCTCTCCAAGATCTCCTAACATAGTTTCCTCAACCTCTACGTTAAGACATAGACGTTCAGTGCACGATATTCCTTACGGATCTACTAAACGGAATCACTTCAACTTCGGTGGAGGACCCGGACTATCGTGTTCTACCGAAGTACGTTAGTGTTTTCGTAAGGTAATGCATCTTCTTGATCATCTTCCGGATCATAAACTCTCCCATCAATTCTTGAGATACGAGATCTCTTTCAAGAAAATCTCCATACCTAGCAACAATTACTTTATTATCGCTTGATAGTAAAAGTAGTAACCCATAGTTTCCTTAGGGTATCCTACGAAGATACACTTTACGATCTTTGTTGGAGTTTATCTGCCGAGTCACGCTTAACATACGCCTCGCAACCCTGCACCTTTAAATAAGACAGTTAGAGCTTTACCATGCCATATTTCATATGGTGTCTTATCAACCTTCTTTGTGGGAACCATATTTAGAATACGAACAAAGAGATTCTAAAGCATAATCCCAAAAGGATAAAGGTAGAGTGGTAAGATTAAACATAGATCGTATCATGTCCAACAATGTACGATTTCTTCTCTCGATACACCATTTTGTTGTGGAGTATATGGAGAAGTGAGATTCTCGACAATTCCATTCTCGCCTAAGTAATCTTTAAACTCTTGGCTTAGATACTCGCCTCCTCTATCGGATCGAAGAGCTTTAATCTTCTTTCCCAATTGCGCTTCTACTTCACTTTGAAAACCTTAAATGTTTCAAACACCTCATGTTTATGCTTAAGTAAATAAACATAACCATAACGGCCGAAATCATCAAGAAGGTTAAGAAGTAGCTAGCACCTCTCTTGACACATGTCTAAGTGGTCCACACACATCAAGATGAATAAGACCAAGTAGATCGAAGCCCTCCATATTGCTATGAAAAGGTTTCTTAGTCATCTTCCCGATATGCATGACTCACATTTATCAAATGATTCATCATTGATATTTTGCAAAAGCCCTTCTTGTTGTAGCTTATGCATGCGAGCCTTGCCTATATGAGCAAGTCTACAATGCCAAAGATAAGAAGAATTCACGTCTGACTTTATCTTCTTGTTAATGCTAAACATCGAATTATTATTATTGTTAGATTCATTTCCAATCATATCAATTTCAAACACACCATTCACAGTAATTGCTTTAAAATAAAATACACCATTTAAAGAAACATCAATTCCATTACTTGAAATAGTATGAGTAAAACCATCATCCAACAAACTTGAAAAGGAAACAACACCTCTAATTATAGAAGGTGCATAATGACAATTGTTTAATAACAGTACTAAGCCCAAGGCAATACTAAACTAAACGTTCCTATGGCTTCAACAATGCATGTGCGCCATTTCCCACGTGCAGATATTGCTCCCCATAGCAAGCTTCCTTTCCACTCTAAACCCCGCAGTGTATTACAAATGTGAATACCACACCCGTATCATATACCCGTGAATTATTATGATTTAGAGTAAATAATTCAATGACAAATAAATTACTCAAGTACCGCGCCCGAGGACCCTTCATACTTCATCTTATTTGCCCGCAATTCATCAAGATAGAGAGCACGCTTTCTTCCAATGCCCAACGCCTTGCAATGATGGCATGCTTGATCCTTTTAGGATTATCCTTCCTAGGAGTAGGGTTCTTCTTGGGTTGAGGTTGATAGGCCATCACCGTTTGCCTTTGTCAACCTTTCCTTACCCTTCCCTTCTTGTTGTTCGCACGCGGTTTTGGCTTATTAATTCTTCCACCGAATAGCAAGTACCGGGCGGTAGGAACCTTTGAGGCAACCCTTTCTCATAATCAATGAGCAATGCGTGTAGGTCAAGAATCGCCTTCCCACGCAGGCATATTGAAATTTCGACAAAACCATTAAAATCCTTGTTAAGGGATCGATTAATCGATTCACGCCCATGTCATCCTCATAAGTTTTGCCAAGTGCTTTTAGTTGGTCCATGTAACCTTTCATTTCAAGTACATGAGCACTTACGGGTTTACCCTCCCCGCCACACTGTAACGCCGGTCAAGTCATAAATCTCGACGGCACCGGTTTCTCAAACATAGTTCAAGTTCATTGAGCATATTATATGGAAATAATGTTCGAACCGCTTTTGAAGAGCGATTCCATTGTTCCCAACATAAGACAAGCCACATCATTATGACGCTTATACTCCAGCTTCCACTCGTCCTTTTGAGCTTGAGTAGCTTCAGACCGCTTGGTTCAAGCAGGCAAGGTTCATAAAGATATTTCATACGATCAAGAACTCTACAGACAATTCTCAAAGAGCGGTGCCAATCATTGAAATTCTTAGAGCTATCAACTTTTCTCGATCAAAAACTTTTGAACGCAGAATTTAGAGCGATGTTAGTGTTATCGGTGTTTTGAGCCATTTCTACGTAAAAAGTTCAAGTATTAGTATTTTCGATAATACACTTTTCAAGAAAATAAATATACCCAAGTTAATATAAACATATAACCATATAATTTTCTCGAAAACTAGGATCCAAATTATCATAGGTTCATCACATCGCTTGATCCGCTAGCAACAAACGATATAATAAGGTAATCATCGAACATTAATTGGCAAACAATTTCCAACTCCTAGATCATTATGGGATTTATATTTTCCAACGCTATTGCAAATATAAACATGTTTTATCCCATCTTATGCCATTGAGTCCAAGATCTCACTTCCTACTCAACTTAAGTGTCTAACTTAAAGAACTGCAAATATGTCCATGCAAGATCTCACTTTACATAGAGATTTACCTCTCCATCACAATCTAGCCAAGTACTCTCATGACTAAATTGCAACTTCAAGTGTTCCTTTTAATTAGATGGCATATTCTTAATTTAAAAGGGTACTAGTTTTGATTTTATGTGGTCAAATCAAATATGTACAAAGATGTCATGCATTCATCTTGTAGCATAAATTTAATAAAAACTTTTTATTACCAATTCATAAAGATCAAATTATCAAAGTTTTGATTGAGGTATTGGGTTCACCAATCAAGGAATTTAGTATTAATTATCATCCATTATACCGTACTTTTGCATAAGTGTAAACACTTAGTGTTTCGGATAATTACCACCGGTGGCGCATGGAATTAAAACTAATTCCGCCTTAAGATGAGCTTGCACATTTATATGGCTTACTAAGTAGCTCCACTCGAACTTACAGAGGGAGAGGACTGTGCACGCGCTAAAGCACAACCTAAGACATCCATTCAGTGTGACTATGCGCACTTCTTTAAACCCCTTTTATTAGTTCATTCGAATGGGTGAGCTGCTCACCATTGTACCAAAGTCACCAATCAATTAAACTATTTTGACAACTTAACTCTTCCAAAACAATTAAATTTCGCCATTGTTTAGTCCGTATTATTTTTCTATTCAAAATTACCCATTGCTTAAAACCACTAACATAATAAACAAACAAGTAACAAATAAAAATAAACTACTAAAAACAATGCGCACATAATAAACAATTTATACGTGTAAACAAGTAGCCACATGCAACTTATTCGATAAAATCCTATTAATAATCAATATCTAGGTTAAATTAATGTATATATTAATTTAGGGTTTTCACCCAACAATAGAAAGTGAGCCACATACATCGATGAATCGATTATGTAAACCCTTAATTAATTTATACCAAATTGCACATAATTGATTCATTAATATATTAATTGAGTCTTCCCAATTCAAGATTTATCATAAATAAATATGTCTCAACAATTAAACAATATATCAAAGCAACTTATCCATGACTAACATGCATGTATAATCATGGATATCATAACAATTATACAAGTAAGTCACAAGATCGCATATAAAAATTCCATGACACATAACAAATTATTCATGAATTAATCACGTAATCAATATTAATTCTAGGTTTTAATAAGGTTAGCAAACAATTTTCAAAACCCTAAAAAAATATGTATATGTCGATTTTAAAAAATGGTACGCCCAATTTAAAAAAAAATTCACCAAAACATAAATTAAACATAAACCCTAGATTAACATAGCAAACAACATACAAGTATTTGTTTTATTACGCTTATGTAATTAATTACTCATTAAAAACCAATGACTCGTGATGCCACTGTTGGAATTATATATCAAGACATTCAAATAAATAATCACAAAACATCAAAGTAATATTGCGGAAGCGTATAGGATGTATTAACGAATAATTAATTAACATAAAGAATATGCATACCTTTGTTGATTCTAGCCGAACAAGAATCAAATCCACAAACTAGCAACGGATGAACCCTAATTTGATTTAGTTAGGATTATATGAATTACCCCTTACCGTTTTGTAATTCAATCCAAGATAATAACAAAAGTATGTTATTACTAAGTTCTTGTACACACGCACTAAACCGAATTAAAGTACCGCTAGTTTTATCAAACCAAATAACTTGATGTTTGAAAAGAGTGGATCGACACCTATGAATGGTGTTCGACCGGTTTTAGCAAAACACACACACAAAACAATTTTAGGTTTTAGCTAATGAGCACAAGAGATGGAAAAACAAGACCCTAGCCTTGATATATACCCAAGCTAACTTGGTGAACAAGTTGTGGATTGTTTCCATGTTTCTTTGGCCGATCGGTATAGGAGTCCCAAAGGATTCGGAACCTTCCCAACTTTTGCAATTTGATCCTTTTCCATAAACATTTAACGACCGTTAGTCCATTACATTAATTACTTAACGTCCGTTAGTTATTTCGTTTAATAAATAAATAAATATAACATTTATATTTAATTATTAACTTTAAATTCTCATACGTAAAGTGTGCAATCCCATAGTCTCGAGTTCGATCCTAACTCACATCTACTAATTTATATCCATAAAACTAACAACCGCAACGTTCATCGTTGCCAAGATTACTTTTATAAGTGTTTGATCCAAAATAAAACAAAAGATAAAACTCGTCAACTCGACTTATGATCCTTTTGTATTTGTTTATTTGTGGCCATATTAGCTCTACTTGGAATAAATGATTAGTTGTTAGTTGAATCTTGAGCTTGAACAAGGATAACGCTAGTCATGGTTGATCCATAGAGCATAAGATAGTTAAAACTCCACATTTTTATATGAAAAGCTAGTTAGTGTCAGTTTATTCACCATAAGCCAAAGATGTAATGATATTGCTTTATACTATAATTGAGAAACTTGGTCAAAAGTTGTTAAACAAGCTAAAAAAGAAGTTAGGCTTAAAAACTTAAAAAAGTTTTAAGCATAACTTATTGTAGCTTGTTTAAAATATTTTAAACCAAGTTTATCTTGTGCTACACCATCCCCCTTCCTATTTATAACCAACTTACTCTAGTTACTTTTCTTCACACTCCGATGTGGGATACTTTAAAACCATTTCATACTGTTGAGTTTATAATACATGACTTAAACATAAAACATGTAGACGTCAAGAGTACACAGCGGAAGACTTTAGATCATAATAAATAAATAATTAACTGAATTAAAAGCGTAACATACCTCTTGCAAATGTCGATCTCTTGAACAAAAGCAGAAGAAGTGGTTTAAAGAGTTGTCACACTGCTTTTACAACTCAAACCAATTAGGTGTAAGAATAGTGTCTTACTACCACGCTTTTGTACACGAATTAACCAACGAATCAAGTGATTGCTAGATCTAACACAAGTCCTTATTTTATGAAAAACAAAACCAAAACACCCTTGGAGGAGGGTTTCGCCGAATAGGGACAAGAGAGAAGAGAGAGATCTAGGGTTAATCCAATGCACAAAGTAATGAAAAACCCTAGACCCTAGCCTTTGTATTTATAGTGTTTGTAAATCTTTGGGAACAAGTTAGGGTTTGGGCTTGGAGAAGCCCCCCTATGGCCGGCCATCATGCATGCCCCAAGGGATACCCGAATCTTTTCCTTATTAAGATTTTACACTACAAGTCCTTCTCTTTATAGTTAACGGTCGTTAGTTATTTTTCGTTAAATACTTAACGATCGTTCAATGGACTTTATGTACAATAATTAATCGTAAACATTAACATTAATTATTTAACTTTAATTCTCATTCGCTAATGTGTGCAATCTCATGGTCACGAGTTCGAATCCGGACATTTACGTATTTGTAAATATATACATTTCCAACACTTACGACATATTTCTTCTAGTGAAACTAGGGATGAGCATTCCGACTGTTCCGACCGACAAAACCGACCGGACCGAAGGACAGGTGGTCTAGTCTCGGTCCCAATTTTTACCTTATTTCGGTCTCGGTCCGGTCCAACCAAAAAACCAAAAATCTTGCCTATTTGAACCGGACCGACCGAAGACCGGCCCGGGACCGACCACATTCAGTTTCGGTCTCGGTCCCGATTTTTACCTTAATTCGGTCTTCGGTTTTGTCAGTCCCGGTCTGGTCTCGGATCGATGCTCACCCTTAAGTGAAACTATGAAAGTTTATTACAGCGCCAGTTAACATATTTAAGCATCATCTCTTGCCCCATGTTTTGTTTCAATTGATTACTCGTTTTTTATTCTGACTATTTTGCATTAAATAACCACTTTTAACATGCACATGCTAATGCGACTAAAATGTGGATATTGGGACATGTTGTGTTGTTGATATGAATATTGTTTTGAATTTTTTTTTCCTTTGCAGTGTTGCTTCAACAATAAATGTTGTCTTATAGTCACATTCAAGACTTGCTCATTAAAACCAAAGCTATAGAGTATGTGACGATTGACATACTCATAAGTCGAACCACGTTCGTTGTTGCCGGGTCGGGTTCGGGTTGGCGGGTTCGGGTTGTCAGGTTGACGGGTCAGAAAATATCAAAGCTACAGTGCAACGTGGGATGCTCAAAATCCAACTTTACTTATGCAATTTGTTATACACTTATGTGGTTTGAAATTAACTTTATACATGTTTAAATAAACAGTAATATATCATTCCCCTTTAAAAAAAAAAGAAAAAAAAAAACGTAACTAATACAAAAATAATTATTTATGCATTCTGTTATACTTGTGTTAGCTTTATATTTCATGGTTTTTGATTGTTCTTAATAATATCTAAGTAACTGGTAACATTTTAAAACATAAGTTAGAAAATAAGTTGATAGTTCTTATTGTGAGGTAGCAAAACCACATAATACTAAGTTAGAAAATAAGTGCTATAATTGTAGTAATCACAAACATTTTTTTTTTTTTTTAAATTATATGTTTTTCTTCCCTTCCATTTTTAAAAATCATATATTCTGCATAGCCTGATAATGACCTGAGTATATCTCTGTGTACTTTATTTCCATCTTACTAGTGTTTAGTTGTAAATATAAATGTCGGGACTTGGTGATCAACACCAAAGTTGTAGAGAGTGTGACGATTAACGTAACATACTCATGAGTTCATCGTTGACATGATTACTTGTATATAAGTTTTAATCCAAAACAAAACAAAAGATAAAACTCTATCAATTTGACATATGAATCTTTTGTGTTTGTTTATTTGTGGCCATAATCTACCCAAAAGAAATGATTAGTTGTTAGTTGAATCTTGAGCTTGAACCAAGATCACGCTAGTCATGGTTCAACAAGTTAAAACTCTACACTTTTTTATATGAAAAATATAATATTGCTTTATACTAGAGAAAATTTCAAATGCTTACTCTTTTTTTGGTACTTATCAAGAGACAAAACTCCACCATCCATCTAGTTTAATTTAGGGAATTGATATGTACACGGTAGTTTTTTATTTGCACACAGTTTTTTAAGTGAAAATGACTTTTATACCCTTTACATATTTGTATCCAAATAATTCTGGGTCTGGTTTTGATCCTGAAAACAATCATTTCGGATGAGCTTTCCTTATTTTATAAGAGGTTATAAACCATTTTTTTTACAAAATTATAATAATTTGATGTATCTTATGCAAAAGGTTGAAAATTGAGCTTATTAATCGAAACTTTCTTTATGCGTTCTTCGTATTTCTGGGTCCACAAGAAATCAAAGACTTTAAATAAGATTAAGATTGCAACAAAAAGAAAGGAAAACTTCAAAAAAAAAAAAAAAAAACTCTAGAAACTTATATTCGCAGGGGAAAGCCGGAAAGGTATATCACATAGTGTGTAATTGTGTGATCGATTTTAATAATTGAATGATGACTTTTTCAGGTGGTAAAATGTGTATAGAATTAATTTATGAGATGGGTTTAAGAATTTAGAGAGAAATAATGAAGTTGAAGGTTTAATAATAAGGATTAGGAAGAAGATGAAAGATTGTTTAAAAGTACGCAAAGGTATATATGTAATTTTAGAATGAGCTTTATGTGTACAAAGTAAAACACTCCGTGTACATATCATCACCCTTTAATTTAATGGTGGGATAAACCTAAGATTTAATATGGAAACTTAAGTCCATGTTTTTTTTCCCCTTTTCTTTGTCTTTGTGTCTTTCTTATTTATTAACATTTTTTTTTGTCTTTTTTTAATTAACTTTTTTTTAAAGTCAGGTTTTTTTTTAATTCACGTTTTTTTTTCTTATTCAATTTTTTTTGTTTTCATACGTTTTCATCTGTATTCATACGTTTTCGTCCGTTTTCATACGTTTCCGTCCGTGTTCATAAGTTTTTTTACGTTTCGTCCGCTTTCATACGTTTTCATACGTTTTCGTCCGCTTTCGACGCTTTTGTCCGCTTTCATACGTTTTGTCCGATTTTTACGCTTTAGGCCATCTTTAGACATTTTCGCCTGCTTTCGCACGCCGCCCCTTTATAAGTTTTCTTACGCCGCCCGCTTAAGTCCGCTTTCACACGTTTTCGCTTTTTCTTACGCTGCTTTGTTTCACACGTTGCACGCTTTCACGTTTCGTTCGCTTTCACACGCCGCGTCCGTTTCTTTCGTTTTCGTCCATTTTCATACGCCATCATTTTTCGACGTTTTCATTCGTTTCACGTTTCGCGTTTCGTTTTCACGCCATCCGCTTTCTTCGCCGGACATTTTGGTCCATTTCATACGCCGTCCGCTTTCACGCTGCTCATTTTCATACGCCGTCCGTTTTCTTTCGTTTTTGCGTCCGTTTTCATACATTTTTGTCCATTTTCAGACGTGTTTTTATGCTTTCATATGTTTTCGTCCGTTTTCATATGTATTCGTCCGTTTACTTACGTTTTCGTCCCTTTTTTTACATTTTCATACGTTTCTGATATCATTTGTGATTTTTTTAATATCACTTGTGACATATTGAATATCACTTTTGATATTCAGAACATTACTTGTGATTTTTTGAATATCACATGTGATAGTCAGAAGATCACTTGTGATTTTCTTTATATCACTTGTGATATTCTGAATATCATTTGTGACTTTCTTACGTTTTCATCCGTTTTCATACGTATTGGTCTGTTTTCTTACGTTTTCGTCTGTTTTCTTACGTTTTTATCCATTTTATACGTTTTCGAATATCACAAGTGATATTCAACCGTATTCAAAATATCACTTATGATATTCAGAATATGACTTGTGATTTTCTGAATATCTATCACTTGTGATATTGAATATCACAGAATATCACTTGTGATATTCTGAAAATGATATTCAGAATTGTGGTAAAAAAAAAACGGACGAAAACCTATAAAAACGGACGAAAACGTATGAAAACAGACAACAACGTAAAAAAACGGACGAAAACGAACCAAAACCTAAGAAAACGAAAGAAAACGTATGAAATAGACGAAAATGGGCGAAAACGGACGAAAACGTATGAAAACTAACGAAAACATAGGAAAACAGACGAAAACGTATGAAAGCGTAAAAACAAGTATGAAAATGGACGAAAACATATGAAAAATAGACGAAAATGAGAACAATGGACGAAAACATATGAAAACAAACGAAACCTAAGAAAATGGATGAAAACAAACAAAACGAATAAAACGTAAGAAAATGTATTTAAAACGATGAAACGGACGAAACGGGTTAAACGTAAGAAAAGCATTTAAAACGTATGAAAACGGACGAAACGTATAAAACAGGCGAAAAACTTCGAAATGATTTAAACGCGTAAAAATGTAACGAAACATAAGAAACGGACGAAACGTATGAAAACGGACAAAAACGTCTCAAAATGGACGAAAAGTATATAAACGTATGAAAATGGACAAAACATACGAAAACAATCGAAACGGATGAAACGTGTAAAACAGACGAAACATCCGAAATGATATAAACGTAAAAAGGACGAAACAAAGTAAACTTACGAAAACAAAGAAAAAGCTTGAATTAAATAAAATTGAATAAAAGAAACGTTAAAAAAAAAAAAAAAAAAAAAAAAAAAAAAAACCGTGAATTGTATAGAAAAAATGAATTACAAAAGTTAATAAAACAAAACAAAAACGTTAATAAAAAAAAAAGACAAAAAGACAAAGAAAAATAGGGAAAAAAAATGAATGGACTTAGGTTTTCATATTAAATTTTAGATTTATCCCTATCAATAGATCAAATTAAATGGATGATAAAGATTTGTACCTTGGTAAGCATCAAAATAAGTATATGCAAAATAAAGTGACTCCTTTATACTATAATTGATAAACTTGGTGTAAAGTATTTTAATAAGCGTGAAAACGATTTTATCTTAAAAAACTTAAAAAAAAAAAGTTTAAATGAAAAATCTTCTCTTGCTTATTTAAAAGATATAAACTAAGGCTATATTTAGCACATGAGATTATAGAGAGATTATGCTTATTTTAAATAAGCTATCTAAAAAATAATCTTTGTTTGGTAGACAAAACTTATAAAAGATTATTAAAAAAGATAATCTTTCATAATATCTAAAAATAAAATGTTACTTCATGTAACTTATAAAAATAATCTTTTTCAGCAACAACACAGCACTAGCACCAGCACAATCTATATTTGCCAAACAAACCACAAGCTAGTAAAAGAAGGCAGATTAGACCATTTAGTTAAGAACATCAAGGAAGGGAAAGATAAGCAAAAGACTAGGAACAAGAAAGAAGCACCCAAAGATAAGACTGATACCATCTACATGATACAACCATGGCAGCGAATGACTAGGCAGAAGATCAGCCAAAAGTTTTCCCGTGGAAGCGAAATCTCTTTCCCCACCTTGGCTGCGGACAACGCAGTGGTAGAACCGCTCACCATTGAAATTAATGCAGGTGGTCACGATATCCACCGCATGTATGTTGATGGAGGAGCATCCGCAGACATAATGTACGAACATTGTTTCAAGCGACTACGACCAAATACGAAGTCGGTTAAGCCCGGCCATGGCGTCGTTGGACCGGTTTCACAGGAGAAAAGATATGGCCCATGGGCAAATCGCCTACTAGTCAATGTTGGTAATAAGGAACTGATAACGCTACACGCGTCGTTCGGGGTCAAAGGAACTTCCTTTTCGTCGAGCAACTTTTTCAACACCCTAGGCAGTGAACCTAATCGTTGTAGTTTAGTATTAGGGTAAGCCACGGGAATTCATATCGTTCTCTGGGGAATAGGAATGCTAGTGAAAAGTTACTACGCTAAGGTTGGGGTTGAGGAAGATTATTTTTATCTTTTATATTTTTTAAGGAAAGGAAAGGTACTGAATCTCGGGGTTTGGATTGGGGTTGGTATTTCACCGATTACTCTACTTATCTAATTATCTAATCTAAGGTGTATGTAGTCTATGTCTAATTATTGTGTGCTCGTATGATAGTTTAAAGATGTGTTCACTTAGGTTTTATTACTCCTTAATTATCTCATATTGATGGTTGAATTGTCACGTTCTTATTCTTAATCGCGTTGTGTGTCTAAAGTCGTAGGGTATGCGTTTGTCCCTAACTCTTTGAAACTACCAAAAGGGTCTCGTCTACAAAATCTCTAGGAATTATAGACTCTAACTCTAAGGTACTCTTTGGATGGTTTAGCCTACAACTGCTCTAAGTGTTATAGTCCAAGGTTCACAAAGATTAATCAAGCATTAATTACACAACGAATGACCTATCGCATTACTAGATCATTAACAATTAAGATAAGAGACAACCAATCAATATTCAATAATTAAGTTTCATATTCCTAGCAAACACACAAGTAAATTAGCTGACATGGAGAACATGCAAGCATACACACAAATAATTGAAGACATAATTGAATTAATGAAGTAAAACACTTATCTTGATGTAAGATAGGGTTTGGAACCCAAAATACTTGTACAAGACAGCCTTGGTTCGGTTTAGGTTTTACTCCAAAGACTACACACTAAAACTCGAAAATTTGGATTCTATATATAAGATTACAATCGCGACGGTCACCTTATGATTTGTGACGCCGCCGAATCGCCGCCGTTGGGGTTTCGTCTTGGCCACGTTAGTCTTGCGACGGCGTCACCTTATGCTTGTGACGCCATCCCTTCGATCTCGACGCCGTCGGATCAAATCTGGGCCGTGCGAGTTGCGACGACCTACTCTTTTAAAGCTCGACACCGTCACTTGAAAATAAGCAATTGGCTCCGAGCCGTCGCGAAGTGCTCCGGCGTCGCACTTAACACATGGCGCCGTCCCCTTGTATTTCAAAGACTTGAGTGTCTCGATTCTTGACTTTGGCCATTTTCTTCAGATATCCGCGCCTTTTGTCCAAATAATTGCCATTCCAAGAATTTGCCTTCAAGAGACCTAAAAAGTGAAAATGAGCGATATTAAGTAATAACGGATACAAAAGTGATCAAATAAGGGCTAAACGACCCTCAAAAGGTAACGCTTTAAAACCTTATCAAATATCCCTACACTTGGTATTTGCTTGTCCTCAAGCAAATGTGCTTTTAGCCAATTAATTTATAAGTTAGGGGTCATGAAGCATTGGTTTAAAACAATCCACAACACATATAAGCCCCATGAAGTCATAACAAGCACGAAATTACATACTAGCACCTCACATGGGGTGTTTGGATACTCACATCTCTCGGTGTATATGAAATATAACAAGTTGGAAATGGTAGATAAACACTCGTTAACCGGTCCTAGTACATAGATTACCATAGGCTTGAGAATAGATCAAACCTCCATCACTTTGGCGTAAGCACCTAGGAAAGACTATCAAAGAGGTCTTTAAAGGGTTGTAATGTTAGGCTTACGGTAGGGAAACAAAGGGTTTGGTGGGATAGGCTATTTAGTGGTGGCAAGTCAAAAATCTTTAAGTTACAAGCATACGAAGAATGGTGTTGCTAAGCCAAGACTCGACACTCTAAACTCTAGGCAACTGAAACAAACAAAATAAATTTAAAGATAGATGTAGGATGGTAGCCCGTATGTTTTCTTTTTTTTTTTTTTTGAAGACTCTATTTTTTCTTTTCTTTTTCTATATATATATATATATATATATATATATATATATATATATATATATATATATATATATATATATATATATATATATATATATATATATATATATATTCCATACACTTTACTCTACCATCCTCTACGGTAACATCAAAATGATAGGGATTTATAGGCACATCCCTACACTTGAGTTTTATTACTCTAACACTAATTTGACCCGAATTGAAAAGATCAAAACACTTGGAGTGCGTTATTACGCAAATAAGGGAATTTAAAGTTCCCTTCGGTCATTTCATAAACTTTAACTTTTCCCATGAGTCCCAATCGTCCCAAAATCGTATACAAAAGATATGACTCGACTTAGCAACTTATGCAAGCAACTAGATAATTGAACTAAGGGTTTAGTGTGATAACAATAATGCACTAAAAGTGAGTGCATACAAGGTAGGCTAAGGCGATTTGGGTGTACATTTGGGGGTGGGGTGTAAACAATGCTCTTCATTGATATTCCGGAAAAACCGAAACATCACGAGAACCGCGAAAAGGATAGGCTCTGAGGGTTTAACTAGGGGTATCGTGTACTAAAAATGAGTACAACGCAAAGGTGTGGGGGAATTACTCAACCGATGTGGAAGAAGCAATTATATTACGGGTATCAAACAAGGGTTATCCTAATGCCTCTTATCATTTAGTTATTCCTAACTACACAAGTGTAGTCTTACTAGCGATCTCGGGATGCATCACAAAACAAGTTCTAGAATCTAATATACTACCGGTTCACACTCTAAGCATTAAAGATGAATGCTTTAATTCCTACTAATCTAAGGGTGATCCTCACATTTTGGGTGGAATTTAAGTGGTAAAGGGTTTTTGTGCTAGTCATGCAACTTCCTATCCGTGAGACGCTTTTGTTAAGACTAATGACCCACTCCTATATGTCATGAAAAATTTAAATTTAGACCAACATTACCCTAACCGACATTTTCTCATGGTTTATTACACAAATACAATTGGACAAAGCAAATAGTCAAGGATAAGCATAGTTTCAAAGTTCCGTTTTATTTTCCTCTCCTACACTTAAACCGAACATTGTCCCCAATGTCCCCGAAAGTATCAAAGTTATGATAATAGAAGGTAATGAAAAACGAAAGAAACTAATACTCCCCTGATTAGCTCGGTAGGATCCGTGTGTGAAGTAGTGGTTAAATCCTTTTCAAGAAGAATGTATGCGTGAAAAGCTCCTTCCAATCTTTTGTATCTTCTTCTTAATAAATTAAACCTGCACACTTGAAGAAAACGAACGAAACCTTCGTGTAAAATCGGCGGTAATAATATATATAAGACTCTACTAAACTAAGATATAATGCTTGTGGAATGGATATTTACAGAATTTACGGAAAATTAAGACACGGAAAATTCCAAAATTTTATAAGTAGCTCGAAAACGAGAAAAAATGTAATCTGTTGTTTTACTCCTTCCCGATGCTGTCGAGGTTGAGATCTGACACCGTCGGGTTATCGACAAAAGCGGTATGCGATTTTCGGAAAAAATTCGGAAAATTTACATCTTTAGAATCGGAAAAATTTCTACAAAACATCCATTATGACTCGATACAAGCATTTGACTCGAACAAACACACATATATATCTTTTAATTAATTGTTATTCTCATGTTTACGTTTCTTTTTGGCGTGTGTAATCCTCCTACACTTATCCTTTATGTAAAATACCTTTATATGCAATTAAGGCGAGGTTAAAAACAAAATATAGCATTTTACAAATTTAAACATGAGAATAAGCAATCAATAAAAGATATATGACACTAACAGACAATCCAACCACACAAGCTAGATAAATCACACCACATGCAAATATACAAACACATCAAATAGTTCAAAGTTCACCACAAAGTTAAGATATCCTAGATTATTACATGCCCAAATAAAAATTGTTTCAACAACCAACCAAACTTAACCATAAACAATCCATAAACAAATACATGAGTCACTAGGAGGGGTCCATGCGATAGTCATAACCGGGGAAGATGGCCCAAATACCCATAGGGTGGATAATCCTCCTCCCATACAGGAAAGGATCGATCCGGAGATGTGGATCAAGGCGATCACGCATGGACGAATCTTTATCTGCTGACAAGTATGGTCATAGGTCCGCCTAGCTCTCGGTCTGCATGCCATCCATGTATCCATGCGGCCCATCCATGCTCCCAGTAGGCTGCCAATCCCCACTGGACATTTGTCGGTGAGCGTCGGTGAGCTTCTGCTTCACCCCTCTTTGGTGTGTTGGTATCGTGGCTCCTCATCGCCGTCGTCTTCACCACCACAGAATGGTGGGTCGATCATGGAACCAAGCGTAACCTCTACCATAATCCATGAGGACATCCATAGCTTTCAGAGACTTAGCTTTGACGACCCTTGGTGCTGCCGCGCATTAAGGTACGCGGGTACCTCCCGCCAATACACCCAAGGATCGGGCTAACGGGTGATAAGCATGCCTCCATACCCTATCCTCCAACCTTATTCCACTAGCGGTCCTCAAGTAGTCGACCAACGAGAATGGGATGTTGCGGTGCACACCTCGGCGATATGCAATAAATATAGAATAGGTCGATCAGGTGACACGATGACCCGTGGCATGGCGTCTGTGATAGAGAAGGTGAAAGCGGCGATGTACGAGTCTAACCCTCGGATCCCGGATCCGTAGGCGAGGGTACTCCCATGAGTGTACTCCCATCGACTATCGTGTTCGAATCGAATACCCAACATCTCGTCCTTATGGGTAATCCCGGTACCCAATTGAGTCCTAAAACATCACTCTTAGCATTCTCGGATGCATATAATCCCAAACTCCATCCAAACTCAAGTATCAACATAGCCCTCCATTCCCCTCCTAACCTAAATCGGATCCCCTGAAAATCAACGTATATTACTTACCTTGTGGAGATTGACATGGCAAAATAGTGAATTTGATGTGGAGAAATCGTGTTGGTGTGGTGTGGGGCGGATAAAAAAATATGTAGGGTAAAGAATGAAAGAGATGGGTGATGTATTTATCCGTCTGACGATCGCTTAGCATTGCGTCACACTTTATATGTGATGGCATCACGCCCGATTTTTGCAAAAGCGGTTTTGTTAATCCGCTTTGGATCAAAAGTCCGGTTACTATTTTTGACAAAGATTTTAGTTTTTATTTTAAGATCAATTTGGTTAATCCACCAATAATCTCCACGACGGTAGGTAATGCATATGTCAAATTGTCTTTCAATCGTGATCTCGAAAATTCAAGTATTGAGGTGAGGGTTCTTTGTCGAGTTTAAAACCGAAAGAACTTTTCCTAACATTGGGAAAGTTGGGAAGTGACACGTCACCATTCCAATGAATATGTTTCTAGGGAACATGCGGGGAATGTTGAGACAGGAATTTAAGCAAGAATATGGTTCTTTGATGGGGTTTGTTCTACTTAATGGAGAAGGTTTGGGAATCATCCCAACGTGTTCCGGTATCGCATACACCTTTTCTAGCTTTTTAGGTATATTGTTCTTTGTGATTTCTTCACGGATGTTTAGCATGAAGTTGTCAGCTAGTCCTAAGAAGGTGTTGTGAGTTTTCCGCATTTGAGCTTCGAGGTGTTTTATTTCCTTTTCTTGCTTGTGGACAAATGTCAACATTATGTCCTCGAATTCATCTTGCCGAGACTTTCTTGGGAGCAAAAATTCCTTGACCGCGTTTACATGCTTAATAGCATGGGTAGTTACTCCTATTAACGCATTCACTTGTGCCTCCATATTCATAATTGGTTGTGCGTGGGAGGTTGGCCCGTTTTCCGGAACTGTCAGAATTTCCCAACCTTCTTCTTCATATTGAGCCAGGTCCTCGATGACTTCCCAACATGCTTTATCAGTGAGGTCACTTAGCCTTCCTCCGACGGCATAATTAATGGTTCGTTGAATGGAGGGACTGAGGTGATCATAGAAAAGTTGGACTTGGAGCCAAAGATCAATGCCGTGATGAGGGACTTTATGGATTAAGTCCTTGAATCGAGTCCATGCTTCGTAGAGAGATTCACCTTGACGTTGTTGGAACATCAAGATGTCATTCCTAAGCTTAGTGGTTCTCCTCGGTGGGAAAAATTGAGCAAGGAAGCGAGAGGTGAGATCATCCCAACTTGAGATGGAGCCGGCGGGGAAGTCGCTCAAGCCAATTACTAGCTTGGTCCCGTAGAGAATTGGAAGAGCCAGACGTGTGGTCTCCGAGTAGTAGCATCAAGGTCGATGGAATCGAAAATTTTAAGAAATCCCTTAGATCTTGATTCGGATCTTGAGCGAAGTCCATGGAATGCATATCCGTTTTGCACCAACCGGATGGTGTCGGATCGCAGGGCCATAGTTTGGGCTTGGTCGGGAAGCTCAATGGTGTTCCTATAGCCTAGGTGGCTTGGTCTCGAGTATTCACCAAGAGTACGGGCTCTTGGCGGGTCATTTGGTGGTAGGTTGATGAATGGTGGTTGGTTATCACCTTCCATGATGAAAAGTGATGGGATTACTAACAGAGGTCACGAAGAAAGGGGATAGACTACGAGAAAGCTAAAAATGAGAAAAATTTACTTGATAGGAATCAAACAAAGAAACCTAAACGAGGTGGACTACTAACTAGCTATTCTATTCCTGGCGTGGCGCCAAAAACTTAGTAACGCTTCTGGCGCGTCGTCGGGGTCAAAGGAACTTCCTTTTACGTCGAGCAAGTCTTTCAAAACCCTAAGCGGTGAACCTAATCGTTGTAGTTTAGTATTAGGGTAAGCCACGGAATTCATATCGTTCTCTAGGGGAATAGGAATACTAGTGAGAAGTTACTACGCTAAGGTTGGGGTTGAGGAAGATTATTTTTTATCTTTTTATATTTTTTAAGGAAAGGAAAGGTACGAATCTCGGGGTTTGGATTTGGGGGTTGGTATTTCTATCGATTACTCTACTTATCTAATTATCTAATCTAAGGTGTATGTAGTCTTTGTCTAATTATTGTGTGCTCGTATGATAGTTTAAAGATGTGTTCACTTAGGTTTTATTACTCCTTAATTATCTCCTATTGATGGTTGAATTTTCACGTCCTTATTCTTAATCGCGTTGTGTGTCTAAAGTCATAGGGTATGCGTTTGTCCCTAACTCTTTGAAACTACCAAAAGGGTCTCGTCTACAAAATCTCTAGGAATTATAGACTCTAACTCTAAGGTACACTTTGGATGGTTTAGCCTACAACTGCTCTAAGTGTTATAGTCCAAGGTTCACAAAGATTAATCAAGCATTAATTACACAACGAATGACCTATCGCATTACTAGATCATTAACAATTAAGATAAGAGACAACCAATCAATATTCAATAATTAAGTTTCACATTCCTAGCAAACACACAAGTAAATTAGCGGGACATGGAGAACATGCAAGCATACACACAAATAATTGAAGACATAATTGAATTAATGAAGTAAAACACTTATCTTGATGTAAGATAAGGTTTGGAACCCTAAATCTTGTACAAGACAGCCTTGGTTCGGTTTAGGTTTTACTCCAAAAGACTATGACTAAAACCGAAAATTCGGATTCTATATATAAGATTACAATCGCGGCGTCACCTTATGATTTGTGGCGCCGTCGGGTCGCCGTCATTATGGTTTCGTCTTGGCCACGTTAGTCTTGCGACGGCGTCACCTTATGCTTGTGATGCCGTCCCTTCAGTCTCGGCGCCGTCGGATCAAATCTGGGCCGTCCGAGTTGCGACGGCCTACTCTTTTAAAGCGACACCGTCACTTGAAAATAAGCAATTTGGCTCTTGAGCCGTCACGAAGTGCTCCGACGGCGTCTCAATTAACACCGACGCCGTCCCTTGTATTTCAAAGACTTGAGTGTCTCGATTCTTGACTTTGGCCATTTTCTTCAGATATCCGCGCCTTTTGTCCAAATAAGTGCCATTCCAGCAATTTGCCTTCAAGAGACCTAAAAGTGAAAAGAATGATATTAAGTAATAACGGATACAAAAGTGATCAAATAAGGGCTTAAACGACCCTTAAAAGGTACATTTTAAAACCTTATCGGAACACCCACCTGACGACTGGATGAACTTTATGGTAATCAAATCCTTCGTTATACAATGGCATTATTGGAAGGCGTGGATATTAGCGATCACGCATGCAATCTGACAAAGACATGGGATGCTCAAGTTTCCGTGGAGGAGGCATTGTTACTCTCACAATACTACCGTACCACCCGGAGAATGTAACACGATTACATGTGAGGCGGCACATTCCGAACAATGCGCAACTAAAGTATCAAACCTAAGGGTCGCATTCATCCCGATTACCCGAGCAAGAAGTGTCGATCGGGATCGCCGTCACGATAACGGCGAGGTAGCCGTGTGCGCACTCTTGCAAAAGAATCTGGATATCTTTGCATGGGAACCAAAGCACATGACCGTGTACCACGCTCGATTACATAACACAAGTTGAGAATCAGACAAGTATATTCCCCAAGACGACGGAAGAAGCGGCCGGGGCTCGGGCGCGCACAAGCAATTCCGGAAGAAGTACACAAACTTGTGGATGCGGTATCATGCGGAAGTCTATTACCATGACCGGATTTCCAACCCGGTGATGGTCAAGAAGAGCGATGGTATTTGGCGAATGTGCGTGGACTTCACGGATCTCAACAAAGCATGTCCACAAGACGCTACCACTACCGAGATAGGCGGAAGGTAGAATCTTTGTGCGGATACCCACTTAAATGCTTCTAGGCGATACAAAGAATACCACCAAATCCGATGGCTAAAGGAGATGAGGAAAAACGGCCTTCCATACAAGCCAAGGCGTCTATTGTTATACTAAGATGCCCTTTGGCTTGAAGAACGCGGGCGCCACCTACCAGCGAATGGTAGACAACACATTTAAAAAGCAGGTGGGCCGCAACCTAGAGGTTTATGTTGATGGCCTTGTCATAAAAAGCCATACGGAGGATGAATTGGTGTGCGACATTGAGGAAATATTTAAGACACTAAAAAAGATCAACATGAAGCTAAATCCTAAGAAATGCACTTTTGGCGCTACAGAAGGCATGTTCCTCGGATATTTGATAGAGCCCGATGGCATCAAACCGTGTCCAGAAAAAACGAAGGCTGCCATCCAACTTCCTTCACCACGCACGTTGAAGGAAGTCCAATCTCTAAATGGAAAACTGGCCGGTTTGAATAGATTCTTGTCCAAATCAGCAGACAAGTCACTCCTTCTCTTCAAAACACTCAAGTGCACAAAAGAGACTTTCATTTGGACTACGAAAGGAAGAAGCTTTCATACACAAACAAAGACTTAGCACGCTCCCCACGCTAGTAGCGCCCTCGTGGGAAGAATTAATTATGTACTTATCTGCGACTAATGGAGCGGTCGGTATGATACTCTTGACAAACAGAATTCGGATAAACACCGGTATACTTTGTAAGCAAAGCAATCAAGAAAACATAGATTAACTATAGCGCAATGGAGAAGTTAGTCTTGGCATTAGTATTCGCCGCCAAACGGTCGCGGTACTCCAGCGCACCCAATAGCGGTGATCACGCACCAACCTATCAAGCAAATCATCTCCAAACCCGACGATCGGGCGACTACGAAGTGGGCGTGTTGCTAGGTGAGCATAACATCTCCTACGCACCACGTCTCGCGGTTAAAGGCGGATACTAGCGAGACTTCATCATCGAAAACCGAGACCGACGATGCACCTTCACAAAGCAAGGTGGAACTACAAGAACCATGGATCCTATTTACGGATGGATCTTCATGCGTGGGCGGGTCAAGCGCAGCCTTATCCTCACGAGTCCGAAGGAATGGAATTCACTTACGCACTGCGTTTGAATTCACGACCACAAACAACGAGGCGGTATGAAGCCACGATTCTTTGGATTACGCATTGCATCGAATGGGCATACGCAACCTAGAAGCAAATGTGGATTCCCATTTAGTAGCCAACCATGTGTTGGGCGAGTATTTGGCTAAAGAGGAAAACATGATTCAATACCTCGACAAGACCAAGTCACTAATCCGTGGCTTTGGCAGTTTACCATCAAACAAGTTCCTAGAGGGAAAAGCGAAGGCGGATGCATTAAGCAAGATTGCATCCACAAGCTTTGCGACCGTCAAAACAAGTATTGGTGGAAACCACGAAAAGCAAGTCTATTTCAAGATGGAGATATCCACGGTGATAGAGGAACAAGGTCCTACATGGATGACCCCAATCGTCGAAGTTTATAAGCAAGGCGTGTTGCCCGAGAATGAAGGGCGCCCAAGCGAATCGGCGCACATCACGAGGTTTGAACTTAGGCATGGTATATTATATCGGCGTTCCTTTCTACAACCATGGCCCCCTTCAAGCAGATTACGTACTCCGAGAGATCCACGCTGGTTCATGTAGTATGCACTCAGGACCACGATCCGTTGTGGCGCGCGCTTTACGGTCAGGATACTACGGCCTACGATGCACCGTGACGCGCGGGACTTAATAAGAAAGTGTGGCGACTGCCAAGTTCACAGACCCATCCCACGCCAACCACAACAGGAGCTAACACCTATTACGTCACCATGGCCATTCTATAAATGGGGTATCGACATTTTCGGCCCTTCCTGCTTCGCGCGAGGATTGAAATTCCTTATAGTGGTCAGAGACTATTTCACCAAGTGGATTGAAGCAAAGGCGGTCGCGAAAATCACAGGAAATCAGGTAAAGCGGTTTGTTTGGGAAAATATTGTATGCCGTTTCGGATTACCTGGGGAAATCATCTCGTACAACGGAAAACAATTCTGTGACAACCCTTTCAAGGAATGGTGCGAAAAACTAAATATTGCACAGCACTTCGCGTTGGTTAAACACCCACAAACCAATGGTTTAGTCGAGCGTGCAAATCGAAGTCTGGGTGAAGGAATAAAAGCACGCTTAGACAAACACAAAGGAAGGTGGGTAGAGGAGTTATCGCATGTCTTGTGGGCGCACCGCACGACAATCAAAATTAGCACGGGAGACACTCCCTTTTCTCTTGTCTATGGGACAGAAGCCGTCATACCACCAAATTGGGATGCCAACTATTCGCACTGCCGAAGTTAATGTTACAACCAATGACGATGAATGGCGTATTGACTTGGACCTGTTAGAAGAAAGGCGCGAGCCCGCAGCTATATGTGAGGCGAGAGCTAAGTCAAAAATGAAGGGATACTATGATGCTAAAGTTCAAAGCGTCTCATTAAGACCAGGTGACTTTGTATACCGCGCCAATGATGCGAGTCATGTAGAAGACACAGGAAAACTTGGACCGAAGTAGGAAGGACCTTATGAGGTCATTGAAGCATTAGGAAAGGGCGCGTACAAGCTGCGTGACATGGATGGTCGTGAGCTACCACGCACATGGAACATTTGCAATCTCAAGCGATGTTGTTGGGAATAATCCGTTACCACGGATAGTAGTGGTTTACACTGCTTGGTTTAACACTAGCAGTGGAAACGTATTCCCACCGCAAGTTCTTTATTACCACCGCTATTAGTTTATGATAAGGTTAAATGCGTCTAGATAAGTATAGAATAGATTGTGTATATTCTATTATGTTATCTTTATACTTATCTTGTAAAGGACTTCTTGTTGTATAAAAGGAGATCCTAGGTTATTGTATTAGGTACATAACGTGTTACATTACATTATACCTCGAAAGCTTCAAGGTGTAACCCTAGTGATAAGTCTAGATCACTCGTATTATTCATTAATAATATTGGAGCTTGAGTTTTGTGTTAATTGGTGTTTATTCTCTTACATCATATAATTCGTCTTCTAAGTATTACTTAAATAAATTCCGCTTGCTTGATAATATTATACAAAATATCATTGACACAAGGAGAGTGTCCTAGATCCATCAAGTGGTATCAGAGCGAAGGTTCTGATATTTTGTTTTAGAAGATCCAAGGAATTAGCTTGACTCACTCACTCAATTCAATGGAGATGGAAAACAATCAATCAAACTCTTCTTCTACACCTGACTCCTAAGCTTAAGCTTAATGAGTTTGAGATGTGGAGGATCTTGATTGAGCAATACTTCCTCATACGAGGACTATGCTCTATGGGAGATCATTCAACTTGGTGATTCCTTCAAACTGTGACCACTACTTCAAAAGTTGGTGACACGAGATGTTGTGAAAGTTTCGTGCACGAATCAAATCTTGAAAAGTTCAAAAGAAGAATTATCTTAAAGCTAGAAGTCTCATTCGATGACTCTTCCTAGAGACCGATTATTGCATTCAAGAAGTTCAAGATCGCTAAAGAACTGTTTGAAGAGATTTGCTCGGTGTTTGGTGGTAATGATGCTACAAAGAAGACTCAAAAGACATTGTTAAAGCAAAGTTATGAAAACTTCTCTGCTTCAAGCAATGACTCACTTGATAGCATTTTCACCAAACTTGAAGATTGTTACACGACTAATCGTGTTTGGCATTGAGGTAGAAAATAAAGACCTCAATTTGAAGTTTCTAAGAAGTTTGCCTTGAGTTTCAAACCAATGTTCTTGTGCGGGAAAACAAAATGACATTGAAACAATGAAACTCAATGATCTTTACAACAACTTCAAACTTATTGAGCAAAGGTTGAAGAAGGCGGAAACTTGGTACAAGCTCTAGTAGCTTGGCATTGTTGTCAAATTCTCTTGGCGGTGATGATTACAAGATGAAAGTGATGATGATATTGCCACCGTGGGTTCTAAAGTTTCCACCGGCAATGTAAATATTGCCACCGCAGGATCAAAGCGAAGGTTGCTAGTATTGGAGATCCTACCTTTTGTGCTTTTATCTCCACACAAGTTGATGGCTCTCTTTAACTCATGAAGACATAGAGCAAATCGATGAAGATGACTTGGAGGAGATGGATATAAAATGGTAGATAGCTCTTCTTAGCATGAGGGCTAAGAAATTCTACAAGAAGACTAGCAAGCCTATCCACATTAATGGTGATGATATGCGCAGGCTTTGATAAGAAGAAAGTGGAGTGCTTTAAGCTGTCACAAGTTTGGATATTTTGCTAGAGAATGTAGAAGACCAAAGGCCAAGGACAACAGATCTACATGGTACAAGCAAAAGAAGGGACCAACGTGGAAGAACCAAAGGCAATGTTGGCTATTGATGGTGTGAGCTATGATTGGAGTTTCATGGTCGATGATCTTGAAGAAGAACACACCGATCTCGCTCTTGTTTCTGTTGAAGTTGCTCTTATGGCTTTCTCGACTGAGGTACAAAATTAAGAATGTTGCTCTAAAACATGTAGGGTCGCTAAAGAAATTGAAAGACTTAATGATTTATATTCTAATGAAAGACAAGAGTTATACATCGCTAATTATCATGGCTAATCTTAGGAGAGCTATGGCGCTTTAAAAAACAAATAGAGCACTATCGTGCAAATGAGTGAAATTGTAATGATGATATGATTCTTCTTGGGAGAGAGGTAGAACATACAAGCTGCTATGAATGAAGCATACCAAAAGGAGCTTGAAAAACTTCAAAAGAAAATTGAAAATGTCAATTTAACTATAGACACATCTTATCATCGATCCGAGTCAATTGATAAAATTTGGAATGCTCAAATATATAATAAAGCTAAGTCTGGTATGGGTTATAATCATGCCTCCACCACTAAGAGGTGTTCATTCACCTCGGTATAGATTTAGCTCATACTGGCATGGAGGATTTTAAGGATCTTAAAAGAGAATATGGTCCTTTAAAAGACACAGTTGTGAAGAGTGAGGAAGAGAGTAAGCTTGATAATGATGTTTTTGAGAGTGCTAGTGACTCATCCGTTGTAGATGAGAGTGTTAAAAAGAATGTAGAGACTACTATCCCAAAAGTTGTTAATCTTGTTCAGGAGGAACCTAGGAAACCGGTTAATAAACCTAGACCAACCGTAAGGTATCTTTGAGATGTATAGAACAAGCCTCTGACTCCTAGGGGTAACCAGAGGAGTTGGAATCATGTTAAATCTCAACAACTAGGTAGTGATTTTGTTATGAACAATAAGGCATGCTATATCCGTGGTAGTTTTGATCATTTACATGCTTATTGTGACTATCATGTTGGGAGAAGGGTAGTCTATGGGAATAAAAGGGTGGAGTCTAACGATATCAACATAATGTACACCCTAGTTCTAATTGCAAAATGGTCCCAAGAGCGGTTCAACTTAGAAGTGGCCTCAAAACATTTGCCACTTTGCAAAAAGCTGCTAACATCGCTACTTTAAGTCACTGTTAAAAGTGCAAATACCAAAACAAGCTTTGTAATATCTGCACAAACAGGAAAAAGGACCTTTCAAGCTAAAAGGTTAACAATAACCAACAGTGGGTACCTAAAAGAAACCAAATAGCTTCCACTTGCTCATTCAAAAGTTACCACCGCAAGGGTTTTGAACAAGAAAAGGGGGACATGGAAATCTTGTGAAGGCCTCGTACGTTGGGAATGGAAACCTAAAGGAAACACCTCTACAACCAATCCCAATGGTGTATCAATGACCTTTGATAGATACAATTATATTGATACACGAGGCGGATCCAAGTCAATCATGGCTTGGGTCCCCAAAAGAAACTAACTCTTTACTCTAATAATGCGGGAACATCCAAGGACAAAAGATCGGATCAAGGATATATGAGATAGTGGGTGTTCAAGGCACATGACCGCAACAAGTCCTATCTTTCGGACTTTGAGCAATATGATGGATGATGTCGGTTTTGGAGGTGGAGTAAATGGTAAAGTTCTTTGGTAAAGGAGTTATTAAAGCGGTAACTTGGACTTTGAACTCGTATTATGTAAAAGAGCTTAAGTATAATCTTTTAGTGTGTCACAAATGTGTGACAAAATGAACAATGTTCTTTTTACCAAAGATATGTGTTTTGTACTCTCTAAGGATTTTAAGATGCCTGATGAAAGTCAAGTTCTTCTTAAAATTCCTAGAAAAGGCAATCTATATAGCTTTGATATGAACAACATTGTTACTAAAGATGACTATGCTTGCTTGCTTGCAAAGGCCACAGTGGATGAATCCATGTTATGGCATAGAAGACTTGGTCATGTTAACTTCAAAACCATTAACAAGATTGTCAAAGATGGTTTGGTGAGAGGTCCACCTCGAAAAAGATTTGAAAATGATCAAACCTGTGTGGCTTGTCTTAAAGGCAAACAACACGAGCTTCTTCTGAGTCAAAGTTGGTTAACTCTATTGCTCACCCACTTCAAATGTTACATATGGACTTGTTTGGTCCTACATCGGTGAGCGACTTGAATTTGAAGAAGTATTGTCTAGTGGTGATGATGATTTTAGTAGGTTCACATGGGTTTTCTTTCTTGGAACTAAGGATGAAACAACCGGCATCCTCAAGATATTTATCACGTAGTAGAAAACCAATATGATATGAAAGTTAAAATCATTAGATGTGACAATGGAACCGAATTCAAGAATAGAGTTATGGATGAGTTTTGCGAGAGATAAAGGTATTAAACGAGAATTTAGTGTGGCTAGAACTCCTCAACAAAATGGTGTTCTTTGAGGAGGAACAGGACAATCGATAGAGGTTGCTAGAACCATGTTGGCCGATTCAAAATTGCCAATTACTTTTTGGTGAGCGCTTAACATCGCATGCTATGTGCAAAACATGGTTTTAGTTGTAATGACAAAGAACAAGACACCTTATGAATTGTTTAGGGGAAGACCACCTACCCTTGACTTCATGAGACCATTTGGGTGTCATGTATCTATTCTCAATACCTTGGATTATCTGGGCAAGTTTGATGAAAAGGCTGATGAAGGGTATTTTGTTGGGTATTCCATGGTTAGTAAAGCGTTCAGAGTATTTAACTTAAGAACCCAAAAGATTGAAGAGAATCTGCATGTTGAGTTCCTAGAAAACAAAGTCAATGTCAAAGGAACTGGTCCGGAAGACTGCTTGATTTTGATACTCTAACAAACACTATGAATTATGTGCCTGCTTCTCTGAGAACATCTTCTTTTGATTTTGCGAGTTCGTAAGAGTTTCTTGATGATGATGAACCATGCAAGGATTCTGCTGATGATCAAGATGAATTCAATGTACCTCTTTGGGGATATGCAGATTATGATGATATACCAAGAACTGGAAATGCTCATCCTTCTAGTGATGTGAATAAAAAAGGAGATGACAACTTGAATGCTGAAAGTTCTGAAAGCAGTGGAAATTCAAATTCCACTTATAGGCAAAATGTTTCCACTGAAATACGAGATGTGGGAATCACCACTCCAGTTACTATGGAAGCTCAAGCCAATGATGTTGAAATTTCTAATATGCCAAGTGAGATTGCAGTTCCTCGGACTCCCACACCAATGCTCATAAATTACATCCTCTTGAAAATGTGATTGGGATGTCTATTCACCGTGAAGACTAGAAGACAAACAAAGCTACTCGATGTTCATGGATTCATAAGTAAAATATATGAATCTAAAATACATGAAGGCAAGAATGAATGTCTATTTATGTGTTTTCATCACAAATGGAGCCAAAGAATGTTTACAAGGCACTTGAAGATGAAAGTTGGGTGGAAGCAATGCAAGAAGAGTTGCTCCATTTAAGCTTCAAAAAGTATGGGTGCTTTGTGATTTGCCTTCCGCAAGAAGGTAATAGGTACTAAATGGGTGTTCGAAACAAGAAAGATGAAAGGGAATTGTTATCGAAACAAAGCTAGGCTTGTGGCTCAAGGATACACTCAAGAGGAGGTATTGATTATGAGGAGGTATTTGCCCAGTTGCTGAATTGAAGCAATTAGGTCGTTCTTAGCCTATGCATCCTTTATGGGCTTTAAAGTCTATCAAATGGATGTAAAAGTGCTTTTCTATATGGGCGAGATAGATGAGGAGGTTTATGTTTCACAACCTCCGTGCTTTGAAGACCTCGAATATCCTAACAAAGTTTACTGAGGTAGTTAAAGCTTTGTATGGCTTGCATCAAGCACCAAAGAAATGGTATGAAACCTTGACTACTTATCTTCTTGCAAATGGGTTTCATAGAGGCAGAGTTGATCAAACGTTGTTCATCAAGAAAAACAAGAATGATATCCTGCTTGTTCAAGTTTATGTTGATGATATCATTTTGGATCTACAAAGCTAGAGATGTGCAAAGATTTTGAGAAGCGATGAAAGAAGAATTTCAAAGAGTTCTATGGGTGAACTCACATTCTTTTGGGACTTCAAGTACTACAAAAGCCGGATGGTATTTTCATCAATCAAGATAAATATGTGGTGAGATACTAAGGAAGTTCAAATTTTATGATGCAAAGTCATCCAAAGACTCCTAGAGACAAGACTACACATCTACTTCTTAAGGAAAATAGTGGTGAAGTCGTTGATGTGCATATGTATAGGTCTATGATTGGTTCCTTAATGTATCTTACATCATCTAGACTAGATATTATGTTTGTTGTGTGTGCTTGTGCAAGGTTTCAAGTTACTCCCAAATGGAAGATACCGATTCAATTTCCACCGCTCAACCTACAATTATGAAAGAAAAAGCTCCGTAGTTTAGCTATGTTCCTCTTCAAGAAGATATTCGGTTTACGGTAGCTAATAATCCGTAAATCAAGAAAAGGCAATTGACCTAGTTGTTGATGCATCCTTAATCGAGGAACAAAGAACATCTCGGTTGAAGGATTTTATCATAATGAAGAACAATCAAGCACTTGATAATGTAATCGCTTCGGTCAAGAAGAATCGGAAGAAACAAAGACAACCAACCAAGGCACAAATACTTGCATATATGAAGACTTATTGTTGTCATGTTGGTAATCGGAAAAGGCATCAATTTAGAGGAATGTCCGATGATCAAGTTGAAAGGGCTTACTACGTAACTGTGAAACAAGATAAATCTTTTATTCCAATGGGTTCGAAGAAGAAGAAAGAATATTTCCTAGATTAAAGAGAAAGGCCAAAGTCGGTGATTCTCAAACTATTAAGAAGACTAAGGTTGATGAAGATCATACAAAGTCTCTTGAGAGGAGATTCCTCTTGAGAAGTTCACTAAAGAACAAATGACCAAATGATTGTGATTGAAGACATAGACTTTAATCCGAACCACCGCAAATTCGACATCCTATAATTGATTGGGAAGTTTACACTGCTAGTAATCTTGCTTCAACATGGAAGATTACAAGGTCGGAGGAGAAACTTCATCTTTCATATCATTTGAAGATCTTATTAAAGCTTTTGACAGAGATGACCTTAATACACTATGGAAATTAGTTCAAGAAAGGTTTAATGCTCAAGATCTCAAAGATACAAAGGAGATGCGATTATGGGTTAATCTTAGAAGGCTTTTGAACCAAATGTGATGATGACCACTGGAAAACCTTATTCACATGTCTTGGTACAAAATGGTTTTATTATGATTCTGTAAAGTTCATCATGTCTCTACAGTTAATGGAGAAGACTTTTCATGCTTGCGAGAAAGAATATCCACTCAGAAATGGAGCTCTTACAGTAATGTTAAGCTTACATATAAGAGTCAATGAAGACAATGAGAAGGTCAGAGCATTATTACAAAGGCTTCAAGATCAGTGTTCAAGAGCTATACAAAAGTTAAGAGAAAAGAAGTAAAGTGTTTGATTGAATTCCCCAAATCCTTGAAGTTAATGCATATCGAAGAAACTTATTGATTTGCAGAGAAATCAAGTTTAGGGAGGATTGTTGGGAATAATCCGTTACCACGGATAGTAGTGGTTTACACCGCTTGGTTTAACACTAGCGGTGGAACGTATTCCACCGCAAGTTCTTTATTACCACGCTATTAGTTTATGATAAGGTTAAACGCGTCTAGATAAGTATAGAATAGATTGTGTGTATATTCTATTATGTTATCTTTATACTTATCTTGTAAAGGACTTCTTGTTGTATAAAAGGAGATCCTAGGTTATTGTATTAGGTACGTAACGTATTACATTACATTATACCTACGAAAGCTTCAAGGTGTAACCCTAGTGATAAGTCTAGATCACTCGTATTATTCATTAATAATATTGGAGCTTGAGTTTTGTGTTAATTGGTGTTTATTCTCTTACATCATATAATTCGTCTTTTAAGTATTACTTAAGTAAATTACGCTTGCTTGATAATATTATACAAAATATCATTGACACAAGGAGAGTGTCCTAGATCCATCAGATGTTATCTCTAGGAACGGCTACGGCCCAGCGCACAGACACCCCCGCACTCTAGTAAAGTGCTCAATAAATATCCGTGTATTTACATTATGTTTTACTTAAGCAAATGTCTTTTTTCTTTCTACAAAAACTTGCAAGTATTAATAAAACATCGCGGTTTCTAGCTAACTCCGCGACACATTTCAATTTGTTATTTACATATTATTTATGTCTTAACATTGTTGTTATCTTATCTTTTGCCTACATGGCGTGCATGCACTTAATAAACCCACGATGGTAAAAGGATGAGTAAACCTACTAAATAACTCGTTGAGTAAGAGGGTTGCAAACCCATCAACATCGAATCATGCATCCTTGTTAAACACCTTATTTTCAAGACGTTGGAATAAGTTTAATGTGCATTCCACGACGGATGCGCAACAATGCATACTGTGCGCGTTTAACAAACTAGGAATCAAGACTCTTGACTCCTTGATATGATATTTACAGTACGCTGCATATCACACCATACACGATTATGATACAAGTACTTAGAAATTATGTTTCAAGTATATTAGATCATGACTTTCATACATGCTTATGGACTTCATATATTATTCGCACTTATACAACCGTTTGATTTTTAGACAACGAGAACGTTTTTCATGCAAAGACGAATAACTAAGTACAAAAATTATAAGTAGCAACCACATTCAGATCAACACACCTTCAACAAAAGGAAAAATTTTTATGAACCACAATTTCTTACAAAAGGATATTTATAAAGAAGCTACAACCTATATACTACTACAACGCCTAAGATGTGAGCTCTCCACACGGCTTGCAGCGTCCCCAGCCTCCTTCAACTTCTTCAACAAATCGAAATCCTTGCGCGATATCGTGGCAACACTAACAGTACCCGTCGGATCTAGGGAGATCTGCGCCCCAAGACCACACGAATGGCCTTCCCTTCACGCCCTTCTTCTTTGCAAGCCTAATAGCATGGGCTTCTACGGATTCCTTCAAAGGAATTTCCTTCTCAAGGGCAAAGGGGTTCAGGATGTCGCAGGGGCGGGCAAAGATAGGCACTTGCAGCTGTGACTCATCAGGCTTCAAAAAATAGTCAGGCTGCGCCTCGGCATTATCGGCACGGTGGCGGGCCAAGGTCAATCCCTCCATAATCACACATATGGGATAATCATGGTCACGCTCCAACTGCGCAATCAGAGGCAGCTCTAACAGCTTCATCTTCCTCATCGCAGCGACTAGATCATCATATGGATGTTCATTATACCTGGGCACATGTTCGGCAGACACTTTCAAAAGGCCACCCTCATGAAGTTCTTCTATAGCCTCCGCCTTGCCTCGCGCCAAAGCGCACTGCACAACACTCCCGAAGGTTTCGGTTACCTCTCGAGACTCCAAAGTGATGAGGGCAGCAAGGCGCAAACCATGGCTGATGAGCCACCTGCGCTCCGCAATTGTGGAAACAAGCTGAGGATACAGCTCTTCATCGTACTCAATGCTGAGCTTGCGAAGCTTCATCTCCTGCTTCTCCAACATTCAATCCACGGCTGCACGAAACTCTCCCAACCGAGAGAAGTGCTCATCCTTCGCTTTCTCCAAATAATTAACAGCCCAGATGCAAGAAGCCTTGTACTCTTCTAACGCGGCACGCTCCTGGCTCACTTGGGCCAGCAACGACATCTTTTCCCCAGTAAGTTTTTGGGAATAAGAGCGCGCCGCCTCTGCTTCAGCCTGGGCACTGGCCAAACGTGCCTCTAGCAACGCAATTTGTTTATCCTTCTGCGCGCTCTGGCTGCTCTCCCCAACATACCTCAACTTTAGCTGCGCGACCAATGTAGCCTAAAAGCTATGTCAAACCGCATACAAGAAATCAATCCGAGAGTCAAACCGCTTCCATGAAACTCTTCAAAAACTAAACTTTTTCAATCAAAAACACTACAACCAAGATGAATTAAGCCTTCTAAACCAAAAGCTAAACACTTATGATGATCCTAAACACAAAAGTACAATCAAAATCCAAACTTTAACACTATAAAAAGATCAAAAAGATGAAGATGTCTCAAAACTCATTCAAACCCAAAAACCTTATGAAAACCACTAAGAATCCAAGAACATGTAAAGTAGATGATCAAAGCATGGCTCTTGATACCAATTGTAACATGTTGATTTTCAGAAACATATAATCAAACACACAATAGGGTCGAATGAGTTAGGTTTTAGAGAGAGAAAATGAAGAGAGTTGGGAACTTCTAGTCAAACTTCACGATAGTATAGTTTATGGATAGTATAAATCTGTATTATTAGTATTAGTTTGTTAGATGAATAGATATGCATGAGTTATATAAGGAAGAGATAATGCATATCTTCTTCACGCGTTTTGTAATAGGCTGTATTAGGGTTTCTTGTATTATAAAAGAAACAGACGGCCATGAACATTGTACGCTCTTAGAAACAATTTCTAAGTGATTAATATAGATCCATAAAGGATCAAAGTGTTTAGTAGTAATTCGTCTTCTTTAACTCTTGTGTTTATTTTCCGCATAAGCATAAGTTTATTAGAGATTCTCCTATAGTTTACTTGTGATTACATAAGTATTCTATCCATTTCCAAAGGCTCAAAAGATCTATCTAGGACTGATCCTACATGGATCTAACTGGTTCTAGGCCGGAATAACTGGTTCCTATCAGGATTTAACTGGTTTTTGGCCAAAATAGCTGGTTCTTAACTTGTTCTTAATGGTTGTTGGCCAGAATAGCTGGTTCTTAACTGGATCTAACAGGTTCCTACTGGTTCTTGACTAGAATAGCCGGTTCTTAACTGGTTCCTACTGGTTCTTAGCCGGAATAGGCAATTCATAGCTAGATCTAACTGGTTCTTGGTCGAAATAGCTTGTTCCTATTTGTATCTAACTGGTTATTGGCCGGAATAGCTAGTTCTTAACTAGTTCTAACTGGTTCTTGGCCGGAATTATCGGTTCTTAACTACTCCTAACTGTCTCCTACTGGTTCAGGCGTTTCCGGTCATTTTGATAGGTATTTCGCGGAAAACGGAGTTACGGTTCAAAAGTTATGGTGGTTTGAAGTTTTGACGTAAAAAGTCAACTTTGGTCAAGCCGCAAGTGGTCAAACTGCAAGTAGTCAAACTGTAAAAGACAAAACTCAATTTTCTTGATCAAATCGCAGTGGCCAAATTGCAGGATTGTGAAACCGCTTCAATCAAAGCGCTAGAATGCAAACCGCTTAACTCAGACCGCTTCTTATTAAACCGCTTCTTATCAAACCGCTTCTTGTCAAACCGCTGAAGACAAACCTCTTGACTCACAAAGACAACCCACTTTAATCAAAACACTCAAAGAGAAACCGCTTAGGACAAACCGCTTAGGATAAACCGCTTAGGACAAATCGCTTAGGACAAATCGCTTAATTTGACAAACATCAAGGGGACACAAGTACATCCACTACTTGTCCTTTTGTCTCTTTGTCTTATCACTCAAACCGCACAATATCAAACCGCTTCAAAGAAACTAACAAGTCGCATACGAATACTAACAAACCGCAGTCCGTACGATATCAAACCGCTTCGAAAAACTGATCAACTCGCACAAAAGCTATGTCAAACCGCATACAAGAAATCAATCCGAGAGTCAAACCGCTTCCATGAAACTCTTCAAAAACTAAACTTTTTCTATCAAAAACACTACAACCAAGATGAATTAAGCCTTCTAAACCAAAACCTAAACACTTATAATGATCATAAACACAAAAGTAGAATCAAAATCCAAATTTAACACTATAAAAAGATCAAAAAGATGAAGATGTCTCAAAACTCATTCAAACCCAAAAACCTTATGAAAACCACTAAGAATCCAAGAACAAGTAAAGTAGATGATCAAACCAAGGCTCTTGATACAAGTTGTAACATATTGATTTTCACAAACACATAATCAAACACATAATAGGGTCGAATGAGTTAAGTTTTAGAGAGAGAAAGTGAAGAGAGTTGGGAACTTCTAATCAAACTTCTGCTGATAGTATAGTTTCTGTGGATAGTATAAATCTGTATTATTAGTATTAGTTTATTAGATGAACATATATGAATGAGTTATATTAGGAAGAGATAATGCATATCTTCTTCACATGTTTTGTAATGGGCTGTATTAGGGTTTCTTTTAGTATAAAAGAAACAGACGGCCATGAACATTGTACGCTCTTAGACATAGTTTCTAAGTGATTAATGTAGATCCATAGAGGATCAAAGTGTTTAGTAGTAATTCGTCTTCTTTAACTCTTGTGTTTATTTTCCGCATAAGCATAAGTTTATTAGAGATTCTCCAATAGTTTACTTGTGATTACATAAGTATTCTATCCATTTCCAAAGGCTCGAAAGATCTATCTAGGACTGATCCTACATAGATCTAACTGGTTCTAGGCCGGAATAACTGTTTCTTATCTGGATCTAACTGGTTTTTGGCCAAAATAGCTGGTTCTTAACTGGTTCTTACTCGTTGTTGGCCACAATAGCTGGTTCTTAATTGGATCTAACAGGTTCCTACTAGTTCTTTGACTAAAATAGCCGGTTCTTAACTAGTTCTAACTGGTTCCTACTGGTTCTTGGCCGGAATAGGCATTTCTTAGCTAGATCTAACTAGTTCTTGGTCGAAATAGCTGGTTCCTATTTGTATCTAACTGGTTATTGGCCGGAATAGCTGGTTCTTAACTGGTTCTTGGCCAGAATATACGGTTTTAACTAGCTCTAACTGGTTCCTACTGGTTCTTGGTTGGAATTATCGATTCTTAACTGTTTCTAACTGGTTCCTACTGGTTCAGTCTGTTCCGGTCGTTTGACATGTATTTCAATGAAAACAGATTCTGATTCAAAAGTTATGGCCGTTTGAAGTTTTGACGTAAAAAGTCAACTTTGGTCAAGCCGCAAGTGGTCAAACTGGAAGTAGTCAAACCGTAAAAGTCAAAACTCAGTTTTCTTGATTTAATCACAGTGGTCAAATCGCAGGATTGTCAAATCGCTTCAATCAAACCGTTGGAATACAAACCGCTTAACTCAAACCGCTGAAGACAAACCTCTTGACTCACAAAGACAAATTGCTTTAATAAAAACGCACAAAGACAAACCGCTTAGGACAAACCTCTTAGGACAAATCACTTAGGACAAATCGCTTAGGACAAATCACTTAGGACAAATCGTTTAATTTGACAAACCTCAAGGGGACACAAGTACATCCACTACTTGTCCATTTTGTCTCTTTGTCTTATCACTCAAACCGCACAATATCAAACCGTTTCGAAGAAACTAACAAATCGCATACGAATACTAACAAACCGCAGTCCATACGATATCAAACCGCTTCGAAAAACTGATCAAGTCGCACAAAAGCTATGTCAAACCGAATACAAGAAATCAATCCGAGAGTCAAACCGCGTCCATGAAACTCTTCAAAAACCAAACTTTTTCAATCAAAAACACTACAACCAAGATGAATTAAGCCTTCCAAGCCAAAACCTAAACACTTAAGATGATCCTAAACATAAAAGTACAATCAAAATCCAAACTTTAACACTAAAAAGGATAAAAAAGATGAAGATGTCTCAAAACTCATTCAAACCTGATACGCTTACACAGCACGTTCGGGGTCAAAGGAACTTCCTTTTTGTCAAGCAAGTTTTTCAACAACCTAGGCAGTGAACCTAATCGTTGTAGTGTAGTATTAGGGTAAGACACGGGAATTGATATCGTTCTCTAGGGGAATAGGAATGCTAGTGAGAAATTACTACGCTAAGGTTGGGGTTGAGGAAGATTATTTTTTTTTATCTTTTTTATGTTTTTTAGGAAATGGAAATGTATGAATCTCGGTGTTTGAATTTAGGGGGTTGGTATTTCTACCGATTAGTTCTACTTATCTAATTATCTAAACTAAGGTGAGGATAGTCTATGTCTATTGTTGTGTGCTCGTATGATAGTTAAAAATGTATTTGCTAAGGTTTTATTACTCCCTAGTTATCTCCTATTGATGGTTGTATTTGCTTAGGTTTTAAACTAAGGTTGAATTGTGTTTCTAAGGTCGTAGGGTATGCGTTTATCCCTAACTCTTTGAAGCTACCAAAGGTTAATGACTACAAAATCTCTAGGATTTATAAACTTAACTCTAAGGTATTCTTTGGATGTATAGCCTACAATTACTCTAGGTGATTATAAACAACAAAGATTAATTAAGCATTATTAGCACAACGAATGACCTATCGCAATACAAGGTCAATCACAATTAAGATAAGAGACAACCAATCAATATTCAATAACTAAGTTTCATATTACCTAAGCAAACACACAAGTAAATTAGCCGGACATGGGGAACATGCAAGCATACACACAATCAAAGGAAGACATAATTAAATTAATGAAGTAAAACACTTATCTTGATGTAAGATAGGGTATGGAACCCTAAAATCTTGTACAAGACATCCTTGGTTCGGTTTAGGTTTTTACTCCAAAGACTACACACCGAAAACTAAAAATTCGGATTCTATATATAAGATTACACATGCATTGCGTCACCCTTTGATTTGTGACGCCGTCGGTCTCCGATATTAGGGTTTCGTCTTGGCCACGTTAGTCTTGCGACGCGTCACCTTATGATTGTGACGCCGTCCCTTCGATCTCGGCGTCGTCGGATCAAATCTAGGTCGTCGACTTGCGACGCCATACTCTTTTAAAACCTGAAGCCGTCACTTGTAAATGAGCAATTTGGCTACTGAGTCGTCACAAAACTTGTCCGACGGCGTGTTTAGTAGAACTTGACGCCGTCATTTGTAAATCCTGATGCCGTCCCCTTATGTTCCAGCAGCCTGAGTGTCTCGATTCTTGACTTTGGCCATTTTCTTCGTATATTCACGCCTTTTCATCCGAATAAGTGTCATTCTAGCATTTTGCCTTCAAGATACCTAAAAAGTGAAAAGGAACGATATTAAGTAATAACGAGATACAAAAGTGATCAAATAAGGGCTTAAACGACCCTCAAAAGGTACATTTAAAACCTTATCAAATATCCCTACACTTGGTATTTGCTTGTCCTCAAGCAAATGTGTTTTAGCCAATCAATTTATAAGTTAGAGGTCATGAAACATTAGTTTAGAATGATTCACAACACATATAAGCCCATAAAAGTCATAACAAGCACGGAAATTACATACTAGCACCTCACATGGGGTGTTTGGATACTCACATCTCTCGGGTGTATATGAAATATAACAAGTTGGAAATGGAAGATAAACACTCATTAACCGGTCCTAGTACATAGATTACCATAGGCTTGAGACTAGATCAAACCTCCATCGCTTTGGCGTAAGCACCTAGGAAGGACTATCCAAGAGGTCTTTTAAAGGGTTGTAATGATAGGCTTACGATAGGGAAACAAAGGGTTTGGTGGGATAGGCTATTTAGTGGTGGCAAGTCAAAAATCTTTATGTTACAAGCATGCGAAAAATGGCGTTGCTAAGCCAAGACTCGACACTCTAGACTCTAGATAACTGAAACAAACAAACATAAATTAAAGATAGATGTAGGATGGAAGCCCCTTTTTTTTTCAACACTCTATTTTTTTTTCTTTTTCTCTTTTTCTATTTTTTATTCGATTTTTTTTCATACACTTTTACTCTACCATCCTTTACGATAACATCAAAATGATAGGGATTTATAGGCACATCCCTACACTTGAGTTTTTATTACTCTAACACTAATTTGACCCGAATTGAAAAGATCAAAACACTTGCAGTACATTATTATGCAAATAAAGGGAATTTGAATTTAACGTTCCCTTCCCGTCGTTTCATAAAGTTTAACTTTTCCCATGAGTCCCAATCGTCCCAAAACTGTGTACAAAGTATATGACTCGACTTAGCAACTTATGCAAGCAACAAGATAATTGAACTAAGTGTTAAGTGTGATAACAATAATGCACTAAAAGTGAGTGCATACAAGGTAGGCTAAGGAGATTTGGGTGTACATTTGAGGGTGGATTGTAAACAATGCTCTTCATTGATATTCCGGAAAACCGAAACATCACGAGAACCACGAAAGGATAGGCTCGAGGGGTTAACTAGGTATCGTGTACTAAAGATGAGTACAACGCAAAGGTGTGGGGAATTACTCAACCGATGTGGAAGAAGTAATTATATTACGGGTATCAAACAAGGGTTATCCTAATGCCTCTTATCATTTAGTTATTCCTAACTACACAAGTGTAGTCTTACTAGCGATCTCGGGATGCATTACAAAACAAGTTCTAGAATCTATTATACTACCGGTTCACACTCTAAGCATTAAAGATGAATGCTTTAATTCCTACAAATCTAAGGGCGATCCTCACATTTTGGGTGGAATTTAAGTGGTAAAGTGTTTTTGTGCTAGTCATATAACTTCCTATCTATGAGACGCTTTATTAAAACTAATGGCCCACTCCTATATGTCATGAAAAATTTTAAATTTGGTGCCAAAATTACCCTAACCGATATTTCTCATGGTTTATTACACAAATAAAATTGGACAAAGCAAATAATCAAGGATAAGCATAGTTTCAAAGTTCACGTTTTATTTTCCCTCCCTACACTTAAACTGAACATTGTCCTCAATGTTCCCCGAAAGTATCAAAGTTATGATAATGGAAGGTAATAAAAGACGAAAGAAACTAATACTCCCCTGATTAGCTCGGTAGGATCCGTGTAAAGTGGTGGTTACATCTTTCTTCAAGAAGAATGTTTGCGTGAAAATCTCCTTCTCATCTTATGTATCTTCTTCTTGGTAAATTAAACCTGCACATTTGAAGAAAACAAATGAAACCTTCACGTAAAATCGGCGGTAACAATATATATATGACTCTACTAAACTAGGATATAATGCTTGTGGAATAGATGTTTCTGATTTTTGGAAAATTAAGATCCGGAAAATTCCAAAAATTTATAAGTAGCTCGAAAACGAGAAAAAGTAATCGATTGTTTCGCTCCTTCCCGACGCTGTCAATTTACGATCTGACGCCGTCGGTTATCCTGACGGCCCGGTGCGATTTTGGAAAAATTCGGAAAATTTACATCTTTAGAATCGGAAAAATTTCACAAAACATCCATTATGACTCGATACAAGAATTTGACTCAAACAAACACACATATATATCTTTTAATTAATTGAAATTCTCATGTTTACGTTTCTTTTGAAAACGTGTGTAATCCTCCCTACACTTATCCCTTATGTAAAATACATTTATATGTAATTAAGACGAGGTTAAAGACAAAATAAAGCATTTTTACAAATTTAAACATGAGAATAAACAATCAATAAAAGATATACGACACAACCAAGCAAACAATTAAGCATGTCTTGTAGCTAGACTCGAAGTCGTGCCCCTACGTGACTTCATTACCGTCACCTTCTTCCTCATGACGATCTCTAGTGGGTGATTCTATGTTATAGAAGTGCCCTATGATGCACCTTTCTAAGAGTTCGTCCTCTCCCCACTCAGTTCAATATTCCGGTCCTAAGTTCAAGCAATCCTTATAGAAACCAAAAATCTTGGCCATAACATAATCCACTCCTTTATCCTTATCCTGCTCATTCCTATAGTAGACCGATAGTTTAAGTTCCTTTTCATCATTGGAGAGTGATGAAAATTTCTCAATCTTAAATGACATTTGGTAGGCTACATCATCGGTCTCATCCTTGAATCGCACTATTCCTAACGAGGGATCATAAGTCATCCCGGTGCTTTCTATGAAAGGTTTCCCTAGAATAACGTGGGACAAGCTAGGATCTATGGCCGTACTAATATCATCCACTATTATGAAATCCGTAAGAAACGTGAAACTACCTACATAAACGGGCAATCCCTTAACTCTACCAAGAAAATTGCAACTAACCCTAGGATTATCAGGATCTTGCCTAGTTAGGATAGGCTTCTTCATTACCCAATTATAGTAGGTGCTAGTCATTATGTTTATTGGGGACTCGCGGTCAATGTAGGCCTTTGCCACAAAAAGGTGTCCTATGCAACATGGTATGTTAAGATTCCAAGGGTTCCCAAACTTGATCCTAGGGATTCTCCTAACATACATGTGACGGAGGTTACGCACTAAGTGAGGGTGGCGAGATAGTTCTTCTTCCATAGGAAACTTATTGAAATAGTCATTGTCTACTTCATCTACTTCCTTGGTTGTTTCATTCCTCGGTGTTTCACTAGCCTCAAGTATCGTTTCATGGTTCGCTTCGTCATTTTTTCTATTAGGTTTCACTAAGGTGATGGTATTGACGAATTGAACGTGCTTAGCTAGCTTACTTGGGTCCTTAATCTCTACACCGGAAGTTTCGGGAGTTGAGATAGCATTAACCTTCCTATCACTATTGGTCATGGCTTTCAAGAGGTTATCTATCTTCCTATCCATCTCGGCTTGTTGTTGGTTAAAGCGGTCCGAGCTTAGCTATTGAGCTTCTTGGGATGCGACTAGGTGTTGCAACATCCCCTCAATGTTTTGTTGGTTAGGGCCATGAGATGGGGGCCATGAGAAATAATTGGATGTGAATTCTTTGGTTTTTCCCCAATCAAAGTCGGGCTTGCCCTTCCATGCTTCTCGGGCGTCATTAAAAGTCCTAGGTCTGGGTGTTGTAGGGAATCTTTCTCCCGTTCCATTAGTACGCGAGGATGCGTAGTCAACGGAAGCTTGTTCGGGGAATCTTGTGCAAGTGCGTGTGTTATGAGGACCACTACACGGCTCACACGAGGAAGAAACTTTGTTCACCTGGCGTGAAGACTTAGTATTTTCGTTGGAGCTAATTAGGAATTTAACTTGATCTTCAAGCTCGAGCATCCTACGGTCGGAAGATTGTGAGTCAATGGGAGGAAAGGAGATTGCCTTAAAGGTTTTGGGCAACTCACGGGGGTCATTCCAACTTTCGTTGTCATAGAGAGCAAGGTCCTCTATTATACCCCATGATTCTTCCGCGGTGAGATCACTAAGTTTTCCACCGGCCGCTTGGTCAATGGATCGCTTGGTGGGGAAGTTGACATGATCATAGAAGAGTTGGACTTGAAGCCAAATATCAATGCCGTGATGAGGGACTCTATGGAGTAAGTCCTTGAATCGAGTCCATGCTTCATAGAGATTCACCTTGACGTTGTTGGAACATCAAGATATCATTCCTAAGCTTAGTGGTTCTCCCGGTGGGAAAAATTGAGCAAGGAAGCGAGAGGTGAGATCATCCCAACTTGAGATGGAGCCGGCGGAAGTCGCTCAAGCCAATTACTAGCTTGGTCGATGAGAGAATTGGAAGAGACGCAGACGCGTGGTCTCCCGAGTAGTAGCATCGAGGTCGATGGAATTGAAAATTTTAAGGAAATCCTTAAGATGCAGATTAGGATCTTTGGAATGAAGTCCATGGAATGCACATCCGTTTTGCACCAACCGGATGGTGTCGGATCCCAGGGCCGTAGTTTGGGCTTGGTCGGGAAGCTCAATGGTGTTCCTATAGCCTAGGTGGCTTGGTCTCGAGTATTCACCAAGAGTACGGCCTCTTGGCGGGTCATTTGGTGGTGGGTTGATGAGTGGTGGTTGGTTATCACCTTCCATGATGAAAAGTGATGGGGCACGAACAAAGGTCACGAAGAAAGGGGATAGACTATGAGGAAGCTAAAAAATTAGGAAAAAAGCTTACTTAATAGGAATCAAGCACGGAAACCTAAACGAGGTGAACTCCTAACTAGCTATTCTATTCCACAGCAGGTAGCCAAAACTTGATACGCTTACACAAACTGCTTGGGGTCAAAGGAACTTCCTTTTCATCGAGCAAGTTTTTCAACACCCTAGGCGATGAACCTAATCGTTGTAGTGTAGTATTAGGGTAAGCCACGGGAATTGATATCATTCTCTAGGGGAATAGGAATGCTAATGAGAAGTTACTACGCTAAGGTTGGGGTTGAGGAAGATTATTTTTTTATCTTTTTTATGTTTTTTAGGAAATGGAAAGGTACAAATCTTGGGGTTTGAATTTGGGGTGTTGGTATTTCTACCGATTACTTCTACTTATCTAATTATCTAAACTAAGGTGAGGGTAGTCTATGTCTATTGTTGTGTGCTCGTATGATAGTTAAAAATGTATTTGCTTAGGTTTTATTACTCCCTAGTTATCTCCTATTGATGGTTGAATTGTCACGTCCTTATTCTTAATCGCGTTGTGTTTCTAAGGTCGTAGGGTATGCGTTTATCCCTAACTCTTTGAAGCTACCAAAGGTTAATGACTACAAAATCTCTAGGATTTATAAACTTAACTCTAAGGTATTCTTTGGATGTACAGCCTAAAATTACTCTAGGTGATTATAAACTAAGGTTCAACAAAGATTAATCAAGCATTATTAGCACAACGAATGACCTATCGCAATACTAGGTCAATCACAATTAAGATAAGAGACAACCAATCAATATTCAATAACTAAGTTTCATATTACCTAAGCAAACACACAAGTAAATTAGTCGGACATGGAGAACATGTAAGCATACACACAATCAAAGAAAGACATAATTAAATTAATGAAGTAAAACACTTATCTTGATGTAAGATAGGGTATGGAAACCTAAAATACTATACAAGACAGCCTTGGTTCGGTTTAGGTTTTTACTCCATAGACTACACACTCAAAACTAAAAAATTCGGATTCTACATATAAGATTACACATGCGACGGCGTCACCCTTTGATTTGTGGCGCCGGGTGGTCGCCGAGATATTAGGGTTTCGTCTTAGCCACGTTAGTCTTGCGACGGCGTCACCTTATGATTGTGACACCGTCCCCTTGATCTACGAAGTTATCGGATCAAATCTAGGCCGTCCGAGTTGACGCCCCACTCTTTTAAAACCCAGAATCATCACTTGTAAATGAGCAATTTGGCTCTTGAGTCGTCACAAAACTTGTCCGACGGCGTCTTTAGTAGAACCTGACGCCGTCACATGTAAATCCTGACGCCGTCCCCTTATGTTCCAGCAGTCTGAGTGTCTCGATTCTTGACTTTGGCCATTTTCTTCGTATATTTGCGCCTTTTCATCCGAATTAGTGTCATTCCTGCATTTTGCCTTCAAGATACCTAAAAAGTGAAAATGAACGATATTAAGTAATAACGGATACAAAAGTGATCAAATAAGGGCTTAAACGACCCCTCAAAAAGGTACATTTTAAAACCTTATCAAAACCCAAAAACCTTATGAAAACCACTAAGAATCCAAGAACATGTAAAGTAGATGATCAAACCATGGCTCTTGATACCAATTGTAACATATTGATTATCACAAACAAATAATCAAACACACAATAGGGTCGAATGAGTTAGGTTTTAGAGAGAGAAAGTGAAGAGAGTTGGGAACTTCTAGTCAAACTTCTGCTAATAGTATAGTTTCTACGGATAGTATAAATCTGTATTATTAGTATTAGTTTGTTAGATGAATAGATATGCAAGAGTTATATTAGGAAGAGATAATGCATATCTTCTTCACACATTTTGTAATGGGCTGTATTTGGGTTTCTTGTAGTATAATAGAAACAGACGGCCATGAACATTGTACACTCTTAGAAAAAAATTATAAGTGATTAATATAGATCCATAGAGGATCAAAGTGTTTAGTAGTAATTCTTTTTTTATAACTCTTGTGTTTATATTTCGCATAAGCATAAGTTTATTAGAGATTCTCCTATAGTTTACTTGTGATTACATAAGTATTCTATCCATTTCCAAAGGCTCGAAAGATCTATCTAGGACTGATCCTACATGGATCTAACTGGTTCTTGGCCGGAATAACTGGTTCCTATCTAGATCTAACTGGTTTTTGGCAAAAATAGCTGGTTCTTAACTGGTTGTTGACTAGAATAGTTGGTTCTTAACTGGATTTAACAGTTTCCTACTGGTTCTTGACTAGAATAGCCGGTTCTTAACTGGTTCTAACTAGTTCCTACTCTTTCTTGGCCGGAATAGGCAGTTCTGAGCTAGATCTAACTGGTTCTTGGTCAAAACTGCTGGTTCCTGTTTGTATCTAACTGGTTATTGGCTGGAATAGCTGGTTCTAACTGGTTCTAGGCTGGAATATCCGGTTTAAACAAGTTCTAACTGGTTCCTACTGGTTCTTGGCCGGAATTATCGATTCTTAATCGCTTCTAACGGTTCCTCTTGGTTCCAAATTACGGTCTTTTGTGGTATTTCATTGAAAATGAAGTTACAGTTCAAAAGTTATGGCCGTTTGAAGTTTTGACGTAAAAAGTCAACTTTGGTCAAGCCGCAAGTGGTCAAACTGCAAGTAGTCAAACCGTAAAATTCAAAACTCAATTTTCTTGATCAAATCGCAGTGGTCAAATTGCAGGATTGTCAAACCGCTTCAATCAAACCGCTGGAATACAAACCGCTTCTTATCAAACCGCTTCTTATCAAACCGATTCTTGTCAAACCGCTTAGATCAAACCGCTGAAGACAAACCTCTTGACTAACAAAGACAAACCGCTTTAATCAAAATGCACAAAGACAAACCGCTTAGGACAAACCGCTTAAGACAAATCGCTTAGGACAAACCGCTTAAGACAAACCGCTTAGGACAAACCTCTTATGTTTATTTTCCGCATAAGCATAAGTTTATTAAAGATTATCCTATAGTTTACTTGTGATTACATAAGTATTCTATCCATTTCCAAAGGCTCGAAAGATCTATCTAGGACTGATCCTACATGGATCTAACCGGTTCTAGGCCGGAATACTTGGTTCGTATCTGGATCTAACTGGTTTTTGGCCAAAATACCGGTTCTTAACTGGTTCTTACTCGTTGTTGGCCAGAATAGCTGGTTCTTAACTGCATCTAACAGGTTCCTACTGGTTCTTGACTAGAATAGCCGGTTCTTAACTGGTTCTAACTGGTTCCTACTGGTTCTTGGCCAGAATAGGCAGTTCTTAGCTAGATCTAACTGGTTCTTGGTCGAAATAGCTTGTTCCTATTTGTATATAACTGGTTATTGGCCGGAATAGCTGGTTCTTAAGTGGTTCTAACTGGTTCTTGGCCGGAATATTCGGTTTGAACTAGTTCTAACTGGTTCTTGGCCAAAATTATCGGTTCTTAACTGTTTCTAACTAGTTCCTACTGGTTAAGGCTGTTTCGGTCATTTTAACAGGTATATCGCTGAAAACGAAGTTATGGTTCAACAGTTATGGCCGTTTGAAGTTTTGACATAAAAACTCAACTTTGGTCAAGCCGCAAGTGGTCAAACTGCAAGTAGTCAAACCGTAAAAGTCAAAACTCAGTTTTCTTGATCAAATCGCAGTGGTCAAATCATAATGGTCAAATCACAGGATTGTCAAACCGCTTCAATCAAACCGCTGGAATACAAACCGCTTAACTCAAACAGCTTCTTATCAAACCGCTTTTTATCAAACAGCTTCTTGTCAAAACGCTTAGATCGAACCGCTGAAGACAAACCTCTTGACTCACAAGTACAAACCGCTTTAATCAAAACGCAAAAAGACAAACCGCTTAGGACAAACCGCTTAGGACAAATCGCTTAGTTTGACAAACCTCAAGAGGATAAAAGTACATCCATAACTTGTCCTTTTTGTCTCTTTGTCATATCACTCAAACCGCACAATATCAAACCGCTTCGAAGAAACTAACAAATCGTATACGAATACTAACAAACCGCAGTCCGTACGATATCAAACCGCTTCGAAAAACTGATCAACTCGCACAAAAGCTATGTCAAACCGCATATAAGAAATCAATCCGAGAGTCAAACCGCTTCCATGAAACTCTTCAAAAACCAAACTTTTTCAATAAAAAACACTACAACCAAGATGAATTAAGCCTTCTAAACCAAAACCAAAACACTTATGATGATTCTAAACACAAAAGTACAATCAAAATCCAAACTTTAACACTAAAAAAAGATAAAAAAACATGAAGATGTTTCAAAACTCATTCAAACCCAAAAACCTTATTAAAACCACTAAGAATCCAAGAACATGTAAAGTAGAAGATCAAACCATGGCTCTTGATACCAATTATAACATATTGATTTTTACAAACACATAATCAAACACACAATAGGTTCGAATGAGTTAGCTTTTAGAGAGAGAAAGTGAAGAGAGTCGAGAACTTCTAGTCAAATTTCAGCTGATAGTATAGTTTCTGCGGATAGTATAAATCTTTATTAATAGTATTTGTTTGTTAGATGAATAGATATGCATGAGTTATATAAGGAAGAGATAATGCATATCTTCTTCACACGTTTTGTAATGGGTTGTATTAGGGTTTCTTATAGTATAAAAGAAATAGACGGCCATGAATATTATACGCTCTTAGAAACAATTTCTAGGTGATTAATATAGATCCATAGAGGATCAAAGTGTTTAGTAGTAATTCATCTTCTTTAACTCTTGTGTTTATTTTCTGTATAAGCATAAGTTTATTACAAATTCTCCTATAGTTTACTTGTGATTACATAAGTATTCGATCCATTTCCAAAGGCTCGAAAGATCTATCTAGGACTGATCCTACATGGATATAACCGGTTCTAGGCCGGAATAACTGGTTCCTATCTGGATCTAACTAGTTTTTAGCCAAAATAGCTGGTTCTTAATCGGTTCTTCTGCTTTTTGCGAATAGTTGGTTCTTAACTGGATCTAACAGGTTCCTACTGGTTCTTGACTAGAATAGCCGGTTCTTAACTGGTTCTAACTGGTTCTTGGCCGGAATAGGTGGTTCTTAGCTAGATCTAACTGGTTCTTGGTCAAAATAGTTGGTTCCTATTTGTATCTAACTGGTTATTGGCCGAAATAACTGGTTCTTAACTGGTTCTAACTGGTTCTTGGCTGGAATATCCGGTATTAACTAGTTCTAACTGGTTCCTTGCCGTAGTTATCGGTTCTAATCGCTTTCTAACCGGTTCCCTCTTGTTTCAGTCGTTCGGTTATTTTGACAGCATTTCGCTAAAACGGATTTACTGGTTCAAAAGTTATGGCCGTTTGAAGTTTTGACGTAAAAGTCAACTTTGGTCAAGCCGCAGGTGGTCAAACTGCAAGTACTCAAACCGCAAAAGTCAAAACTCAGTTTTCTTGATCAAATCGCAGTGGTCAAATCGCAGGATTGTCAAACCGCTTCTTATCAAAACGCTTCTTATTAAACCGCTTCTTATCAAACCGCTTCTTGTCAAACCGCTTAGATCAAAACGCTGAAGACAAACCTCTTGACTCACAAAGACAAACCGCTTTAATTAAAACGCACAAAGATAAACCACTTAGGACAAACCGCTAATGACAAATCGCTTAGGATAAATCGCTTAATTTGACAAACCTCAAGGGGACACAAGTACATCCACTACTTGTCCTTTTTGTCTCTTTGTCTTATCACTCAAACCGCACAATATAAAACCGCTTTGAAGAAACTAACAAATCGCATACGAATACTAACAAAACGCAGTCCGTACGATATCAAACCGCTTCGAAAAACTGATCAACTCGCACAAAAGCTATGTCAAACCGCATAAAAGAAATCAATCCGAGAGTCAAACCGCTTCCATGAAACTCTCCAAAAACCAAACTTTTTCAATCAAAAACACTACAATCAAGATGAATTTAGCCTTCTAAACCAAAACCTAAACACTTATGATGATGCTAAACACAAAAGTACAATCAAAATCCAAACTTTAACACTAAAAAAAGATTAAAAAAAAAAGATGAAGATGTCTCAAAACTCATTCAAACCCAAAAACCTTATGAAAACCACTAAGAATCCAGGAACATGTAAAGTAGATGATCAAACCATAGCTCTTGATACCAATTGTAACATATTGATTTTCACAAACACACAATAGGGTCGAATGAGTTAGCTTTTAGAGAGAGAAAGTGAAGAGAGTTGGGAACTTCTAGTCAAACTTCAGCGATAGTATAGTTTCATGGATAGTATAAATCTGTATTATTAGTATTAGTTTGTTAGATGAATAGATATGCATGAGTTATATTAGGAAGAGATAATGCATATCTTCTTCACACGTTTTGTAATGGGCTGTATTATGGTTTCTTGTAGTATAAAAGAAACAGACGGCCATGAACATTGTACGCTCTTAGAAACAATTTCTAAATGATTAATATAAATCCATAGAGGATCAAAGTGTTTAGTAGTAATTCGTCTTCTTTAACTCTTGTGTTTATTTTCCGCATAAGCATAAGTTTATTAGAGATTCTCCAATAGTTTACTTGTGATTACATAAGTATTCTATCCATTTCAAAGGCTCGAAAGATCTATCTAGGTGATCCTACATGGATCTAAGCGGTTCTAGGCGAATAACCGGTTCCTATCTGGATCTAACTGGTTTTTGTCCAAAATAGCTTGTTCTTAACTGGTTCTTGCTGGTTGTTGGCCAGAATAGCTGGTTCTTAAGTGGATCTAACAGGTTCCTACTGGTTTTTGACTAGAATAGCTGGTTCTTAACTGGTTCTAACTAGTTCCTACTGGTTCTTGGCTGGAATAGGCAGTTCTTAGCTAGATCTAACTGATTCTTGGTCGAAATAGCTGGTTCCTATTTATATCTAAATGGTTATTGGCCGGAATAGCTGGTTCTTAACTGGTTCTTGGCCGAAATATCCTGTTTTAACTAGTTCTAACTGGTTCTTGGCCGGAATTATCGGTTCTTAACTATTTCTAACTGGTTCCTACTGGTCAAGCCGCAAGTGGCAAACAGCAAGTAGTCAAACCGTAAAAGTCAAAACTCAGTTTTCTTGATCAAATAGCAGTGGTCAAATTGCAGGATTGTCAAACCGCTTAACTCAAACCGCTTCTTATCAAACCGCTTCTTATCAAACCGCTTCTTATCAAACCGCTTCTTGTTAAACTGCTGAAGACAAACCTCTTGACTCACAAAGACAAACTTCTTTAATCAAAACGCACAACGACAAACCGCTTAGGACAAACCGCTTAGGACAAATCGCTTTGGACAAATCACTTAGGACAAATCACTTAATTTGACAAACCTCAAGGGGGACAAGTACATCCACTGCTTGTCCTTTTTGTCTCTTTGTCATATCACTCAAACCGCACAATATCAAACCCCTTCGAAGAAACTAACAAATCCCATACGAATACTAACAAACCGCAGTCCGTACGATATCAAACCGCTTTGAAAAACTGATCAACTTGCAGAAAAGCTATGTCAAACCGCATACAAGAAATCAATCCGAGAGTCAAACCGCTTCCATGAAACTCTTCAAAAACCAATCTTTTTCAATCTAAAATACTACAACCAAGATGAATTAAGCCTTCTAAACCAAAACCTAAACACTTATGATGATCATAAACACAAAAGTACTATCAAAATCCAAACTTTAACACTAAAAAAAGATAAAAAAGATGAAGATGCCTCAAAACTCATTCAAACCCAAAAACCTTATGAAAACCACTAAGAATCCAATAACATGTAAAGTAGATGATCAAACCATGGCTCTTGATACCAATTGTAACATATTGATTTTCACAAACACATAATCAAACACACAATAGGGTCGAATGAGTTAGGTTTTAGAGAGAGAAAGTGAAGAGAGTTGAGAATTTCTAGTCAAACTTCTGCTGATAGTATAGTCTTTGTCGATAGTATAAATATGTATTATTAGTATTAGTTTGTTAGATGAATAGATATGCATGAGTTATATTAGGAAGAGATAATGTATATATTCTTCACACGTTTTGTAATGGGTTGTATTAGGGATTCTTATAGTATAAAAGAAACAGACGGCCATGAACATTGTACGCTCTTAGAAACAATTTCTAAGTGATTAATATAGATCTGTAGAGGATCAAAGTGTTTGGTAGTAATTCGTCTTCTTTAACTCTTGTGTTTATTTTCCGCATAAGCATAAGTTTATTAAAGATTCTCCTATAGTTTACTTGTGATTAAATAAGTATTCTATCCGTTTCCAAATGCTCGAAAGATCTATCAAGGACTGATCCTACATGGATCTAACTTGTTCTAGGCCGGAATAACTGGTTCCTAACTGGATCTAACTGGTTCTAGGCCGGAATAACTGGTTCCTAACTGGATCTAACTGGTTTTTGGCCAAAATAGTTTGTTCTTAACTGATTCTTTTTGGTTGTTGGCCAGAATAGCTAGTTCTTAACTGGATCTAATAGGTTTCTACTGGTTCTTGACAAGAATAGCTGGTTCTTAACTGGTTCCTACTGGTTCTTGGCCGGAATAGGCAGTTCTTAGCTAGATCTAACTGGTTCTTGGTCGAAATAGCTGGTTCTTGACTGGTTCTAACTAGTTCTTGGCCGGAATATTCTGTTTTAACTAGTTCTAACTGGTTCCTACTGGTTCTTGGCCGGAGTTATCGGTTCTTAACTGTTTCTAAGCGGTTCCCTCTTGATTCAGTTGTTCAGTCGTTTTGATGGTATTTCACCGAAACGGAGTTACGGTTCAAAAGTTATGGCCGTTTGAAGTTTTGACGTAAAAAGTAAAAACTGTTGGAATAATATAACATGACTAATTATAAAGATAAACAATAAACATCAAGTACACATGCGGAAGCGTATAGGAAAGATGAACGAATAATTAATTAACATAAACAAGAATATGCGTACCTTTCTTGATTCTAGCCGAACAAAAATCAAATCCACAAAACTAGCTATTGGATGAACCCTAATTAGGGTTTATAGGATTATAAGAATTACCCCTTACCGTTTTGTAATTCAATCCAAGAATACTAACAATAATGTGTTAGTACCACTTTCTTGTACACACGTACTAAACCGAATTAAAGTAATGCTAGTTTTGATTAAACAAATAACTTGGTTATTGAAAAGTAAGGGATCGACACCCTAAGGAGGTGTTCGACCGGTTTGGAGCAAAAACACACACAAAACACTTTTAGGTTTAGCTTAATGAATACAAGAGATAATTTACAAACACCCTTGGTTTTGTATATATACTCAAGCAAACTTGGTGAACAAGTTTGAGTTGTAAAAGGATTTGTTTCCTTTTTCCTTGTGGCCGATCGGATGGGTATCCCACAAGGGATTCGAGAACATTCCCGTTATTTACAACTTAGTCCTTTTCCAATTACATTTAACGACCGTTAGTCCATTACAACTAATTACTTAACGTCCGTTATGTTATTTCGTTTAATTAATAATTAAATACAACATTTACATTTAATTATTAACTTTAATTCTCATACGTAAAGTGTGCAATCCCGTGGTCTCGAGTTCGATCCTAACACACATCTATTAATTTATTGTCCATTAAACCAACAAAAACAAGAGGATTAAAATTTAAAAACAAAAAGTAAATACCAAAGATAAGCTTGAACAATGATCATGATAGTCATGATCTTAACAAAAGCTTGCCAAAACATTTTACCTTTTTCTCAAAAGCTAATACAAACGCAACAATAAATCCTGGTCACTTGTGAGTTACGGACTAATTCATTGTATGCTAGGGAGGTTGTGCAATTAAAGCAGCTTGTTAAGATAAGAACTTAAGAAGTTACAAGTAAAATGGCAAAAACACCTGCATATTGATAATTTGGAAATTTTCAACCAAGCCTAAGTTGCATGGGACCATCACCTTCCTATTTATTACCAAATTTATTTTGAAGTATAATACTATTGGGCCCCTCGTAGGGTTGTTAAGATGTTTGCATGGCCATGCCCAAGGTCTTCTATAATATGTTCAGAAGAATTGGTAATCTTATTCAATCACATAAAGCGAGAAATAGAATAGTTAATTAAGAAATGAGTGAGATCCATATTCTTATTAACATGGTATTAGAAACAAAAGGATGAATATGATGATGAATCATCAAACTTGGTTTTTCTCCAGAAAAGCATACACGAGTTGTACTGGGGGCATTGGCGTGTTGCTAGACGCTAACCAATGTCATTACACGTTTTGTAAACATATCCAAGTGGGAGCTGTTGGAATATATATATATTTATAAAACTCGTATGTCCGGATTCGAACTCGTGACCACGGGATTGCACACATTAGCGAATGAGAATTAAAGTTAATAATTAATGTTTATGTTTACGATTAATTATTGCACATTAAGTCCGGTTAACGATCGTTAAGTATTTAACGGAAAAATGACTAACGACCGTTAAATGAAAAGAGAAGGACTAGTAATGGAAAAACTTGAAAGGAAAAGTTATGGGTTTCTCTTGGGCTTGTCTACATGTCCGGCCAAGGGGTGAGTCCACAACCCAATCCCTAACTTGTTCCCAAAGTATTCCATTCACTATAAAAGCAAGGCTAGGTTCTAGGGTTTCATTCATATCTTTGTGTATTGAATTAACCCTAGATCTCTCCTCTCCTCTCTCTTGTCCCATTCGGCCGAACACCCCATTGTTAGGGAGTTTGGTTTCGTTTTTTCTTAAACGAGGACTTGTGTTAGATCTAGCAATCGCTTGATTCGTTGGTTAATTCGTGTGTACAAGAACGTGGTTGTAAGACATTATTCTTACAACAATTGGTTTGAGTTGTAAAACGGTAAGGGACAACTCTTCAAACCACTTCTTTGTTTTGCTCAAAGGATCTGACTTTCGCAAGAGGTACGTTACGCATACTTTCAGTTAATTAATTTATTTGTTATGATTTTTAAGTCTTCCGCTGTGTACTCTTGATGTCTTTATGTTTTATTGTATTTTATATATCATAAACTCAACACATAGAGCATCACTTGTTGCAAATTTGAACTTCTAACTATCACCCTAGTTCTATGGTCTTACAAAATAGTTAGTTATAAACCAGCGTATAAACGCAGGTTGTAAAAACAATTTGGGGGATTTTTGGTTATTTTTACCTAAACTTTAAAGAGTGACTATAAATACTAGCGTTTTGAAATATGGTTCGACCCGGTCGGTTGAACCATTTTTGTTCGGAAAAAACGGGCTAATATGAATTATCTCGCTTTCTGTACCAAGTATTGTGAGTAATGTCTAACACGACGGATGAAGCCTTTTTGTGTAAATTACCTGGTACCAGGCCAAAGTTAGTGAGTAATGAGAGACGAACCAGTCAAAACTGGGCATGTTGAAGCGTGCCGGATTAAACCAAGCTTAAGCCATTTGATAACTGTTGGCCCCTTCTTAACATGATAATACCGACGAGCTTGAATCATTTGACCAACTGTTAACTGTTAGCCCTTTTTATATAAACAAACCATTCTTGGGCAATTTTACTGTCTCAAGTTGGGTTAAAAAAAAGTAATATGAGTACCCTCTATTTTATTTCTCCTTTCTTCTAGTTCTTTAACCAACACATATGTAGCCAATGACATTATCCAGTTCTCGAGACATGTTAAACGGTCGAACCAATATTGCAACCATACTACTAATAAGAAATTGAGAATTAGATATCATACTCATAACATTGCAAAACAAACTCTTTGATAATTAAAAAGACAAAAAGTTAAGTTTAGAACTTATATAGTAGGACTATAGATGTCAATCATATTTCACAATAAACATGATCAAACACTACAAACCTACAATATAATACAAATATCAACTTGTGTAGGAAATACACATTACAATATATTAATAAGCAAATTTTCCATCCTTTGAACTATGTGGGACTACTTGTCAAAGTTGTTTTAAAATAAATGGCCCATAAACAAATCTGTTCTAAAGACATGTAAGACTGAATTATTTCTCAAAAATTTTATAATATTTCAAGTGACGGTATAAAAACAAAGCCTTTCAGTACAAAAACCTGTTAACAGCCTTTGATGTAAGATTGAATTATTTCTCATAACTGATTAACAGTTCAAGTGATGGTATAAATACATGATAAATAATAAACGGGCTATGCCCACTTCAAATAAACTTTCTTAACATAAAATCCCATTAACACATAAGACCTTTGTAGTCGTAGTCAAATGCTTCTTTTTAGACATTGTTTTATTATTTTCAATTTATGAAAAATTCGATGCCAAACTCAAACACGGTTGTATAGTGACAATGCACTCCGAGTTTGCCGATATCTCCATGATTCACTCACACAACTCACCCCAGGATAAGACGAGAAGTATGTGAAGCACTTGGTCATGTTTTTGTTCGAGACACCAAACGTTACCAGCTTATTATCTTATGGTGTTTTTATTTCTTTAATAACTTTAACTTTAGTTATGACAAAACGTCAATGCTACCATGCTAATTAGAAAGTGAGAATAAGCAATTAAAAGACAAACTCTTTCGTAATCGAAGAACAAAAAATTAAGCTAAGAATTATATGGTACATTCACAGTAATTCAAGTTGTATTTTTAATAAACAACATGAAACACTACAGACTAACAATATAATACCAATCGCAACTTGTATACAAAATACACACCGGAGTATATTAACAAGCAAAATTTTTATCTTTTGATCTACGTGGGACTACTTGAAACAAGTTTAAGAAAAATGACCGATACAAATATTTGTTCTAAAGACATAACACCAACCTTTGTAGCCGTAATCAAATGCTTCCTCTTTTGAAACATTGTTTTATTCTTTTCGAGCTATGAAAATCGATACCAAACCCAGCTTGTCTGTTTAGTGACAATGCACTTAGAGTTGGATATTCCGCCATGGTTCAGTCACACAACAGTTCATCCCCAAGATAAGAGCGACAAGTATGTGAAAGACTTGGTGATCTTGTTGTTCAAGACATCTTGCTTGCTTACACCTGGATTCAATTTGGATGACCTGAAAATGTTTCGAAACATGATAAACACAAAATGCTGAGCATTGATGAAGATTTATATATGGTATGTTGTATTACAATAAGATATACATGCACTACCTATGAGGATGAGTTATGTGACCAATGATACAATATCAATGTTGTCACAAATTTTCTCTTAAAATTTAAGCTTTTATAATCATCATATTAGTTTTTGATGTTTTGATATCGTAATAAGTTTTACGATAGCTATGACGTACAACATCACGTTCTTGAGACATGTTGATCAAACCAGTAATGCGACCATATGTTACTTATAAGAAATCAAGAATATGGTATCATATCAACTACTTACAAAGAAAGACATTTCGATCGTTAAAGAGATAAATAATTAAGCTGAGAACTAATATATATACAGATCATGGTTTTTAATGTTATTTTTTGATGAACAACATCAATTACCAAAACCGAGCATTATGATACCAAACTCAACATGCATATAAGCAATATTACATCTTTTAATCCATGTAGGATTACTTGAAACGGATATTTGGTACTGTGTTTTTTTTTTTTTTGCCTAATTGCCTTTCTTGAAAAACTAAGCTTTCAATCCCACATGGATCAAATATCCGAATTCTTGCTAGCTTAAATAACTTGGAGTATATGGTTCATACAAGTTGAAATAAGTATATTGTTGTTAGTTTAACATACATTGAAGTGAATGGACACTTCTTTGTATGCCACACTAACAACAAACTATGAGTTCTCAACTTTTTTTCCCTTCATAGTTGCTACAATCACTATATGTAAAGTAATAAAGTATAGTTTGATTCTCTTTGCGTAACAACCCAAGATGTTGTCACCTTTTGTGATTTGGAACATTAATTAAAGAATTAAGCAGATATAAAGCCAAAGAACAAATAGTTTATGTTATTTTTGGGTTTTAAATCTTAAGTGAATAAATTAAGCACTTAAAACCAAGAATAAAATATTTTATAAACATCTCATCTCAATGAAACACACCATGGCTTGGTTTAGTTCATATCACCCGCAAGATAAAATGCTAATAAAAGTTTGATTAGAAATATATCTAATTTGAGGGCAAGAAGCTAGGTCAACAATGTTGGCTAGAAGCCGATTGCAGGATAAAAACATGCTCTGGTGCACGTCAGCAAAATAACGGCATACATCATCAACTTCATTGTTGAAACCAAAAAATCTTTTGCCGATTGTTGGATTTTAATGTTTCACTTCTACCATTAGATAACATATTGAAGTTAGTTTCAAACCATAATCTCATTGTTACGTTTCTAGTAGTTATGTTGTATTTGTTTGAGTCTAAGTGATTCCTTTAATTATCAAGTGTTTGTGAATTTAAATCACAACTAAGACAAGCATGTGTAAAGTTGGCCATATAAATCTTAGGACTTGCTAATCAAAACCAAAGCTACAGAGTATGTGACGATTTATATACTCATAAGTCGAACCACAATCGTTGTTGCCAAGATTAAATATAAGTGTTTAAGCCAAGATTAAATATAAGTGTTTATTCGGATCCTAAACTTGAACAATGATCATAATAGTCATGATCGAAACAAAAGCTAGCCAAAAACATTTTACCTTTTTATCAAAAGCTAATACAAACACAAGAAAGCCCGGTCACTTGTGAGTTAATTCATTGTAAGCTAACAAGGTAGTGCAACAATTTTTTAGTATATACTTAAGCAGCTTGTTGAGATTTGATAAACCAATATGCCACAAGTAGTTTTAGTTTAAGAACTCAAAAAGTTATAAGCGAAAAGGCAAAAATACTTGCAACTTTATGATTTGAAAATTTTCAATATGTTGCATGAGACCATCACTTTCCCATTTATTATCAACTTCATCTAGCTACTTAATTTTCTTCGCAATCTGATGTGGGATGAGCAAAATCCATTTAATTAATACAGTAATAAAACAATATATTATACTGCACTCCTTGTGTCTTATATTTATTGTTCACATTTATTTTATGTTGTTACAAATTAATTGTCAACTTCCAAAAATAGATAAATTTCTTTGATCAAGTTTATCGCACTACCTCCAAGTGAGATTATTATTACAAACTTTAAAAAGTTACAGTATAAATCAATTATTTAATGGTAAAACTGCCATTTTGCAAAAAGCAAAAACAAAAAAACTGTAATAATTAGGCTTTTATTAAACTGTGTTTTTATCAATAGACAATTATTTTAGGATGGATTTACTTTTGCTTCATACCTAAACATCCTAATAACGTAAGTAAAAACAAGAGGATTAAAATTTAAAAACAAAATGTAAATACCAAAGATAAGCAGCAGGGTTATAAGAAGTGGGGTCCAAGGGAACAAAAAGTAAAAATATACCAAAACGTACGGTTTATCAACCCATGTTAACTGAACTGGGTGCATAGAGTTTCCGTTTTGAATAGAGATGGACCCCACATGGATTAAGGTTCAAAGGGTGTGTGTGAAGATGATGTGGTCGTTTAAATCATGCAGTTGAATTCATGGTTTGGGTGTAGTGAACTGACTGAACTGAACACAGTTGCATTGGGCCAGGTCAGTTGAAGAGTTTGGTTTGGTTTAGTCGGGCCCGGGTCTATTGGCCTTTGGGCTAAGTTTAGAGAAACAGGGTCCAAGTAACCAAATGGGGATTTAAAATATTTTTTGCCCAAAAGTTCATATACTTTGTGGGAGGTTCGATATACAATTTAGGTGATCGTCTTATAGATTTTGTTCGAGTACACAAACATTGCGGTATTTCTTGGCTATTTTAGCACAAAATCTGAAAATTTTGCTGATTTTTTAAAGTTAAGTGTTGATATTATAATCTTTGGGTTTCGGTACACTGGTATGTTAGACCCCAAGTAATCGTTTGTTGATTAAATTAATTACTATAATATTCAATTTGATTAGCTGTTTTTAATGATGATTTATTAGATGGTTGTTCTGTTGATTTAGGGTTTATGTTATTCTTTATATTTAAACATCGGTAACATGGCTTCTTGTTTACTATACAGATTTTCTCTCAACAATGGAGAGATCAATAATTGTAAGTCGATTATTTACATTATCATCTATCTGTTTTTATTAAATGAGGATAGCTTTTACAATTTTGTAGAATTAATTCTAATCCTTCATAAAAATACACTAAAGAATGAATCTGGGACCCACAGAAATTAATAAGGACCCACAAAAGAATCGGGACCCACATTATATAGCGTAAAATTAGAATAATCGGCTACAATAAATAAATTATAATATATTCTCTTATTAAATTTACACGCTTTAGATGATGTGTTTTGTAATACAGAAAATGCACTGAAGAGTAGTTTTGAAATCGTGAACTGGTAAGAACGTATCGTGATTTCATCTCGTAAGTCACATTATCATCTCTTGTTATTAAATTTACACCCTTAAGAAAGATGATGTGAGTGGTTTTGTTTTGTTATACAGCCTAGTTTCTAAAAGGAGAAACTCGAGATGGACAAGTTTTAAAGAGATAGAGTTAAAACTTATGATGGATGATCTTTTTACAAAGGAATTTCCAAATTATGTAATTGAACCTCTCCACAAGATCTAAGGTGTCGTTTGTTTTTTCAGAGCTTTTACCTCTTCATCTGCAAACCATGTCTGCAGAAGAAGAGGTACATTTAAGCTCTTCATCTGCAAGAAGAAGACCGTTTGTTTTTTGTGCTATTGAAGTACTTCTTTCATTTTTCCTCTTATGTATGCATTGGAGTAGAGGAAAGAAGTGGAAAAAAGACTTAAATTATGTCTGCATTGGTGAAGAGGAAAGAAGTGATTATATCCTCTTATGTCTGAAAAAAAACAAACGGTCTTCAAAGATAATGTCTGCGCGCCTGCAGACAAAAGAGGAAAAAAACTCTTCTTTGAAAAAACAAACAAGGCCTAAGTCTGTTATTCACATTATCATCTTTTTTTATTAAATTTACACTCGTGTCAATGGTTTTGCTTTGTTTTGTAATACAGGAACATGAACTGTGGCTGAGGCTTAGAAAGATAATCAAGTTATTTTCCTCTAAGGATAGGGGGGGATTTAACACCCGTCCACGAGATGTAAGTCACATTATCATCTCTTTTTACACTCTTAAGAAAGATGATGTCAACGGTTTTGTTTTGTAATACAGGTTCATCAATGGCAGACTCTATATAACATGTTGAACATGTTAAGCTACTATAAGTTTGACTACACGATGAGAGAGTCTACATCAACAATTGCACCCTTTACACCCTATGTAAGTCTATTATTATAATTATTATTATTAATCTACATATTATTGATCATCATGTATTTTTCTAATATAATTTTACACTTATTGCACTACAATGGTTTTGTAATACAGGAGAAAGATAAAAAATGGCACCTTAAACCAGAAGTCTTTATACTATTTAACCTAGCACTTGAGGCTACTTTCCTCACTTTGATGAAAAGTGTCTGATGTTTTGTTCCGCAAATGATTTCCAATGGTATTTACATTTCTTGTTTCCGCGTTTTTTACTTTGCTACATTTTGTTTTTTCTTCTTACTAATGCACGATTTCCGCATTTTTTCTTTACAGCGATAATGTTTTGAGCATATGGCCCAAAATAAAAAAAGAACGCGAGAACCATCCAGATATTGAAGGACCAAAAGATGTTGGAGAGGTAATATTCTTTTGTCAACCGTTTTTGAATATACTTCCATATGTAATCTTATGTTTCTGTGTGCTATTTTAGAGAATCAAGAACGAACTTGTGAAGCTCAATTCTCGCATGATAGAGGGAGAACCCTGCGTGTATGGTGTTGGTTTTGTAAAGATAAAGTTATCCGGGAATTGGATGGCCGAGGTATGGCTTTTTTTCTTCCTTTCCTATATCTTTTAAAATATACAGCATTACTACAATTTTCACCTACATTTTTCTTGCAGAATATTCATACCATGCTAAGAGAGGGTATGCACATATGGGCACCAAGACAACAACATGATTTCAGAAGCACAATAATTAACTCTCCGTCATGGGATCAATTCAATCTAAGGCCCATGGATGTGTTACGGCGGCAGTTGATCATAATGTCACGCATTCGTATGCTTAAGTATGTTAATCTGGCTGCTGTGACGACATCTTCGGTAAATTTTTCTGTATGTTTTTCAAATTACATCACATTTTGCAGTTTATGAGTTGATACTTCCATTTATTTCAGGGAATTGTATGTCTTTACCTCCGGGCAAATTCGATAAGCACTTTCGGATTGAAGAAAAGAGGAAAAGTGCTCATATATGTTAAAGATAAAGGAATTAAGGAACCTATTATTTCTGGGAAGAGTCGTACTAGTCATGTGGAGAGAGATGTGCGTTCGGCTATCCGTTGGAAGATCTAGCAGCTTTGTGGTACTTTACTTGTTATCAAAACATATATATCAATTGGCTACTAAACTCCATATATAACCGTTAATGCATATTCAGGCATGGAATTGGAATTGAAGAAACAGACTGGATAATGTGTGGCTCCTTCACAACAACATGATTATATTCAAAATGCTTTAATGTAAGTAAATTTTACACAATAGCATAACCTGATAACGTGTTCAAAAAGAAAGATGGAGAAATTGTATACTAATTTTATTTTTCCAGGCTGCTGAACTTGCAGGGTGGACAGCTGATAGCTTATCTGATAGCTTGTGGCCTTTCCTAACTTACATTGGATTTAAAACTTGTAGTAGATCTCTCGAAGACTTGTTATCTTTCTTATTCAAAGCTCAATATCCTTGGCAAGCAGGTATACTAGATATGGTTCATTTATTCTCTTTTTCTTAACCCATCCGAGATAAAACATGTCAGTCCATTGCTACGATTTAAAATGGCTACATTTCACATTTTCAATTGTATCAGGCGAGGCTGCTAAGGTGCTTCGGTATACTAATGCAGCAGTTTTAGATTGTTCTCTAATGTAAGATTTTCTCATGCATTTATTATAATTTTTACCCTTATTGTGCTATCTTAATCCATAAGAGTGAAAGATGTTAATTTCAGATCCATAAGAGTGAAAGATGTTAATTTCGTATGAACTTGCTGTAATCTTTCTATTTCAACTTAACAATCTCTTCACTGGCTCATTTCCTTAATTATTAAACAAGATGCCCTGCGTTTCATACTATTTCATATTCAATGCTTTGGTTGTGCTCTCAACAGGTATACGTTTCTGAAATACCATAGGCTGGATGATTGTACATTCAGCTACAATGAAATGTTTGATGTGAAGGTAATTCAATAATCTTCCATTACTAGTGTGATGTTATGCTATTTTTTTGAAATCTTCATACGTATCTTGTTTTTGACTAAATTGATTGATAAATAGGGAGATACTTTTGTACATCTAATAACAACACAAGCTCAAATCTGTAAAATTACCAATCATTCTCGTAAAGACATTGATGACTTGAAGAAGGTAAGAATCTCTTTTCGTTTACAACTTCCTCATCTCGACCCCAATTTTATTGTTTTCTTGTTCTTGAATATTATGTCAAGGGATAATGTATTTCAATGTTGTTAATTACAACTTTCTCATTTGTGCCCTAATTGTTTGTAACAGGCCTCGAAGCTAGAACTGGAGAAAGATAAAGTAGTATGGAGTGAAGGTGTAGAACATGAGTTGGGATTGCATCTACTCATGTTTACCGAGGTAAGAAATATATCTTACTAACTTTATGCTACTACTTTGAATGTACAAAATCCTTTTTTAAGTATTTTTTTTTATGGAAATGAATACTTTATTTTTTATTTCTTTACTTATGAGCACCACGCAACTAATTAGCGACTAGCTACAAAAGATAAAAACAATGATTAAATAAGAATATAAAACATGTTGACTCGACTTAAAACATGACGATAATGTTATCCCTCAAACAGCCCAATTTCCGCAACTTAATTAGGTGATAATCTTAACTTCATTCATGAAGCGACAACTTCTCGTTTATTTCTTCCTCTTTAGAGTAACGAATCATTGTGTATGTGTATTAATCCACCAGCTTGTGAACTCTAAATAAATCAAAAGCATATGTGGTCATTGAATAGCTGATCGCAAACATAATGGCATGACTGAGTTCAATACAAAAGGAAATGTCTCATATCATGATTCATACATAAATGTGTTACAATTCTTGAATGAAGTGAAAAGTTTAATTTTATAAATTTCATTTAATGAGAAAAAATTTAGTGAAAAATCTGAATTTTTATAATTTTCCAATTTTTATAAATATGCTTACGTATGTTATACTGTTGTACTAATTACCTAACCTTTTTTTTTTTTTTTTCTTCTCAGATGATCCAAGAGTCTTATTTATCTTTCTTCCACATCTCATTTGTCGATACCTACATAATTTGTCTGAGAAATTCAGCCGTTTCTATGAAAGCTACGCGTCCTTAGGGTTCAAGGTATGCTTGCATATGCTTTTTTCACATAATATTGAATTTAATTTTTGCTCCTTTTAAACCATAGTTAATTTTAAAAAAAAAAATTGATTTTTTAAAAGGCAAATTATATGAATTTTTTTTCCTAAATAGTGTAGTTTTGTTAGTTTTGCTTGGTGAGTTTGATACGCCGAGGAGAAAGCAGATTGTTGATGTATTAATTACAAAATGCTTTTTCTCATATAATAATTGAATTTTTAGAAAGCCGTGATTATTCTTGTTTGGATTTAGGATAACTTTAAAAATTTTGGCAGGAGAAAACTAGATTGTTGCTCTGTGAGGCAACTGCAGTTGTAATGGAAAAAGGGTTTCAACTTTTGGGGATCACTCAGGTATGCATTATTAAGTATTTCATGGAACGGGATTTTTTAGTGGTGGAAACTAGCCAAGCTCATTAAGCACACTAGGCTCGAGCTTGTTTATTTTGTGATCGCCTATGCATAGTTATACGATACACAATTTAAGTAGGCATATATTTTCAACGCTCGCTTAGATCATTCGAGCAAAACTATTTATAGTGTATGACTTTGTTATATAAAGCATTGAATGGATATTTACAAAAAAACTAGTTTAAATCACTCGAGCAGAACTATTAGAGTAGTATAAAATAACAAACTTAGTCACGGTTGCACATTTTATAACTAGTTTTTACCTTCTTTTTTTGTGTAGAAACCCTCACTGCAGGCGTTATCAGCGGCCCTGGCCCTGAGTTATGTTGGTGCACCATTAGATGCTAGGGGTCCACTCAAAAATTTTAACATCCGGACCCGGTTTGAGGTGTTTGCAACTTATATCGATATTACGAGAGACCGTGACTTTAAAGATGGTGAGCTGTTTGGGTGGATTGGAGTAACAGATTATTATGGGTTACGACCAGGTAGTTGGGGGAAATTACGTTCTCCTGGTCCTTTTAATGTTTGTTTACTGTCTCGTGATTGTTTACATTCCGTAAAGATAAGAAACAGTGGGCGTTTAGAGATTTGCAATCCCAGTTCTCAAAATTCAGTACCGTTCGGTTCATGCATGCGGATTGGTATATTAATATATGCTACTACCGAAAATAACGATGAATTTTTTGAAGTTTGTAATCACTCTAATCATATGGACTTCTCAGCTTTTCTAGAGGACAAGTCAATAACTAGTAGCTGCGAATATCTTGTTGCCAAAGGTGCTGACGGGCATATACGAATGCATTACATCCTATTAAAGGATGCCGTAGATGCTAGCATTAAGGTAAAGCTTGATAGGGTTTCTAATAGAAGAAGAGTTTGTGGAGTGATACTTGCTTACTATGATAACTTTGATTATGGAGATGATAATTTGGTAAAGAGTTTCTACAAGGCGTTACTATATGAAGAATCTGGTTCTGTTTTAGAAGTTGGTGGTTATGTTCCTTGACGAGATCAATATTGGCTGTACCCATCACGGGTCCCTCATTATTGAAGCACGCTAACCGATTTTGATTCTGGGAAAGTTGTTTTAAATGGTCATTGCGTATTTTGTTCGAATCGCAAAGAGAGCTTCAAAGACATTAAGAATGAGGATTGCACTTTGGAAGTTGAAATCAGTTGGAGCCAGGATTAATTATGTTGCGAACTTTTTTTTTTTTGCTTTATTTATGATTTTTAACTTGTTATAAGACCCTTGCATGTACGGGTTTAGACATGAATTTGATATTTTCTAGTGATCGTTATAACAGAGCAAATGTCCGGAATACCTAACCGCAGATTAGCTCTAAAAGTTGGTGGACCAGTTATGCTTCGCCAAACATTGATCGAATCGCTAGGTTATGCAATGGGACACGACTAAGGATTCTAAAACTTGGTGAACATGTTATCGAGGCACAAATAATAACAGAACACATGTTGGTCACACTACTATCATCCCACGGTTGAAACTCGGTACTTTAGACAAGAGGCTTCTATTGAAGACTAATCGACGTCAATTTCCAGTAGCTGTATGTTTCAAACAATACTTTGAACGATGTTTACCATGAAGTGGTGCAAAAGATTTGAGTCGCCACAGGAATTGCACCATAGTGTTTCAGGGAGTTCTAAGAAGCATATAAAGTTGTTTTGGTCAAGTTTTAACATCAAAAGTGTCAAAAATCAAGAGTACCCAAACCGTATGAATACAAAACCCTAATTTTCATTTTATGATTAATTAGTGTTTCTGGGTGTAATCTGGGCCTGGATATAATCAATTCAACTTGATAGTAACCTTATACAACAATCTTTTTCACTTTACGCGTATAATTTGCTTTATTTGAATAGGCATTTTGAGACGATAAAATCAAGAATTTTCTTTTACATAGTTTGGAAGAATAGGCATTTTGGAGGTCCTTTCTTTGAATAGGCATCTTAACCTCCCCAAACACCGGAAACGATATTGGGTACCCATAACCATAGTTTGGAAGAATAAGCCACATGCATCTTTCATGTTACGAGAAATCCTTGTTTGTAATACTTCACCCAGTTAGTTCAAAGTCAAGTTACATGATCCACATAGAACTTTTTTTTTTTTTTTTTTTTTTTTTTTTTTATGATTTTTAACTTGTTATAAGACCCGTGCACGTATGGGTTTAGACATGAATTTGATATTTTCTAGTGACTTTTACGCATATAATTTGCTTTATTTGAATAGGCATTTTGAGACGATAAAATCAAGAATTTTCTTTTACTTAGTTTGGAAGAATAAGGCACATGGATCATGCTATGAGAAATCCTTGTTTGTAATACTTCACCCAGTTAGTACAAAGTCAAGTGACATATGATCAAAGTCAAGTGACATATGATCTAACATAGAATGGGAAAAAGTTACTCTTAACGTTGCCTTGATTGATACACTTGTCAAATTTACGAAATCAATCAGGTCAAAGTAATTACATTTGACCAATTGATATGTGGGATGTGGGTGTGGGGGAGTGTACTAGTGGCCCAGTGGAGTAACATTTTTAATATTATTACATTTGACCAATTGATAACTTTACCAATTGAAGTTTTCGTAGTTGTATGCAAATTTTTTTTTCTTTTTTTTTTACCACATAGTAATATGATCACTTCTAATAAAATTTTGTTAAAATCATAGGTATTTTTATTGCAATTAGTTAGCGCTATAGTTCTTTTCAAATAATTTTTGCAATTTACAATTTTGAAAAAATAATCACGATTTTAGTTAAAATATAGTTTCACAATTTTCGGTTTTGATACACTTTTACACTTTACAGTTTTAGTTAAATCATTTATCAAACCATGAGCACTTAATACAACTTTAACGACTCTCGACATATTTTATAGACACCTAAACTTATAATTAGTGTTAATTGCATCACACTATAACACTTTTTAACACTTTTGTTGCTTTTATATGAAACCCGACCCGATTATTTCAGATAACGTTAAAAAGTAACATTTTCGACGTTGTTTAACCCCATTTTTTTGCCTCACTGCCCCCCGTGATCATTTATCCTAGCTCCGCCACTGATGGCCTACTAACTCACTTTTTCTTTTTGAGTTTTGAAGATTTTTTATTGAAGTTAGTTTCAAACCGTAGTCTCACTTGTTTTTTTTTTTTTTTTTTTTTTTTATTTATTTATTTTTTTGGGTAAGAGGTAACGTTTCTAGCATTACGGTGTTATTTGTTTGAGTGTAAGGGATTGATTCTCTAATTATCAAGTGTTCATGAATTCAAATGGCAACTGAGACAAGCATGTGTAAAGTCCGAACATAGTGGCCATATAAATTATAAACAATTTGTTATGTTATATGTTTTTACTTTTGCTTAATACCTAAACACACGTCGACTTATTCAATCTTCTTGTAGCTCATGTTACAAAGATAAATGGACACAAGTTAAACACAAAGCTTCACTTTTTCCAAATCACCCGTGATTTATGCTCTAACAAGTCAACCCGATTCACCAAAGCAGGTTATGGGTAATATTTTTATTTTATTTTAGTTTTATTTTATAAAATATATATGATATGGTTCTGATTGATCGTGAAGATGGATAATGTTGTTTTTTAGTTTAAAACTTGTATCTTGTTGAATTGTATGTGCTTTATAAACCAAATATGTGATATAATCAAATAAAAAGACAAACTCGTAAAAAGAATAAAAATAATTTTTTTAAGAAACGCTCTCGAAAAATTCTACAAAATAGGGTATTTTGGTGCATAAAAAAAGTTGTCAAGAAAGGTTTTTTATAAGTGGATAGTTTTGCCAAAAAATTTATGAAAAAAATGTTTGTGCATTAAATCGTTTTTGTGTGTATTAAAAATACATTTTTGGACCCAATTTTTTATTTATTATTTATTTTATTTTATTTTATTTTTTTTGGCATCAAAATAACATTGCACATCAAATTTAAGTTAATAATTTTATGCATCAAAATTCATTTTTCGTGCTTTAAAGAAAGTATAAAAATCCAAATTAGAAAAGCTTCTTTCATAAAAGTTTTATCCACCAACATACCCGATCCGGTGGAATTTTTCGATATATATATATATATATATATATATATATATATATATATATTTTTTTTTTATCCTTTTATGGATATCCGTCTTTTTATTTTAACTTTACCAATGTGTGGTATTGTATAATAAATGAAAAACTGAGTTGACCCCGCGGTCCATTGACCCAATGACCCGTTGACTCGACCGGGTTGATTCGAGACCCGTTTTTTAAAACATTGATAAATATGTGTTACTAGTCGTTGCATTATTTGAAACAAGTTGAAGAAATGACCAATACAAATATTTGTTCTGAAGACATAACACCTTTGTAGCCGTAATCAAATGCTTCCTCTTTTTACACATTGTTTTATTCTTTTCAAGCTCTGCAAATTGATACGAAACGCAAACACAATTGTTTAGTGACAATGCACTTAGAGTTGGATATTCACCATTGTTCAGTAACACAACAATTCATCCCTAAGATAAGAACGACAAGTATGTGAAAGACTTGGTGATGTTGTTGTTCAAGACATGAGTTACAACTCGATTCAGTCTATGTTTCGAAACAGGATACACAGAATATTGAGTATTGATGAAGATGTATATATGGTACGTTGACTACAAACATGTTATAAAGTCACCTAAGTCTCGTTGTTTACTACAATAATGTACTCCTTCCGTCCCAAATTATAATTCCATTTTGACTTTTTCAAAGTTATTTTATACCAACTTTGACCTTAATTATTTCTTTTAGCGTTATATAATACTTGTTGTAAAATATATAAATGGATATTTCATTTAAATGCATTTTCATTTTTATACTTTTCATCAAGTATTATATAACACGAAAAAAAAAATAATTAAGGTCAAAGTAAAAAAAAAGACTTTGAAAAGTCAAAAATGAACTTATAATTTGGGACGGAGGGAGTATATAAGGTATGTTATATAACAGTAAGATATACATGCACTATGTATGCGTATGAGTTAGGTAACCAATGATACAATATCAATGTTGTCACATATTTTCTTTTAAAATTTAAGCTTTTATATCATCTTATTAGTTTTTGGTGTTTTGATATCTTAATAAGTTTTACGATCGCTATGACGTACAACATCACGTTCTTGAAACATGTTGATCAAACCAGTAATGCGACCATATGTTACTTATAAGAAATCAAGAATATGGTAGATTGTTGCCTTTCTAAAAAAAACATTCGATCATTAAAGAGATAAAAAATTAAGCTGAGACCTTATATATATAGCGGATCATGGTTTTCAATGTTATTTTTTGATGAACAACATCAATTACCAAAACCAATCATTATGCTACCAAACTCAACATGCATATAAAGCATATATCGAGTATACAAATAAGCAAATTTTACACCCTTTACTCCATGTAGGCTCTAGGATTACTTGAAATGGATAGTTGGTACAATTTTTTTTTTTTTTTTTTTGCCTAATTGCCTTTTTGAAAACTAAGTTTTAATCCCACATAGATCAAAGAGGCAAATTCTTGCTAGCTTATATACCTTGGAGTATATTGTTCATATAATTTGAAATAAGTATATTGTGGTATTTCTTGGCTATTTAACACAAAATCTGAAATTCTTACTGATTTTTTAAAGTTTAGTGTCGATATTATAATCTTATGGGTTTCGCTACAATGTGTAGTTAGACCGTATGTTAGTACCCAATTATTTTTTTCAGTTATTTGTGCAATTTGAAGTAATAAACAAGTATGTGGCTGAGCTGCTTATTATTTGAAGTGTTTATTTTGTTGAAGTAAAATTACTTTTTATAAACTTATGCTACGTAATTCGTTATTCAAACAAATTTGGTTGAAAATTTTTACCTAAAAATTTTGTGTATTCTTACATTATATATCAAATAAAGCAAAAAGAAAAGTGAGATTTTTGTTTTAATGTAAAAATAAAAAGTGAAAGCAAGAATGAAAGAGGGTCAACAAGACATTTACTACATCACTGGTGAAAGAAAGAAAGCTGTCGAGAATTCACCCTTCCTCCAGAAGCTAAAGAAGAGAGGATACGAAGTCTTGCACATGGTTGACGCCATTGATGAGTATGCAGTCGGGCAATATGTAAAACAAATACTTTTCTACTTCTACAACTTTGAGTATCCACCAGTAATTTACAATAAAATGAAGGAGTTATTCAATGTGAGATCTAAAAACATATATTTTACCGGTACTAAAAAGTCTATGGTTTGGTTCTTTGGCACAAAACTATTTTTCATGTGTTGTCAGCCAGTTGAAATGAGGATAAAAAAGTTCAATTTTGAAAAGTATTTAAACATAGCTGAATTGAGCTTAAAAAAATTCTTTTTAAAAAAGATGACATGCGAGATTTGATCACTAGACCTCTTGAATAAGAAGTAAAGATGATAACCAACAAAGTCAGCCATCACCATATTTTACTTTTACTTTTTATGTTATTTAACTATCATTTTGGAACCATATATAACCAGCAGATTGACAAATCCAGGATAATACCGACAAACTTAACCATATTACCAGTAGATTGGAACCATATACAGCAACAACAACAACAAACCCAATCCCGCCAAGGCAAGGTATGGGGGAGGTAAAATGTAAACAGATCCTACCCCTACACCAGGGTAAACCCGCGTGTAGAGAACATGTTTCCAACGAGACCTCCGACAAGTGCATGTGTGCGGGAGTGAAATGAAAGAAAAGAGCAAATGACAAAACAAAAAGCTAAACGCAGAGCAAGCCTAACAAGCAAACCGAGCATACAGGGAAAGGAAACCAGGCACAAGCACACGCAAAGAAGCCATACAAAGCCAAAAAAAAAAAAAAAAAAAAAAAACCCACACACGAGCCAAGGCACACAAAAAGGACCAACTAAAGGGGAAGCAACACACGGGCCTAAAGCTAAGGCAAAACACGCAGCACGAAAAGCCAAACGCAGGGGGCACAACAAAACAGGCAAACCTAAGGGAGCAACAACAAAGCAACGCAAACCACGCACGGGGACTAAAGCTACTGCAAAGCAAAAAGGCCACAAAACCAAAAACGCAAAGGGCAAAGCAAAAGGCAAAAGGAGACTCCAAAAAGCCAAACACCCAAAAAACAACCTATAACAAACCATTCTTGGCACCATATGCAACTGTTAAATGTCGGCCCCTTCTTTTAGAAACAAACCATTCTTCAACTTCTTTAACCAACACATACATTAAGATAAACTGATTTCATGATTTCATGATTTTTTTTTTTTTTTTTTTTTTTTTGTTCTTTCAAAATATTAGCAATAGTTTGTTTCATTGTCTTGTACTCTTGTTGGTTATGACTACAAGCATGTATGAAAGTATGTTTTGACTGCACGATACAGCAGTGAGACACGCAACTTAGAGCATTAGGTGTCATGACATACCATAGTTACACATTTGGGGCTCACTCTTTGATAACTAAAATGACAAAAAAGTTAAGTTTAGAACTTATATAGGGGTCTATCGATCGTGATGTTATTTTTCAATAAACAACATCAAGCACAACAAACCAACAATATAATACAAATCTCAACTTGTATAGAAAATACATATCACAATATATTAATAAGCAAATTTTTCATCCTTTGAACTATGTGGGACTACTTGTCTACTTGAAACGAGATGCTTTAGAAAAAATAGCCTATATAAAAATTTGTTCTAAAGACATAACAAAGACTGAATTATTTCTCAAAATTTGATAATATTTTATGGGACAATATAAATACATGACAAATACTTCTATCACTATAATAACCCACTAACAACCTTTGATGTAAGACTGAATTATTTCTCATAACTAAATAATAGTTCAAATGACGGTATAAATACAAGATAAATACGTACTAAACGGTCTAAGCCCAATGCAAACAAAGATTCTTAATATAAAATCCCGCTAACACATAAGACTTCTGTGGTCATAGTCAAATGCTTCAAACACATTGTTTTATTATTTTGAAGGTATGAAAAATTCGATGCCACACTCAAACACGGTCGTATAGTAACAATGCATTCTGAGTTGGCCGATATCTCCATCGTTCACTCACACAACTCATCCCAGGATAAGAACGGTAAGTATGTGAAAAACTTGGTCACATTTTTGTTCGAGACATCAAATATTACCAAGTTATTAGTTTATGGGAGTAATTTTCAAATGCTTACTTTTATTTTGGTGCTTACCAAGGGACAAATCTTCACCATCAATCTAATTTGATCTAATAGTGGAGATAAACCTAAGATTTAATATGAAACCTAAGTCCATGTTTTTTTTTCTCCTTTTTCTTTGTCTTTTTATCTTTCTTATTTATTAACTTTGTTGTATTTTTATTTATTTTTTTAGAAATTCACGTTTCTATTCTAAATTCAGTTTTTTTTTTCTTTTTTTCCTTTTTTTTTGAAATTCACGCTTTATATAAAACACATGTTTTTTTTTTTTTTTCACGTTTTTTATTATTCTTTTTAATTTTTTTATTCTAAGTTTTTACGCTTTCATACGTTTTCATCCGTATTCATACGCCGTCCGCTTTATCGTTTTCGTCCGTGTTCATATGTTTTCGTCCGTTTTTACGTTTTCTCTTTTCATCCGTTTTGACGCGTTACATCCGTTTTCATACGTTTCGTCCGTTTTACGCCGTCCATTTTAGACATTTTCGCCGCTTTCGACGTTTTCCTCGCTTTTCTTACGTTCGTCCGTGTTCATATGTTTCGTCGCTTTCTTACGTTTTCATTTGTTTTCATACGTTTCGTCCTTTTCTTACGTCTTTTTTGTTTTCATCGTTTTCGTCCGTTTCTTTCGTTTTCGTCCATTTTCATACGCCGCGACGTGTTTTACGCTTTCATACATTTTCTACCGTGTTTCTTCGCTTGCGTCCATTTTCTTACGTTTTCGGCCATTTTCATACGCTTTTGTCCTTTTTTTTAGGTTTTCATGTATATTCTTTCGTTTTTAGACCTTTTCGTATGTATTTTTACGTTTTCATGTATTTTCGTCCGTTTTTATACGTTTTCGTCCGTTTTCATACGTTGTCATCCGTTTTTACCTTTCGTCCATTTTAGACGCCGTCATTTTCATCGTTTTAAATCGCTTTCACACGCCACGTCTGTTTTCAAACGTTTTCATCTGTTTTTATACGTTTCTGTCCGATTTCAGACGTTTTTGTTCGTTTATATACGTTTTTCATTCGAGTTTATACGGTTTTTTCCTTTCAGACGTTTTCATTTTGATATTTGTAAGTGACACTTATTTATCTTTTGTGATATAACATTGTAAGGAAGATGAAAAGTATTACATTCTTCATCATGTATGTGTTATCAGTTGTGATACTCAACTAAGAATGTGATGATTGTGTTTTTGAAAATATTTAAGAATATTTTTGTCTTTTATGATATTATAAAATATTAAAAAGTTGTTCAACTGAAAACAAGAAAGACAATCAAACCTATTTCTCGATTCAATAGAAGCCCAAAGAGGTGAATAGGGTCCCAAATGTTATGATAATTTTGTTAGACTTGTGGTGATTTTTCTATTTAATGGATACATTGTGCATGTTCGATGGGTTTATAAGCGGATTTGAAATATCTATGGTTGAATCGTGAACGAGATAAGCTATGGTTGAGATAACACACATCTTTATAAAAAGCGAGGAAGCTCAAACACCGTGATATCACGGTGATATCACCACTTGTGATATCACACGTGATATCATGTGTGATAACACCGGTGATATCACATGTGATATCATGTGTGATATTACCGGTGATAGCATGTGTGATATCATAGTTTATATCACTTGTGATATCACCAGTGATATCACCTGTGATATCATGTGATATCATAAGTGAGGTGATATCACCTATGATATCATGTGTGATATCATAGGTGTTTGAGCTTACTCGGGTTGTTTATAAATATGTGTGCTTTCTTCAACCATAGCTTCTTTAGTTTGCTGATTCAACCATATATATTTATAAATCCCGCCATAAAAACCTATTGAAACATGCACAATGTATCCATTAAATATAAAAATTCACCACAAGTCTAACAAAAGTTTCATAACATCTCTTGTTTTCAGTTAAACACCTTTTCTAATATTTCATATTATCATAAAACACAAAAATCTTCCTAAATATTTTCAAAAACACAAATAAGAAAGGGGGAATGAATAATTCCATATATATCCTTCTTATGCATATAGTACAATGGTTTTTATGCATGCAAAGGATATATATGCAATTTTGCATCTTTGGAAGGATATATATGCAAATGACCCAATTAAAAAAATGAACAGAATCATCACAGTAATATAATAAGTGATGTTTATTATCATTTCTTTCATATATACTTGGTAAAATACTAAATTCTTATCACATTTGCTATGAATTTAATATTTCACAATCTTAGTTGAGTATCACAACTGATAACACATACGTGATGAAGAGTGTAATACTTTTCATCATTCCTACAGTGTTATATCACAAGAGATAAATAAGAGTCACTTAAAAATATCAAAATGAATAAAAAGGAAGCAAACTATGAAAATAGAGACTTGACATATTCTCAAAATCAAACAACTGTTGCATTAAATTAGCATTTTTTTGAGCAAAATAAGAATTCACCTTAAGACATTTTAACCCTTTTATTTCTACTAAGAGTATAATATCACAAGAAATAGATAACATTGGTTGCATTAAAAAAAATATGCGCTTGTCAATTGCGATGAAAGGCACAAAATCTATCTTTCAACTGAAATTTATAAAAATATTATAAAACACATAGGTGATAATATATAAAAATATACAGAGCAATGAAATATCTCAGGTGATATTAAAGGTTTAAAAAACATACTTGTTTGTTTATGAAATATCACAAGTGATATTAGACATTAACTTTTTTTTTTTAATAAAATATCACAATTGATATTAGACATGTAATATAATAAAGTTTAATAATAAGCATGAAAACGTATGAAAATAGACGAAACGATAAAACCGCAAAAACGGATGAAACGGACAAAACGTATAAAACAAATGAAAAGCGATAAAACGTATGAAATTGAAAAAGCGTGTGAAACGGACGAAACGATAAAAGCGGACGAAGATGGACGAAAACGTATGAAAACGGACGAACACGTCTGAAAACAGACGAAAGCGTCTAAAAATGGACAAAAACGTAAAAAAACGGACAAAAGCATATATGAACCTCTGAAAATCGATGAAAACGTAAGAAAACGGACAATAACGTACTAAAACTGATGAAACCGTATTAAAATGGACAAAAACGTAAGGAAACGGACGAAAAGGTATGAAGACAGATAAAAACGTAAGAAAACGGACAAAAATGTAAGATAACAAGCGAAAACGTAAGAAAACGGACGAAAACTTTTGAAAATGGACAAAAATGTAAGAAAACGGACGAAAACGTATGAAAATGGACAAAACGTAAGAAAACGGACGAAAACGTATGAAAATGGACAAAACGTAAGAGAACGACGAAAACGTAAGAAAACGGACAAAAACTTAAGAAAATGCATAAAAAGCGTAAGAAATGTAAGAAACGTAAGAAAACGGATGAAAACGTAAGAAAAGAACGGAAACGAATAAATGTACCAAAACGTATGAAACGAACGAAATGTAAGAAAATAGACGAAACGATGAAACGGACGAAACGTAAAAACGGATGAAAATGGAGGAAACGTGAAAGCGTAAGAAAACGGACGAAACGTATGTAAACGGGCGGCGTATGAAACGGAAAAACGAAGAAAACGGACGAAAACGTAAGAAAACAAGAAAACGAATAAGACCGACGAAAACGTAATAAAACGGACGAAAACGTAACAAAACATAAGAAAGCGAATAAAACGTATGAAAACGGACGAAAAGAAAGAAAACGGACAAAACGTAAGAATACGGACGAAACGTATGAAAACGGACGAAATGTAAGAAAACGATGAAAACAGATTTAAACGATAAAAACGGAAAAGCGGACAAAACGTAAGAAAACGTATGAAAAAAAAAAAAAAAAAAAAAAAAAAAATCGTAATTGAAAAATGTGATTAGAAAAAGACTAACAATGATAAAATAAATAAGAAAGATAAAAAGAAAAGAAAATGACAAGAAAAAAACATGGACTTAGGTTTAGGCATATTAAATCTTAGGTTAATCACCACCATTAAATCAAACTAGATGGAAGGTGGGGATTTATCCCTTAGTATGCAAGTCTTTTTGAGTATGCAAAATAAAGTGCCTCTAGTTTATGGTGTTTTTTGTATCTTTAATAGCTTTAGTATTAGTTATGACAAACCGGCAATGCAACCATGCTAATAAAAAAGAGAAAATAAGTTATCTTACTACTTACATTAAAAGACAAGCTCTTTCATAATCGAAGAACAAAAAATGAAGTTTAAGAGTTATATGGCACCTTTTCAGCGATTAATGTTGTATTTTTCAATAAAAAAACATCAAACACTACCAACGTACAATATAATACCAATCGTAAATTGTATAAGCAATACATGCTGGAGAATATTAACACGTAAAATTTTCATCTTTTGATTATGTGGGGGACTACAACAAATTTAAGAAAATTGACCAATACAAATATTTGTTCTGAAGACATAACACCTTTTTAGCTCTAATCAAATGTTTCCTCTTTTTACACATTGTTTTGTTCTTTCAAACTATGAAAATCGATTCCAAACTCAAACACGGTTGTTTAGTGATGATGCACTTAGAGTTGGATGTCCACTATGGTTCAGTCACACAACAGTTCATCCCCAAGATAAGAACCCAAGTATATGTGAAGACTTGGTGATGTTGTTGTTCAAGACATCTTGCTTACACCTGGATTCAGTCTGGATGACCCGAATATGATTCGAAACAAGATACATGGAATAATGTTTGAGCATTGATGAAGAAGTATATAAGGTATGTTGACTACCAACATGTATATAAAGTCACCTAGTGTTTTTTACTACAAAAATGTATATAAGGTATGTTGTATAACAATAAGATATGCATGCACTACGTACGAGTATGAGTTACGTAACCAATGATACAATATCAATGTTAGTCATATATTTTCTCTTAAAGTTTAACTTTGTATAATTATCTTATTATTTTTTGGTGTTTTGATATCTTAATAATTAGTTTTACGATCGCTATGACATAAAACATCTTGTTCTTTAGACATGTTGAACCATCAAACTGGTAATGCGACCATGTTAATAAGGCATCACACTAATGACATTAAGAAAAGAGATTCTTTGATACTTTAAAAAGTACTATAAAAATAAAAAGTCAAGGTTAAGAACTTATATCGTCTGCTCGAAGGATCTAATGATATTTTTAAATAAAGATCGTCAAACACTACAAGCAAACATTATAATACCAACCTCAATTTGTTAGTAAATATACACCACAATATATTAATAAGCAAATATTCTATACTTCAACCCATGTGGGACTAGTTGAAATAATCATCTTTAAGTTTAGTGTATATATCATTTTTTTTCCGTAGCTTGATATTAAAAGCTTAGGCTAGACACAGTGGGAAAAAAAATATCGGTTGGCGGAGATGGGTGACCTACATTTTAGTCGGTCGAGTCGAGTGTGTCATTTTGGTCACCTATCGGTCGAACATCAAAAAACAAAACTATCGGTCTCAAATTCGACCGATAGTATACACACAAAAAATATGTCCCGGTTGATATTTAATTAAAAAAAAAAAAATTGGTCAACGACTATGGTAACTTGGTCGTGTCTAGTTATCGAAGAGAGAAAACTGATGTGGCAAAGGATGACCCGGGTCACGACTGTGTCTAGCCTTAGTTGCATGCAAAGGATGATATATATGCTGAGAAAAGGAAATAATAAAATTAATGTAGTAACTTCCCATATTTAATTTGTTTGACCAAAAGAATGGAAACGTGGGGTTTAAGTTTTCCATTTTGATTTGCTCAAAATAAAAAAAATAAAAATAAAAAATAAAAAAAAAACAAAAGAATTTCAAAGGGGATGTTTGGATGGAATATTAAGGATAGATGTCTAACACGATGAATGAACCCTTTTTGTGTGAATTACCTCGTATCAGGCCAAGTTTAGTGAGTAATGAGAGACGAACCACATAGAGACGAACCTGTCAAAACCGGGCATGTTGAAGCGTGCCGGATTAAACCAAGCCAAGAAAAACAGGATAATACTGACGAGCCTGAGCCATTCTCCAAAACTGGAGTAACTAACTGTTAACTGCTGGCCCTTTTCCTTATATAAACAACCATTCTTGGCCAATTTTACTGTTTCAAGCTGGATTTAAAAGAGAGTAATACGAGTATTATAATTTTTTCCTCTTTCTTCAATTTCTTTAACTAACACATACTCTTTAAGATAAATTAATTTCGCAAATCTTTTTTTTTTTTTTGCTCTTACAAAATAAATTGATTATCTCGAATCACTTCCTTTGTAGTTTGTTTCATTGTCTTGTATTCTTGTTGGTTGAGCAATATTGATTTTTTCCTTAAATTTTGAGTTTCAATGATCACCTTATTATTTTTTTTGATGTTTTGACATCTTTGGTACATTTTATGTGACTTATGACATTATCCGGTTGTTGAGACATGTTGAACGATTGAGTCAAAAAGTTAAGTTTTGAACATATCCGTAGGATCATAGTGAACAAGATACGGAGTTTTTTTTTTCAATAAACAATCTCAAACACTACAAACCAACAATATAATACAAATCTCAACTTACATAGAAAATACACGTCACAATATATTAATAAACATATTTTCTATTTTATAACCTATGTGGGACTACTTGGTTACTTGAAACATAATGCTTCAGAAAAAAGGGCCCATATTAAAATTTGTTCTATAGACATAATGTAAGACCGAATTATTTCTCAAAATTTAATGATATATCAAGTGATAATATAAATACTTGATAAATACTAAACATGCTAAGCTTAATATAAACAAACTCTTTGAGTATAATAACCTGCTAACAACCCTTAATGTAGGACAAGATTATTTCTCATAACCAAATAATAGTTCAAGTGATAAATACTAAACGGGCTAAGCCCAATACAAACAAACATTTTTAATATAAAATCAAGCTAACACATAAGACCTTTGTATTTGTAGTCAAATGCTTCTTTACACACATTGTTTTATTATTTTCAACCTATGAAAAATTTAATGCTACCATATGTTAATCATAAGAAATCAAGAACATGGTATCGTATCAACTACTTACAAAGTAAGACACTTCGATCATTAAAGAGATACAAAAGTTAAGCTGAGAACTTATATGGCGGATCATGGTTTTTAATGTTAATTTTCGATGAACAACATCAATTATCAAAACCAAGCATTATGATACCAAACTCAACATGCATATAAAGCATATATCAGAATATATAAGTAAGGAAATTTTACAGCCTTTAATCCATGTAGGATTACTTGAAACATATATTCTGTACAGTTTTATTTTATATTTATTTTTTTTATTTTCATTTATTTTTTTTCTGCCTAATTGCCTTTTTTGAAAAACTAAGCTTTCAATCCCACATGGATCAAATATGCGAATTCTTGCTAGCTTATATAACTTGGAGTATATGTTTCATACAAGTTGAAATAAGTATATTGTTGTTAGTGTAACATACATTGAAGTGAATGGACACTTCTTTGTATTGCAATGCTGACAACAAACTATGAGTTCTCAATTTTTTTAGAGTTAATTACATAATTGGTCCTTGTGGTTTGTTGAAAATTGCAGAAAATGTCCTTGTGCTTTTTTTTTACGGGTCATGTCCTCGTGGTATGCAAAAGTTACGGGTTTGGTCCTTTGACGGGTCATGCTGTTAGTTGACCGTTAACTTGGCAAACCACAGGGACGATTTATGTAACTGATCCGACCCAGTCCGTTAAGTGTTTTGCGCTGTTAGTTGACAAAAATACTTTTTTTCAAATATTTTTTTTTTTAAAAAAAACGGACATTGAAAAAAAATTTCCCAAAAATATTTTTTTTTAATATTTTTTTTTTAAAAAATCTTAAAACATTTCCGAAAAATATTGAAAAAAACGGACATATTTTAAAAAAGGCAAAAATGCATATATATCCCTCCCAAAGTGAATAATTGCATATATATCCTTTGTACAAGTTTTTTAAGCACATAATACAATGGTTTTTATGCATGTTTTGGATATATATGTAATTTTGCATTTTCGGGAGGACATATATGCAAAAGCCCCTTTAAAAAATATATATATTTTAAAAATATTTTTTTATTCAAATTTTTTTTGAAATTTTTATTCAAATTTTTTTAAACAGACAAAACGTAAGAAAATCGATAAAACGCATTTGAAAACGGACAAAACGTAAGAACAACGGACAAAGCGAAAGAAACAGACAAAACATAACAAAACGGACAAAAATTAAGAAAACGTAAGAAAAGCGGACAAAACGGATGAAAACCGATAAAACGTAAGAGAAACGGACAAAACGTAAGAAAATGGACAAAACTATAAAAACGAAAGAAAACGGACGAAAAACGAAAACCGGGAAACGGATAAAAACGAACAAAACGGATAAAACGGACAAAACGGTGAAAACTATTATTAACGGAGGGACTAATTGGGAAACTATATTTTAAAAATAAGGACTAACGGTGCAAAATTTATTAACGAAGGACTAACGATGCAAAACACTTAACGGACTGCACTAACGAAGGACTAACAGCGCAAAACACTTAACGGACTGGGTCGAATCAGGGACAAAATCCGTAAGATTTGTAAACCACAGGGACGAAACGCACTGAAAAAAAAGCACAGGGACAGGATCCCTAATTTTCAACAAACCACAAAGACCAATTATGTAATTAACTCTTTTTTTTATTTTTTATTTTTTCCCTTCATAGTTGCTACAATCGACTATATGTAAAGTAATAAAGTATAGTCTGATTTTCTTTGCGTAACAACCCAAGATGTTGTCAACTTTTGTGTCTTGGAACTTTAATTAAAGACTTAAGCTGATATAAAGCCAAAGAACAAAATAGTTTATGTTATTTTTGGGTTTTAAGTTTAAGTGAATAAATTAAGCACATTAAAACCAAGAAGAAAATAGTTTATAAACATCACATCTCAATGAAACACGCCATGGCTAGGTTTAGTTCATATCACCCGCAAGATAAAATGCTAAGAAAAATTTGTTTTGAAATATACCGTAATTCGAGGGCAAGAAGCTAGCTCAACAATGTTGGCCCGAAGCCTATTGCTGGATGAAAACCATGCTCCGGTGCACGTCAGCAAAACAACGCCATACATCATCAGCTTCATTGTCGAAACCAAAAAATCTTTTGACGATTGTTGGATTTTAATGTTCTACTACTACCATTAGATAACATATTGAATTTAGTTTCAAACCACAATCTCATTGTTACGTTTCTAGTAGTTATGTTGTATTTTTTTTTTTGAGTGCAAGTGATTCCTTTAATTATCAAGTGTTTGTGAATTTAAATCACATCTAAAACAAGCATGTGTAAACTCCGAACATAGTGGCCATATAAATCTTACGACTTGCTAATCAAAACCAAAGCTATAGAGTATGTGACGATTAATATACTCATAAGTCGACCACAATCGTTGTTGCCAAGATTAAATATAAGTGTTTAAGCCAAGATCAAATATATGTGTTTAGTCGGATCCTAAGCTTGAACAATGATCATAATAGTCATGATAAAAACATAAGCTAGCCAAAAACATTTTACCTTTTTATCAAAAGCTAATAAAAACACAACGACTTTTTATCAAAAGCTAATAAAAACACAACGAGAAAGCCTGGTCACTTGTGAGTTAATGCATTGTAAGCTAACGAGGTAATGCAACAATATTTTATATAATTAAGCATTGTGTTGAGATTTGATAAACCAACATGCCACAAGTATTTTTAGTTTAAGAACTTAAAAAGTTATAAGCAAAAACAAGATGATTTGGAAAATTTCAACAAACTTCATCTACCTACTCTTCTTCACAATGCGATGTGGGATGAGCAAAATCCATTTAATTAGTTATAAAACAACTCGTAAAGATGTCATATTCCGCAAACCTTTTGTGAACATTGATCAGTAGGTAAATGATTACGAATTTTCTTTTGGCACCAAATCACCTTAACTGCTTGCTTATATGTTTGGGGGTGCACATGTGTGTTAAACTTAGCAAAACACACGTTCGACCTTCTTGTAGGTCATGTTACAAAGATAAATGCAAAAGGTTCAATGGACATCACAACGGACTTTAAATCGCAAGTCAAACATAGAGAAAGACAATTACTATCACCCCTGTTTTCTGCTCTAACAAAAGTATTAGTTATAAACTTGCGTATAAATGCAGTTTGTAAAAATAATATTTTGTTTTCGAATATCTTAACTTAACTTAAAGTTTAAAGAGAAAGACAAACACAAGAAAGCCAGGTCACTTCCGAGTTAATTTATTGTAAGCTAACGAGGTAGTGCAACAATTTTTTTAGTATATACTTAAGCACCTTGTTGAGATTTGATAAACCAACATGCCACAAGTATTTTTAGGGTGTGTTTGTTATCTCACTATGGCAATGAGACTATGACTATGAAAGTGATTAAATGTGTTTGTTTTGTGGGCCAAGTAATGAAATGGGTATATCATAGTCATAGATTCATTACACACCAATTTGGTGTCTATGAAATCCATTCCCGCGGGCCTTTCTTTTTTCCACTACAAAATTCAAATATCTATACACTTTTTCATTCTATACTTTATCAACCAAACATAAACAATCGTAATGATACATTTTTTCATATCCATTATCGTTCTACCCCATACCAAATCCAATACCCATTGTGATTCCTAACAACAAACCAAACGACCCCTTAGTTTAAGAACTTAAAAATTTATAAGCAAAAAGGCAAAAACACTTGCAACTTGATGATTTGGAAAATTTCAATATGTGTTGCATGAGACCATCACTTTCCCATTTATTACCAACTTCATCTAGCTACTTACTTTTCTTTGTAGTCCGACGTGGGATGAGCAAAATCCATTTAATTAATATAGTAATAAAACAATTTGTTACATTGCACTCCTTCCGTTTTATATTTATTGTTCACATTTTCTTTGAATTATTATAAATTAATTGTTTATTTCCGAAAATAGATAGAAAAATTTAATCAAGTTTATCATATTACCTCCGCTTGAGGTTATTATTACAAATTTTACAAAGGTTATAAATTAATTAGTTACCTCACTTGAGGTTATTATTACAAACTTTAAAAAGGTTATAAATTAATCAGTTAAGGATAAAACTGTCATTTTGTAAAAAGTAAGAACGAGAAAACTATAATAATTATAATTTTCTTAAACCATGTTTTTATCGATGGACGGATTTACTTTTGCTTAATACCTAAACATTCTAACAACGTAAGTAAAAACAAGAGGATCAAAATTTAAAAACAAAATGTAAATACCAAAGATAGGCAACAGGGTTATAAGAAGTGGGGTCAAAGGGAACAAGTTCTTTAGGCGGGTCAAGATATAAACAAAGTTTTACGTATATCAAAAAACCTTTTTTACTTCTATAACTTTGTGTATCCACCAGTGTGTTTCTTCCTGAAAATTTGATAGGTATATATTGCATCAAACTAATTGAGGTAATCATGTTTATAACTCGACATGATTGATTCAGAAACAAACCATATAGTTATAAATTTCTACATTTGTGCGCTACCGTGTCCTGTTCTTCTAGGCCGGATGAACCACATAGAGACCAAAAGGTTATTTTTAACTGAACCAGATTAAACCGAGCCAAGAAAAATAGGATAATACCAACGAACTTGAGCGATTTCCAAAAGTGGAGCAACTAACCAGTAACTGTTGGCCCTTTTCTTTAATAAACAGCCATTCTTGTCCAATTTTACTGTCTCAAGTTGGATTTAAAAGAGAGTAATAATGCAGCCATTCTACTAATAAGAAATTGAGAATAAGATATCACGCTCATTACATTGAAAAACAAACTCTCTGATAATTAAAAAGACAAAAAGTTAAGTTTAGAACTTATATAGGGGTATAATTGCAGATGATATGATATTTTTCAATAAACAACATCAAATACAACAAACCAACAATATAATACAAATCTCAACTTACATAGTGAATACACATCACAATATATTAATAAGCAAAATTTTCATCTTTTGACCTATGCGGGACTACTCGTCTAGTTGAAACAAGTTGTTTTAGAAAAAATGGCCCATATAAAAATTGTTCTAAAGATATAATGTAAGACTGAATCATTTCTCAAAATTTAATAATATTTCAAGTGACGGTATACAAACAAAGTTAAACGGGCTAAGCCCGATACAAATAAACTTTCTTAACATAAAATCCCAGTGACACATAAGCCCTTTGTAGTCGTAGTTAAATGCTTCTTTTTAGACATTGTTATATTATTTTCATGCTATTAAAAATTCTTTAGCAAACTCAAGCACGGGTGTATAGTGACAATGTACTCCGAGTTGGCCGATATTCCCATGGTTCACTCACGCAACAACTCACCCAAGGATAAGAACGATAAGTATGTGAAAGACTTGGTCCTATTTCGTTCGAGACATCAAATATTACTAACTTGTTAATTTATGCTGATTTTGTATCTTTAAGAACTTTAACATTAGCTATTTCAAACCGGCAATGCTACCATGCTAATAAGAAATTGAGAAAAAGCTAGCATACTAATTGCATTAAAAGACAAACCCTTTGATAATCTAGAAGCAAAAAAATTAGTTATGAATTTATATGGCTCATTGGTGTTGTATCACGTTGTATTATTCAATAAACAACGTCAAACACTACCAACTAACAATATAAGTATATGACTCATTGGTGTTGGCCGATGTTCCCATGGTTCACTCACGCAACAACTCACCCAAGGATAAGAACGATAAGTATGTGAAAGACTTGGTGGTATTTCGTTCGAGACATCAAATATTACCAACTTGTTAATTTATGGTGATTTTGTATCTTTAATAACTTTAACATTAGCTATTTCAAACCGGCAATGCTACCATGCTAATAAGAAATTGAGAATAAGCTAGCATACTAATTGCATTAAAAGACAAACCCTTTGATAATCTAGAAGCAAAAAATTTAGTTAAGAATTTTTATGGCTCATTGGTGCTTTATCACGTTGTATTATTCAATAAAAAACGTCAAACACTACCAACTAACAATATAATACCAATCCCAACTTGTATAAGAAATATATGTCTGAGTATATTAACTAGCATAATTTTCATCTTTTGACCAATGTGGGACTACTTGACACATGTTTAAGAAAAACGACCCATACAAATATTTGTTCTAAAGACATAACACCTTTGTTGCCGAGATCAAATACTTGTTTTGAGACTTATTGTTTTATTCTTTTCAAGATATGAAAACTTTGAGACCATACTCAAACACGGTTGTATACAAACAATGCATTTGGAGTTGGATATCCACCATGGTTAATTCACACTCTTTATCCCCAAGATAAGAGTGACAAATATGTGAAAGAGTTGGTGATGTTGTTGTTCGAGACATCGGGGCTTACATCTGGTTTCAGTTTGGTTGACCTGAATACATTTGAAAACAAGATTCACATAATGTTGAAGCTTGGTTTGGGCATTCAATGCGTGGTTTTCTCTAAATAAAATAACTATAACAACATGCTAGCAAATAAAATCAAAAAGTAAGTTGTTATGTCGTTCAGAAAATGAATTAAAGTTAACAAATGAACCAAAATAACAACTTTAACTTTGACTTTGACTAACAACGTTGACTTCAGGTTTTAATTCTCAAACCCTAGATTCATTGACTAACAAATCACATAGCATTCTACTATTATACTTTTAAACTCAAGCGAGAACTTATTTATAACATTGTCCGGTTTTGAGACATGTTGAACCATCGAATCGGACATCTTATTATTTGATGGTGTTTTGATACCTTTAATAAGTTATAGATTCGTTATGACATTAAAATCAAGAATAAAGCATCGTATCAATTACAATGAAAGACAAACACTTCACTAACTATTAAAAGTTAAAATGATAGTATAGAACTATATTGTATGTTCTCCTTGTAAGTTTGTGTATATTGAATGAATAATAATGTTTGGTACATCAAGATTATATAGGATACATAATGGGCCGAATATACAATGGGCCAATACTTATACTAATACTAATAGACTAACACTCCCTCGCAGTTTGAGTGGGAGGAGACCGAACACTCAGTCGTCACGAAAATCGATAAACAAGGCATATGATAACCCTTGGTAAAAATATCGATATCGAAACCGAGAAGGAACATGCGAACTCGAACTTGACCAGGTAGCAACCAAATCACGAACAAAATGAATATCAATCTCAATATGCTTGGTACCGATCTTTGAGCAGGGTTAGAAGACAAGTACATCGCACTCACATTATCACAATAAACAATAGTAGTAGATGACAATGGTGTATGAAGCTCGCGTCGTAAATTTCAAGCCAACATGTCTCGAAGCAAAGATTGGCAACACCCCAATACTCAACCTCAAAGCGGAATGAGAAATCGTCATTGACGCTAGAGGACCATGAAAGTAAGTTGTTGCAAAAAACACAATAACCTAATGTAGACCGGCGGTGGTAGGGCAACCACCCAATCGACATCCGAATAAGCAACCAAGGACTCGTGAGTAGAAGAAAATAATCGTAAACCATAAGTCAAAGCCCCGAACACACATCGATGTTATTCATGGATTTTTTTCTTAAATTTCGATTTTTGATGATCATCTTTTTAATAGTTATGACATCATCTGGTTCTTGAGACATGTTGAACGATTGAGCCTATAATGCAACCATGTTACGAATAAGAAATTGAGAATAATGTATCGTACTTCTTATTACATTCAAAAACCAACTCCTTGATAATTAAAAAGACAAAAAAGTTAAGTTTGGATCCTATATAATAATAAACAAATTTTCCACATCACAATAAATTAATAAGCAAATTTTTCATCCTTTGACCTATGTGGGACTACTTTTCTACTTGAAATAATTTGTTTTAGAAAAAAATGGCCCATATAAAAATTTGTTCTAAAGACATAAGGTAATACTCCGTACTAAATTATTTCTTAAAATTTAATAAAGTTTCAAGTGATAGTATAAATACATGACAAATACTAAACATGCTAACATCAGTTATGACAAACCGGAAATGCTACCATTCTAATAAGAAAGTGAGAATAAACTATCGTATTGATTACATTATAAGACAAACTCATTCCTAATGAAGAACAAAAAATGAAGTTAAGAATTATATGGTTCCTTGGCAGTGTTCAAGGTTGTATTTTTCAATTAACAACATCAAACACTACCAACTAACAATATAATACCAATCCCATCTTGCATAAGAAATATGCGCCGGAGTATATTAATGAGCAAATTTTTCATCCTTTGATCCATGTGGGACTACTTGAAACAAGTTTAAGAAAAATGAGCGATACAAATAATTTGTTCTAAAGACATAACACCTTTGTAGCCGTAATAAAATGTTTCCGTTTTTTACACATTGTTTTATTCTTTTCAAGCTATGAAAATCGATATCATACTTAAACACGGTTATTAGTGACAATGCACATGGAATGTCATATCTACCATGGTTCACTTACACAACAATTCATCCCCAAGATAAGAACGATAAATATGTAAAAGACTTGGTGATGTTGTTGTCCAAGACATCTTGCTTACACATGGATTCAGTCCGGATGAACCGAATACGTTTCGAAACAGGTTACACAGAATGTTGAGCATTGAAGGTTCAAAACCGAACCGGACCGACAAAACCGACCGAACCGACAACCTTTTGGTTCGGTTTCGGTTTTGGTTTTTTATGATTTTCGGTTTCGGTTCGGTTCGGTCCGACCCAAAAAGACAAAAACATGCACAAACACATGTCAACTGAACCGAATCGACGGACCCGACACTAAACCGAACCGACCCGACCATATTCGGTTCGGTTTCGGTTTAGGTTTTTTATGGTTTTCGGTTTTCGGTTTTGTCGGTTCGGTTCGGTTTTGGACCGACGCTCAGCCCAACAAACATGTATATAAAGTCACCTGAGTGCTTTTTCCTACAACATAAGGTATGTTAAATAATACTACCTTATAATGTATTTAGGACTTTCTAAATAAGGAAGTCTTAATTTTTTAAGCCTACACATCTTACTATAATTAGTAATTCATATAATTAAATTCTACACTATAATAATTGCATTATAATGTACAATAATGACACATTAAATTTAGTATTAAAATGTATGTTACAAACTTACAATAATACAAATCTATAGTTATAATTTTATCATAGACATTCAAGTTATACAAAGTTCAAATAAGTATAAGTATGAATATCTATATTTGTATTGATATACTTTACGGAATTTCAAATACGCATCTACTCTTTTCGAACTATCAAACGTGTAAACCGTCAAATAATAAGCATACTGCTTAAAGATCAAGATACGAGAAAAACTGATATGTTAGGTATCGTCGTTGCTTTGCGCGGGTACTATGCTAGTATAGCAATAAGATATACATGCACTACGTATGAGTATGAGTTATGTGACGAATGATACATTATCAATGTTGATTTTCTATTAACAGTTAAGCTTTTATAATAATCTTGTTAGTTTTTGGTGTTTTGATATCTTGATAAGTTTTACGATCGCTATGACGTACAACATCATGTTCTTGAGACACGTTGATCAAACTGGTAATGCGACCATATGTTACTTATAAAAATGAAGAATATGGTATCGTATCGACACTTAGAAAGAAAGAAATTTCGATCGTTAAAGAGATAAAAAATTAGGTTGAGAACTTATATATATTATATATTGTTGATCATGGTTTTTAATGTTATTTTTTGATGAACAAGATCAATTACTACAACCCAGCATTATGATACCAAACTCAATATGCATATAAAGCATATATCAGGATATATAAATAAGCAAATTTTACATTCTTTAATCTATGTAGAATTACTTAAAACAGATACTTAGTACAATTTTTTTTTCTTTTTTTTTTTTTTTTGAAAAACTAAGGGGCCGTTTATTTGGTGAAAATTTTTCCTGTTTTTCCGTTTCTAAATTCCTAGATAAGGGAATGATTTTTCTCCTCTAGAGAAAAGTTGAGAAATCTGAAAATCCGTTTAGTTGGAGTTATATTTTTCCTTTTCTTAAAATGAAAAGTTGTTTAGTTGAAAACTTGACGGTGGGCGGGGAGGTGGGCGACGATGGAAGGTGAAGGTGGAGGATGGAAGAGGCGTGATCAAAGTGTAGGGTGAAAGGAAATGGTGTTATTATTTTGGAAGTGAAAAAAGTGAGAAGGGTGTAATGGTATTTTCATTTTTTCTATTACAAATTGGAAAATGAGAATTTCATATTTTTGGAAAATTATTGGAAAAAAGTGCGACTAAACGTTTTCTTTGTATCTTAACAACCCTAAATGTTGTCACCTCACAAACATTGTATTTCTTGGCTATTTTAGCACAAAATCTGAAAATTTTGCTGATTTTTTAAAGTTAAGTGTTGATATTATAATCTTTGGGTTTCGGTACACTGGTATGTCGAGTCATGAAACCCGGCCGGGTTTGGTTTTTTTCAAAATTTTTTTATAACAACCGGGTTTACCCGGGTAGACCCGGCGGTCAAACCGGTTGACCCGGTCAGAAAAATAAAATAATAATATATATAAAACCGGGTTGACCCGGCGGTCGAACCGGTGCCCGGTGACTCGACGGGTCGATTAAAAACCCGTTTTTAAAACATTGATAATATTCAATTTGATTAGCTGTTTTTAATGATGATTTATTAGATGGTTGTTGTGTTGATTTAGGGTTTATGTTATTCTTTATATTTAAACATCGGTAACATTGCTTCTTGTTTACTATACAGATTTTCTCTCAACAATGGAGAGATCAATAATTGTAAGTCGATTATTTACATTATCATCTATCTGTTTTTATTAAATTTACACGCTTTAGATGATGTGTTTTGTAATACAGGAAAATGCACTGAAGAGTAGTTTTGAAATCGTGAACTGGGTAAGAACGTATCAGGATTTCATCTCAGTAAGTCACATTATCATCTCTTGTTATTAAATTTACACCCTTAAGAAAGATGATGTGAGTGGTTTTGTTTTGTTATACAGCCTAGTTTCTCGAAAAGGAGATGGACAAGTTTTAAAGAGATAGAGTTAAAACGTATGATGGATGATCTTTTTACAAAGGAATTTCCAAATTATGTAATTGAACCTCTCCACAAGATCTAAGTCTGTTATTCACATTATCATCTTTTTTTATAAAATTTACACTCGTGTCAATGGTTTTGCTTTGTTTTGTAATACAGGAACATGAACTGTGGCTGAGGCTTAGAAAGTTAATCAAGTTATTTTCCTCTAAGGATAGGGGGGGATTTAACACCCGTCCACGAGATGTAAGTCACATTATCATCTCTTTTTACACTCTTAAGAAAGATGATGTCAACGGTTTTGTTTTGTAATACAGGTTCATCAATGGCAGACTCTATATAACATGTTGAACATGTTAAGCTACTATAAGTTTGACTACACGATGAGAGAGTCTACATCAACAATTGCACCCTTTACACCCTATGTAAGTCTATTATTATAATTATTATTATTAATCTACATATTATTGATCATCATGTATTTTTCTAATATAATTTTACACTTATTGCACTACAATGGTTTTGTAATACAGGAGAAAGATAAAAAATGGCACCTTAAACCAGAAGTCTTTATACTATTTAACCTAGCACTTGAGGCTACTTTCCCTCACTTTGATGAAAAGTGTCTGATGTTTTGTTCCGCAAATGATTTCCAATGGTATATACATTTCTTGTTTCCGCGTTTTTTACTTTGCTACATTTTGTTTTTTCTTCTTACTAATGCACGATTTCCGCGTTTTTTCTGTACAGCGATAATGTTTTGAGCATATGGCCCAAAATAAAAAAAGAACGCGAGAACCATCCAGATATTGAAGGACCAAAAGATGTTGGAGAGGTAATATTCTTTTGTCAACCGTTTTTGAATATACTTCCATATGTAATCTTATGTTTCTGTGTGCTATTTTAGAGAATCAAGAACGAACTTGTGAAGCTCAATTCTCGCATGATAGAGGGAGAACCCTGCGTGTATGGTGTTGGTTTTGTAAAGATAAAGTTATCCGGGAATTGGATGGCCGAGGTATGGCTTTTTTTCTTCCTTTCCTATATCTTTTAAAATATACAGCATTACTACAATTTTCACCTACATTTTTCTTGCAGAATATTCATACCATGCTAAGAGAGGGTATGCACATATGGGCACCAAGACAACAACATGATTTCAGAAGCACAATAATTAACTCTCCGTCATGGGATCAATTCAATCTAAGGCCCATGGATGTGTTACGGCGGCAGTTGATCATAATGTCACGCATTCGTATGCTTAAGTATGTTAATCAGGCTGCTGTGACGACATCTTCGGTAAATTTTTCTGTATGTTTTTTCAAATTACATCACATTTTGCAGTTTATGAGTTGATACTTCCATTTATTTCAGGGGAATTGTATGTCTTTACCTCCGGGCAAATTCGATAAGCACTTTCGGATTGAAGAAAAAGAGGGAAAAGTGCTCATATATGTTAAAGATAAAGGAATTAAGGAACCTATTATTTCTGGGAAGAGTCGTACTAGTCATGTGGAGAGAGATGTGCGTTCCGGCTATCCGTTGGAAGATCTAGCAGCTTTGTGGTACTTTACTTGTTATCAAAACATATATATCAATTGGCTACTAAACTCCATATATAACCGTTAATGCATATTCAGGCATGGAATTGGAATTGAAGAAACAGACTGGATAATGTGTGTGGCTCCTTCACAACAACATGATTATATTCAAAAATGCTTTAATGTAAGTAAATTTTACACAATAGCATAACCTGATAACGTGTTCAAAAAAAGAAAGATGGAGAAATTGTATACTAATTTTATTTTTCCAGGCTGCTGAACTTGCAGGGTGGACAGCTGATAGCTTATCTGATAGCTTTTGGCCTTTCCTAACTTACATTGGATTTAAAACTTGTAGTACATCTCTCGAAGACTTGTTATCTTTCTTATTCAAAGCTCAATATCCTTGGCAAGCAGGTATACTGGATATGGTTCATTTATTCTCTTTTTCTTAACCCATCCGAGATAAAACATGTCAGTCCATTGCTACGATTTAAAATGGCTACATTTCACATTTTCAATTGTATCAGGCGAGGCTGCTAAGGTGCTTCGGTATACTAATGCAGCAGTTTTAGATTGTTCTCTAATGTAAGATTTTCTCATGCATTTATTATAATTTTTTACCCTTATTGTGCTATCTTAATCCATAAGACTGAAAGATGTTAATTTCGTATCCATAAGAGTGAAAGATGTTAATTTCGTATGAACTTGCTGTAATCTTTCTATTTCAACTTAACAATCTCTTCACTGGCTCATTTCCTTAATTATTAAACAAGATGCCCTGCGTTTCATACTATTTCATATTCAATGCTTTGGTTGTGCTCTCAACAGGTATACGTTTCTGAAATACCATAGGCTGGATGATTGTACATTCAGCTACAATGAAATGTTTGATGTGAAGGTAATTCAATAATCTTCCATTACTAGTGTGATGTTATGCTCTTCATACGTATCTTGTTTTTGACTAAATTGATTGATAAATAGGGAAATACTTTTGTACATCTAATAACAACACAAGCTCAAATCTGTAAAATTACCAATCATTCTCGTAAAGACATTGATGACTTGAAGAAGGTAAGAATCTCTTTTCGTTTACAACTTCCTCATCTCGACCCCAATTTTATTGTTTTCTTGTTCTTGAATATTATGTCAAGGGATAATGTATTTCAATGTTGTTAATTACAACTTTCTCATTTGTGCCCTAATTGTTTGTAACAGGCTTCGAAGCTAGAAATGGAGAAAGATAAAGTAGTATGGAGTGAAGGTGTAGAACATGAGTTGGGATTGCATCTACTCATGTTTACCGAGGTAAGAAATATATCTTACTAACTTTATGCTACTACTTTGAATGTACAAAATCCTTTTTTAAGTATTTTTTTTATGGAAATGAATACTTTATTTTTTATTTCTTTACTTATGAGCACCACGCAACTAATTAGCGACTAGCTACAAAAGATAAAAAACAATGATTAAATAAGAATATAAAACATGTTGACTCGACTTAAAACATGATGATAATGTTATCCCTCAAACAGCCCAATTTCCGCAACTTAATTAGGTGATAATCTTAACTTCATTCATGAAGCGACAATTACTTCTCGTTTATTTCTTCCTCTTTAGAGTAACGAATCATTGTGTATGTGTATTAATCCACCAGCTTGTGAACTCTAAATAAATCAAAAGCATATGTGGTCATTGAATAGCTGATCGCAAACATAATGGCATGACTGAGTTCAATACAAAAGGAAATGTCTCGTATCATGATTCATACATAAATTAATGTGTTACAATTCTTGAATGAAGTGAAAAGTTTAATTTTAAAAATTTCATTTAATGAGAAAAAAATTAGTGAAAAATCTGAATTTTTATAATTTTCCAATTTTTATAAATATGCTTACGTATGTTATACTGTTGTACTAATTACCTAACTTTTTTTTTTTTTTTTTTTTTTTTTTTTTTTCTTCTCAGATGATCCAAGAATCTTATTTATCTTTCTTGCCACATCTCGTTTGTCGATACCTACATAATTTGTCTGAGAAATTCAGCCGTTTCTATGAAAGCTACGCGTCCTTAGGGTTCAAGGTATGCTTACATATGCTTTTTTCACATAATATTGAATTTAATTTTTGCTCCTTTTAAACCATAGTTAATTTTTAAAAAAAAAATTGATTTTTTAAAAGGCAAATTCTATGAATTTTTTTTCCTAATTTAGTGTAGTTTTGTTAGTTTTGCTCGGTGAGTTTGATACGCCGAGGAGAAAGCAGATTGTTGATGTATTAATTACAAAATGCTTTTTCTCATATAATAATTGAATTTTTAGAAAGCCGTGATTATTCTTGTTTGGATTTAGGATAACTTTAAAAATTTTGGCAGGAGAAAACTAGATTGTTGCTCTGTGAGGCAACTGCAGTTGTAATGGAAAAGGGTTTCAACTTTTGGGGATCACTCAGGTATGCATTATTAAGTATTTCATGGAGCAGGATTTTTAGTGGTGGAAACTAGCCAAGCTCATTAAGCACACTAGGCTCGAGCTTGTTTATTTTGTGATCGTCTATGCATAGTTATACGTATACACAATTTAAGTAGGCATATATTTTCAACGCTCGTTTAGATCATTCGAGCAAAACTATTTATAGTGTATGACTTTGTTATATAAAGCATTGAATGGATATTTACAAAAAAACTAGTTTAAATCACTCGAGCAGAACTATTACAGTAGTATAAAATAACAAACTTAGTCACGGTTGCGCATTTTATAACTAGTTTTTACCTTCTTTTTTTGTGTAGAAACCCTCACTGCAGGCGTTATCAGCGGCCCTGGCCCTGAGTTATGTTGGTGCACCATTAGATGCTAGGGTCCACTCAAAATTTTAACATCGGACCGGTTTGAGGTGTTTGCAACTTATATCGATATTACGAGACCGTGACTTTAAAGATGGTGAGCTGTTTGGGTGGATTGGAGTAACAGATTATTATGGGTTACGACCAGGTAGTTGGGGGAAATTACGTTCTCCTGGTCCTTTTAATGTTTGTTTACTGTCTCGTGATTGTTTACATTCCGTAAAGATAAGAAACAGTGGGCGTTTAGAGATTTGCAATCCCAGTTCTCAAAATTCAGTACCGTTCGGTTCATGCATGCGGATTGGTATATTAATATATGCTACTACCGAAAATAACGATGAATTTTTTGAAGTTTGTAATCACTCTAATCATATGGACTTCTCAGCTTTTCTAGAGGACAAGTCAATAACTAGTAGCTGCGAATATCTTGTTGCCAAAGGTGCTGACGGGCATATACGAATGCATTACATCCTATTAAAGGATGCCGTAGATGCTAGCATTAAGGTAAAGCTTGATAGGGTTTCTAATAGAAGAAGAGTTTGTGGAGTGATACTTGCTTACTATGATAACTTTGATTATGGAGATGATAATTTGGTAAAGAGTTTCTACAAGGCGTTACTATATGAAGAATTTGGTTCTGTTTTAGAAGTTGGTGGTTATGTTCCCTTGACGAGATCAATATTGGCTGTACCCATCACGGGGTCCCTCATTATTGAAGCACGCTTAACCGATTTTGATTCTGGGAAAGTTGTTTTAAATGGTCATTGCGTATTTTGTTCGAATCGCAAAGAGAGCTTCAAAGACATTAAGAATGAGGATTGCACTTTGGAAGTTGAAATCAGTTGGAGCCAGGATTAATTATGTTGCGAACTTCTTTTTTTTTTTTTGCTTTATTTATGATTTTTAACTTGTTATAAGACCCGTGCATGTACGGGTTTAGACATGAATTTGATATTTTCTAGTGACTGTTATAACAGGAGCAAATGTCTGGAATACCTAACTGCAGATTAGCTCTAAAAGTTGGTGGACCAGTTATGCTTCGGCGAAACATTGATTGAACTCCTAGGTTATGCAATGGGACACGACTAAGGATTCTAAAACTTGGTGAACATGTTATCGAGGCACAAATAATAACAGGAACACATGTTGGTCACACTACTATCATCCCACGGTTGAAACTCGGTACTTTAGACAAGAGGCTTCTATTGAAGACTAATCGACGTCAATTTCCAGTAGCTGTATGTTTCAAACAATACTTTGAACGATGTTTACCATGAAGTGGTGCAAAAGATTTGAGTCGCCACAGGAATTACACCATAGTGTTTCAGGGAGTTCTAAGAAGCATATAAAGTTGTTTTGGTCAAGTTTTAACATCAAAAGTGTCAAAAATCAAGAGTACCCAAACCGTATGAATACAAAACCCTAATTTTCATTTTATGATTAATTAGTGTTTCTGGGTGTAATCTGGGCTTGGATATAATCAATTCAACTTGATAGTAACCTTATACAACAATCTTTTTCACTTTACGCGTATAATTTGCTTTATTTGAATAGGCATTTTGAGACGATAAAATCAAGAATTTTCTTTTACATAGTTTGGAAGAATAGGCATTTTGGAGGTCCTTTTTTTGAATAGGCATCTTAGCCTCCCCCAAACACCGGAAACGATATTGGGTACCCATAACCATAGTTTGGAAGAATAAGCCACATGCATCTTTCATGTTACGAGAAATCCTTGTTTGTAATACTTCACCCAGTTAGTTCAAAGTCAAGTGACATGATCCACATAGAACTTTTTTTTTTTTTTTTTTTTTTTGCTTATTTATGAATTTTAACTTGTTATAAGACCCGTGCGTATGGGTTTAGACATGAATTTGATATTTTCTAGTGACTTTTACGCATATAATTTGCTTTATTTGAATAGGCATTTTGAGACGATAAAATCAAGAATTTTCTTTTACTTAGTTTGGAAGAATAAGGCACATGGATCATGCTATGAGAAATCCTTGTTTGTAATACTTCACCCAGTTAGTACAAAGTCAAGTGACATATGATCTAACATAGAATGGGAAAAAGTTACTCTTAACGTTGCCTCGATTGATACACTTGTCAAATTTACGAAATCAATCGGGTCAAAGTAATATTATTACATTTGATCAATTGATAACTTTACCAATTGAAGTTTTCGTAGTTGTATGCAATTTAATTTTTTTATTTTTATTTTATTTTTTATTTTTTTTACCACATAGTAATATGATCACTTCTAATAAAATTTTGTTAAAACCATAGGCATTTTTATTGCAATTAGTTAGCGCTATAGTTCTTTTCAAATAATTTTTGCAATTTACAATTTTGAAAAAATAATCACGATTTTAGTTAAAATATAGTTTTACAATTTTCGGTTTTGATACACTTTTACACTTTACAGTTTTAGTTAAATCATTTATCAAACTATGAGCACTTAATACAACTTTAACGACACTCGACATATTTTATAGACACCTAAACTTATAATTAGTGTTAATTGCATCACACTATAACACTTTTTAACACTTTTGTTGCTTTTATATGAAACCCGACCCGAATTATTTCAGATAACGTTAAAAAGTAACATTTTTGACGTTGTTTAACCCTATCTTTTTGCCTCGCTGCCCCCCGTGATCATTTATCCTAGCTCCGCCACTGATGGCCTACTAACTCACTTTTTCTTTTTGAGTTTTGAAGATTGTTTATAGAAGTTAGTTTCAAATCCGTAGTCTCACTTGTTTTTTTTTTTTTTTTTTTTTTTTTTATAATTTTTTGGGGTAAGAGGTAACGTTTATAGCGATTCTGATGTTATTTGTTTGAGTGTTAGGGATTGATTATCTAATTATCAAGTGTTCATGAATTCAAATGGCAACTGAGACAAGCATGTGTAAAGTCCGAACATAGTGGCCATATAAATTATAAACAATTTGTTATGTTATATGTTTTTACTTTTGCTTAATACCTAAACATACGTCTACTTATTCAATCTTCTTGTAGCTCATGTTACAAAGATAAATGGACACAGGTCAAACACAGAGCATCACTTTTTCCAAATCACCCCTGATTTATGCTCTAACAAGTCAACCCGATTCACCAAAGCAGGTCATGGGTAATATTTTTATTTTATTTTAGTTTTATTCTATTATATATGATATAGTTTTGATTGATCGTAAAGATGGATAATGTTGTTTTTAGTTTAAAACTTGTATTCTCGCTGAATTGTATGTGCTTTATAAACCAAATATGTGATATAATCAAATAAAAAGACAAATTCGTAAAAGAATAAAAGAATTTTTTCTAAGAAAAGCTCTCGAAAAATTCTACAAAATCGGGTATGTTGGTGCATAAAAAAGTTGTGAAGGAAGTTATTCTAAAAGTGGATATTTTTGCCAAAAAAAATAATTAAAAAAATACTTTTGTGCATTAAATCATTTTTTTGTGTATCAAAAAATTGCACATCAAACTAAAATAAGTTAATAATTTTGTGCATCAAAATTTTTTTGTGCATCAAAATTCATTTTTCGTGCTTTAAAAAAAAGTATAAAAATAAAATTAGGAAAGCTTCTTTCACAAAAGTTTTATGCACCAACATACCAGATCTTGTGAAATTTTTCGAGATTTTTTTTAAAGTTTCCTTTTTATTCTTTATACGGATATATGTCTTTTTATTTTAACTTTACCCATGTGTGTGGTATTATATAATAAACGAAAAACCGGGTTGACCCCGTGGTCCATTGACCCAATGACCCGTTGACTCGACCGGGTTGATTCGAGAACCGATTTTTAAAACATTGATAATACTTGTTACTAGTCGTTGCGTTATTTGAAACAAGTTTAAGAAAAATGACCAATACAAATATTTGTTCTAAAGACATAACACCTTTGTAGCCGTAACAAATGCTTCCTCTTTTTACACATTGTTTTATTCTTTTCAAGCTCTGCAAATCGATACCAAACTCAAACACAATTGTTTAGTGATAATGCACTTATAGTTGGATACTCACCATTGTTCAGTAACACAACAGTTCATCCCCAAGAAAAGAACGATAAGTATGTGAAAGACTTGATGATGTTGTTGTTCAAGACATCAGTTACATCTGGATTCAGTCTATGTTTCGAAACAAGATACACATTATGTTGAGCATTGATGAAGATGTATATATGGTATGTTGACTACAAATATGTATATAAAGTTACCTAAGTGTCGTTGTTTACTACAATAATGTATATAAGTTATGTTATATAACAGTAAGATATAGATGCACTACGTATGCGTATGAGTTAGGTAATCAATCATACAATATCAATGTTATCACATATTTTCTTTTAAAATTTAAGTTTTTATAATCATCTTATTAGTTTTTGCTGTTTGATATCTTAATAACTTTTACGATAGTTATGACGTACAACATCACGTTCTTGAAACATGTTGATCAAACAGTAATGCGACCATATGTTACTTATTAGAAATCAAGAATAAGGTAGATTGTTGCTTTTCTAAAAAAAACATTTCGATCGTTAAAGAGATAAAAAAGTAGGCTGAGAACTTATATATATGGCGGATCATGGTTTTTAATGTTATTTTTTCGATGAACAACATCAATTACCAAAACCGAGCATTATGCTACGAAACTCAACATGCATATAAAGCATATACCAGAGTATACAAATAAGAAAATTTTATATCCTTTAATCCATGTAGGCTGTAGGATTACTTGAAACGGATAGTTGGTACAATTTTTTTTTTGCCTAATTGCCTTTTTTGAAAACTAAGTTTTTAATCCCACATATATCAAAGAAGCAAATTCTTGCTAGCTTATATACCTTGGAGTATATGGTTCATATAATTTGAAATAAGTATATTGATGTTAGTGCAACATATGTTGAAGTGAATGGACACTTCTTCTACTGATCCAAGAACAACATAACTATGAGTTCTCAAATTTTTATTTATTTATTTATTCTTTTCATTCTTATGTTGCTACTATCGACTATATTTAAACTAATAAAATATAATTTGATTTTCTTTGTGTCGTAACAACCCAAGATGTTGTCACCTTTTGTGACTAGGCACAATAATTAAAGAGTTAAATAAGCACATATATAAAGCCAAAGAACGAAATAATTTATGTTATTTTTGTGTTTTATATCTTAAGTGAGTATATTAAGCACATTAAAACCAAAAATAAAATAATTAGTGTGAGTTTATTCACCGTAATCCAAAATAAAACAAAAAGATAAAACTCTGTCAACTTGACATATGAATCTTTTGTATTTGTTTAGTTGCGGCTATATTAACTCTATTTAAAAGAAATACTAATTAGTTGTTAGTTGAATCTTGAGCTTGACTGAGGTTAACGCTAATCAATTAAAGTATTTGGTTTGGTCAGGCCCGGGTCTATTGGCCTTTGCTCTAAGTTTACAGAAACAGGGTCCAAGTAACCAAATGGCGGATTTACTTTTGCTTAATACCTAAACATTATAATAACGCAAGTAAAAAACAAGAGGATTAAAATTTAAAAACGAAAAGTAAATACCAAAGATAGGCTGGAGGGTTATAAGAAGTGGGGTCCAAGGGAACAAGTTCTCTATCATCGCATGGAGACACGCACATGGTTTAAGGTTCAAAGGGTGCGTATGAAGATGATGCGGTCGTTTAATCATGGAGTTGAATTCATGGTTTGGGTGTAGTGAACTTGTGAACTCAACTGAAACTTAACTCAGCTACAATGGGTCGGGTCAATTGAAGGGTTTGGTTTAGTCAGGCCCGGGTCTATTGGCATTTGGGCTAAGTTTAGAAAAACGGGGTCCAAGTACTTTGCTGGAGGTGCAAAGGTTACTAATAAGAAATTTAGAATAATGTGTCGTACTTATTATTACATTCAAAAACAAACTCTTTGATAACTAAAATGACAAAAAAGTTAAGTTTAGAACTTATATAGGGGTCTATCGATTGTGATGTTATTTTTCAATAAACAACATCAAGCACAACAAACCAACAATATAATACAAATCTCAACTTGTATAGAAAATACATATCACAATATATTAATAAGCAAATTTTTCATCATTTGAACTATGTGGGACTACTTGTCTACTTGAAACGAGATGCTTTAGAAAAATGGCCTATATAAAATTTGTTCTTAAGACATAACAAAGATCGAATTTGTGACACCCTAGCAAATCCACATCTACGTGGCTCGGAGAGATGATGGGCTCATAAGATAACATTCGCCTTTACAATGACACAACGCGTTTTGTGGTCTCTGCGGTGGAGTTCTTAGGAACCGGCGCTTAAGCGTGCTCGTGAGAGTAATCTTGGCTTGGGTGACCGCCGAAGTCTTCAAATGAGGCCACGAAAACAAAGCCGTGAGCCTACGGCAAAGCGGACAATATTGTGGTCCGATAAGGCGCGGGTGTTACAAGTGGTATCGAGCCACCCGAGCCGTTCGGGATGGTGGGCAAACCTCATCGAGGACGATGAGTCCCAGGGGGTGATTGTGACACCCAGGCAAATCCCACATCGGTGTGGCACGGAGATCTGGGCTCATAAGATAACATTCGCCTTACAATGACACAACGCGTTTTGTGGTCTCATCGCGGGTGGAGTTCTTAGGAACCCGGCGCTTAAGCGTGCTCGTGTGAGGTAATCGGGCTTGGGTGACCACGGGAAGTCTTCAAATGAGGCCACAAAACAAAGCCGTGAGCCTACAGGCAAAGCGGACAATATTGTGGTCCGATATGGCGGGGTGTTCAGAATTATTTCTCAAAATTTGATAATATTTTATGGGACAATATAAATACATGACAAATACTTCTATCACTATAATAACCCACTAACAACCTTTGATGTAAGACTGAATTATGTCACCTCACTTTTTTGCGCTACAGGCCTACAATAGGAAAATTAAGAAAGTTGGATGTTACAATATGAAAATTAAAAGTTTGATGCCTACAAAATAAAAAAGTGGCAAGTTGGATGCCTTTTTAAACCATTTTCCCTAAAAAAATTAAGCTGAGAACTTATATGATGGATGATGGCTATGAATATCATTCTTTGATGAACGACATCAATTACCACACAACCCAACATTATAGTACCAAACTCAACATGTATATAAAGCATACATCAGAGTATATAAATAGGCAAATTTTACATCCTTTCACCCATGTGGGATAACTTGAATCATTTTTTTAGAAAAGTAACCATGCACATGCATGGAGTAGGATATTTACCATGGTTCACTCACACATCAGTTCATATCATCTGCAAGATAAAATGTTAAGAAAGATTTGATTAAAAATATATATATCGTAATTCGAGGTCAAGAAGCTAGCTCAACAATGTTGACGAGAAGCCGATCGATGGATGAAAAACATGTTCCGGTGTTTTTTGGAGCTTTTGAAATGGAAATGATAATGTTGTTATTATAAAAGAAACAGAATAAAGTGGCTATTTATATACTATAATGTGAAAATGAAACAATTAATAAAGGAAAAATGATAAGAATGAGAAGTCGAAAGTTTCGGTTTCGAATCTGAAGTTGATGGGTTTAGAGTGATAGTCACAAGCCCGTTTGTCACTAGGCCACCTAAGTGGTTCATTTTACTTTTTTTTATCAAAAGCTAGTACAAACACAGGAAAAACCTGGTCACTTGTGAGTTAATTCACTGTAAGCTAACAAGGTAGTGCAACAATTTTATATAATTAAGCAAAGTGTTAAGATTTGATTTGAAAAAACGAGAGGCCACAAGACTTGTTAGTTAAGAACTTAAAAAGTTATAAGCAAAAACACTTGCAACTTGATGATTTGGAGAATTTCAACTAAGCCTATGTTGCACGAGACCATCACCTTCCTATGTATTACCAACTTCATTTAGTTACTTTTCTTCACAATCGATTTTTGGCCAATTTTACTGTTTCAAGTTGGATTTAAAAGAGACTAATACGAGTACTCTAATTTTTCCCCTTTCTTCAAATTTCTTTAACTAATACAAACATTAAGATAAATTGATTTCATAATTATAATATTTTATTTTTGTTTGCTCTTAAAAAATAAATTGATTATGTCGAATCACTTCCTTTGTAGTTTGTTCCATTGTCTTGTATTCTTGTTGGTTGAGCAATAGTAAGATACAGTCATGGATTTTTTCTTAAATTCTGAGTTTCGATGATCACCTTATTATTTTTTTGTATTTTGACATCTTTGGTAAATTTTATTTGAGTTATGACATTATCCGGTTCTTGAAACGTGTTGCACGATTCAGCCAAAAAGTTAAGTTTAACTTATATAGTGGGTTCGCAATGAACAACATAATTTTTCAATAAACAATATCAAACACTACAAACCAACAATATAATACAAATCTCAACTTACATAGAAAATACACATCACAATATATTAATAAGCAATTTTCCATCTTATAACCTATGTGGGACAACTTGGTTACTTGAAACAAGTTGTTTCAACAAAAATGGTCCATATACAAATTTGTTCTAAAGACATAATGTAAGACTGAATTATTTCTCAAATTTTAATATTATTTCAAGTGATAGTATAAATACATGACAAATACTAAACATGCTAAGCTTAATATAAACAAACTCTTTAAGTATAATAACCTGCTAACAACCCTTAATGTAGGACAAGATTATTTCTCATAATCAAATAAACAAGTGATAAATACTATTTGGGCTAAGCCCAATACAAACAAACATTCTTAATATAAAATCCCGCTAACACATAAGACCCTTGTATTTGTAGTCAAATGCTTCTTTACACACATTGTTTTATTATTTTCAATCTATGAAAAATTTAATGCTACCATATGTTAATCATAAGAAATCAAGAATATGGTATCGTATCAACTGCTTACAAAGTAAGACACTTCGATCGTTAAAGAGATACAAAAGTTAAGCTTAGAACTTGTATGGCGGATCATGGTTTTTAATGTAAATTTTTGATGAACAACATCAATTACCAAAACCGAGCATTATGATACCAAACTCAACATGCATATAAAGCATATATCAGAATATATAAGTAAGGAAATTTCACATCCTTTAATCCATGTAGGATTACTCGAAACATATATTTTGTACAGTTTTATTTTATTTTTATTTTTTTTATTTTAATTTATTTTTTTTCCGCCTAATTGCCTTTTTTGAAAAACTAAGCTTTCAATCCCACATGGATCAAATATGCGAATTCTTGCTAGCTTATATAACTTGGAGTATATGTTTCATACAAGTTGAAATAAGTATATTGTTGTTAGTGTAACATACATTGAAGTGAATGAACACTCCTTTGTATTATCACACTAACAACAAACTATGAATTCTCAAATTTTTTTCCCCTTCATAGTTGCTACAATCGACTATATGTAAAGTAATAAAGTATAGTTTGATTTTCTTTGCGTAACAACCCAAGATGTTGTCACCTTTTGTGACTTGGAACTTTAATTAAAGACTTAAGCTGATATAAAGCCAAAGAACAAAATGGTTGATGTTATTTTTGGGTTTTAAATCTTAAGTGAATAAATTAAGCACATTAAAACCAAGAATAAAATAGTTTATAAATATCCCATCTCAATGAAACACACCATGGCTAGGTTCAGTTCATATCACCCGCAAGATAAAATGTTAAGAAAAATTTGATTATAAATATACTGTAATTCGAGGGCAAGAAGCTAGCTAAAAAATGTTGGCCAGAAGCCGATTGCTGGATGAAAAACATGCTTCGGTGCACGTCAGCAAAACAACGACATACATCATTAGCTTCATTGTCGAAACCAAAAAATTTTTTGACGATTGTTATTTTAATTTACTACTACCATTAGATAACATATTGAAGTTAGCTTCAAACCGTAATCTCATTGTTACGTTTCTAGTAGTTATGTTGTATTTGTTTGAGTGTAAGTGATCCCTTTAATCATAAAGTGTTTGTGAATTTAAATCACAACTAAGACAAGCATGTGTAAACTCCGAACATAGTGGCCATATAAATCTTAGGACTTGCTAATCAAAACCAAAGCTATAGTGTATGTGACGATTAATATACTCATAAGTCGAACCACAATCGTTGTTGCCAAGATTAAATATAAGTGTTTAAGCCAAGATTAAATATAAGTGTTTATTCGGATCCTAAGCTTGAACAATGATCATAATATATTAGTCATGATCGAAACAAAAGCTAGCCAAAAACGTTTTACGTTTTTATCAAAAGCTGATACAAACACAAGAAAGCCTGGTCACTTGTGAGTTAATTCATTGTAAGCTAATGAGGTAGTGCAACAATTTTTTAGTATATACTTAAGCAGCTTGTTGAGATTTGATAAACCAACAAGCCATAAGTATTTTTAGTTTAAGAACTTAAAAAGTTAAAAGCAAAAAGGCAAAAACAATTGCAACTTAATGATATGGAAAATTTCAATATGTTGCATGAGACCATCACTTTCCCATTTATTACCAACTTCATCTAGCTACTTACTTTTCTTCGCAATCTGTTACACTCCACTCCTCCCGTCTTATATTTATTGTTTACATTTTCTTTGAGTTGTTATAAATTAATTGTCCACTTCTGAAAATAGATAGAATTTTTTGATCAAGTTTATCATATTACCCCCACTTGAGATTATTATTACAAACTTTAAAAAAATTATAAATTAATTAGTTAATGGTTAAACTTTCATTTTGTAAAATGTAAGAACGAGAAAGTTATAATAATTATGTTTTTCTTAATTTGTGTTTTTATCGGTGGACAATTATTTTGGAATGAATTTACTTTTGCTTAATAACGCAAGTAAAAAACAAGAGGATTAAAATTTAAAAACAAAAAGTAAATACCAAAGATAGTCAGCAAGGTTATAAGTAGTGGGGTCCAAGGGAATAAGTTCTTTATCAACGCTTGGAGAACACGTGCGTTGCATGGACACGCCTGTTAAATGAACTGGGTGCATAGAGTTTCCGTCTTGTGAGATGGACCCTACATGGTTTAAAGTTCAAAGGGTGAGTGTGAAGATGTCCTGCCATCCAAAAGAAACCCAGTTCGCAAGGCGATTCAAAACTCGGTTCAAATCATAGAGAGCTTGTCAAGAAGAAGGGTCTTTGACGACGGCTGGGCCCCACAGTTGTTATTTGCTGACTCACCATATCAGCCCCTTGCCAATTTCCGTAACGTTAATGCATAGGTGATTTTGAGTTTTGTTTTACAAACTACATGCACTTCTCAAAATATTAAATATATATATATATATTTTTTTTTTTTTTTTTTAATTCTTTACAAAACCGTCCTCATTTATTTTTGTTTAACCATGGGTTCCGACACTTTTAGCCGACTAATTTAAAGGGTTTGAACTCACTGTCACATAAACACATCGAAACACCGGGATGGAAGTGAATCGTACTGAAAAAAAAAAATTGTGCCCATGGTCAGTGTGTGCCTATTCTAGATCATAAGCTTTTCAGTGCTCAGATAAGCATTTGATGTTCGGTCCTCGAGCAATGATGTAATAGTGTCACTCGTCAAACATGTCATTGGAGAGGGAATAAGTGACTGCAACAAAAGGACAATGGCGAGAGAGTTTAGGAGATGAGGAGATGCTAAAAGACTCCTTTGATTAGAACTTGGTTTACTGAGCCCATATAATTCACCGGGATGTTTTACATAATATTCTAAATAGTTTTACATGTACCTAGGTTGTTAAATAACATTTGAAACTAAAATACTCATAGTTGAAAATAAAACTAGCTGAAGTTCTAAAGTTGATGTGACACATAAGTCAAGTTATGATATTGTTTATATTCCAGAAAAAAAAAATGGTAAATAATAATAAACACTAGTAATTAATCTTGACGCATGAATAAAAACTGTCAATATATAGTGCGAGAAGAGAGGTCTCACTAAAATCAACATAACTTGGGATACGAGGCTCGTTTCAGGCCCATGACCAGTCAAATTGAAGCTTGTAACGAGGAGAATGTCGTGGTAAATTGACTTGGTCGGTTTACGGAACTTTTGGGCCATAAAACGCTCCGTTTTATAAGTTATTTGTATTTTTTTTTATGTTTTTCCTAGTTTTGTTGGGCTTTGTTTATAGGCTAGTGATCGGCCCGTTTGTCTTTTGAGGCCCATTTCATTTTTGTGAACCTATTTAATAAGTGTATTGTATTGTTGGCTGATCAATTCAAAAATATATATGAAATTTCAATTTTCTCTCATTTCTTAATTTTGTAGAAAACCCCTTGATTATCAGTATTCGTTAAATCAACGATAATAGAAGAATTGTTCCTAGTATTCATGTGAACCAACCACGTCCAATTTGTGTTATCTCTTTTTTAGTCTACATTAGTACATGAAGTTTCGTTAGCAATATCAAGAGTATCCGTGTTTATAAAGAATATTACGGCAAGAGACGCCCATTGTGCTTAAGAATGAGTGGAGCGTCTTCAATGCAAGTTGTGTGTAGAGTTGCGCGTAAACAGTTAATTTAAATAAATAGTGATTTTGTTGTCTTTGAGTCCCCCAGCCTTTGGCTCCTAAAGGCACCTTATACTTCATAGGCGTCTAAAGTCAGAGCAGAGTGAAAACATTCTACTAGGAGAAGCCCGCCAGCTTACGATAGTAAGAGACCAAAAAGTCAATATTTTGTATGTTCAAGATTATTTTCTAATGATTTTCAAATCTAAAGTTTTGGTCCTCGTAAACATTTGTGGAAATTCTTGGAGTCCACCTGACCAACAGAACATTGCGACAAGGCCTAATTCCTTGACATTTTCATAAGTTTTTTCAGGGATCAAACTGTGGAAATAGAAAAGTATTTTCTATTAAAAATCTGGCCACGTGTCAATTATTTATTTGGCCAAATGGATTCGAAGATTACTCGCAAATATTCCGCGGAAGAAAATTTTAAAAATTGGTACCTACTTCACTTACCTTTAGAGCTTCCCGGGCTCTAGGCTCCACAACGTGCACTCTTCTATCTTCATAAGACAATGAATCCTTTTATTTATATCTTAATTATATAAAAAATATATAATAATTAATAATAATGAAAATTTTAGGCCAACTTGAAACGTGCAAAACTTAATGCAGGTTTTACTGACCAGGTCTTAATATTTATAGTGTCTCGCTATACCTATGGTCTACCCTAATGCACTAACGGCCAGTGTACCCGGTCGTGTGTAGTGTAGTAAATGGTAAAGCCGAGGTCGTCCCAAGAGCTATGTGTGTTGGATTATTACTAAGTCCAATTGTCACAAAATAATAAATGTTTTGATAGGGATTTAATTAATTAAACTACTAATGCATAATATAAAATAAAAGCAAATAAATGGTAAAGAGAAATCAATAGAGGAATAGTGGTGCTAACCTAGTCAATCCTCCTAGCTAGTTATGTCTACGTCTACCTACTTTCAATTACTTCAGGTGGGGTCAAATTAGAGAGGACAACATTTGGTCAATTCGCCATAACCTACCAAAGAAAGATGCCACCACATGAGAAATCAAAGACCGTCATAAGTCCCGTTGTTCCCGGTCCCTAAGCCGAGTCATTAAGTACCGCTACATACTAGATTCTAAATAGTGAGTGCCCGTAAGGAACTTAGACACTACACCCCCAATTCTTAAGTTCATCCAAACGATAGGTGATCGGTTGGTCAAATCGCACAAGTAGAAAAGGTCGTCGGTTGGTCATATCTTACCCTTCCGTCTCGGTCACGCTCACCTAGGGTCACTTGGTCATATCTCCTAGGCAATTGGCCTCTATCGCCATTCAAAACTACCGAACCAAGGGTGACTACCAAAGAACTATGCATGCATACACTTAGAAATAATTGTACGGAAATAAAGGTAAACGCAAACAAAACAATTAAGGAATCATAACTAGGCTAGCACCAAAGGGTGCTTAGCCGCTCATATTAATCATGGAAATCAATTCAATATTCAAAGGTACGAAATACATGAATTGAAAGCAAAATAAATAATAAACGCTAAAGCTTATCGTAATGGTGTGACTTCTCCTTGGAAACGACTCCGTATGCTCCCTAGACCGCCTTGAGCTTTTTCCCACGCTCTCGATGTATTGTGTGTGGAATGGGATGCTTTGAAATCTTGGAATTCGTGGGTATTTATAAGCCGATTCTGGTTCTGGCGTAACCAATAGAGGAGTTACGCCAGTAACCTTCTATTTCTTCGTAAATGCACTAGATCGCTAGTTACGGCGTAACCTAATAAGTGGTTACGCCGTAGTCTTCAATAAACTCGCTACGTCGTAAGTGATGCGAGTTACTGGCGTAAGTATCGGTGACATGGAACCTCTTTTGACCTAATGGAGTTACGTCGTAACCTTTGGGAAGAGTTACGCCGTAACCTCTTGATAAGTTGGACTTAAGGTCACGCAATAGTTACAACGTAATGTGAGAGACGAGTTACACCATAACTTCTTCAAAATAGGCATATTGTGATAAATCTTTAGTAATGTTTCCATTTCCGTCTCTTTAGCTCCAATGCTCGTAATTTACCCGAAGTGGAAAACTATGGAAAATAAGCGTAAATTCATATAAATGATATAAATAACGAGCATTATCGGGAAATTGACATTAATATTCGGGACTATTTGATGTTATCAAATATCCCCCACTGAACTCTACTTGCCCTCAAGTAGACCTTATTAGATAGATTCTCAAAAGATATCTCCCAAAACACGAAAATATGAATTTACAAATCCTTTATGCTAGAATAAAACAAAGCCAAACACCTCACGAAAAGGGAACAAACACTCAAATCTCTCAACTATTCTAAGTGTCAATTTCGGGTGATCACCAATCGCACGTCATAGCATGTATTCTATCATAAGCTTGGCGGTTACACAAATCTCTACCACTAGAGTTAAGGGCTAAACAATTCTCGAAGGCAATATGGGTAGACACGACAAAGGTTAAGGGTGACTCGTCATTACTAACATGTCACGTGAAGTGGACAAAATCAATGATACATGACCAAATCCATGGCCAAGACACCAAAGATTGCTCATTGCATCACCTAAACACGCTTCATGACTAAAGGGTAGGATAAGACATGAGATATATAATTGGTGTAAAATGAAAACAAGCGGTAGTCTAAATCTATAACTAAGTCATCACCACTTACCGTCCGCCCAAAGTTCAAGCTTAGAAGTCTAGAGATTGGATCATGAAATGCAAGGTAGATCGTCATTAGAGGACGTCGTGATGGGCACACTACCTTTTCTTCTTCATTGGTATAACTCAACCCAATCTTCTAATGTGACCGAGGTGGCCTCCTCGATACTAATCAATAAAGCTCATACTATAGTGCTTATAACATCGCACTTTACAATATCATAACTCAATCAACTTTTTTTTTTTTTTTTTTTTTTTGAATCATTTTTTTTATCATAACATAATAACATAATATCCCCCCACTTGAGATGAACAATGGGAATTCGGGGGGTCTTCAATGATCTTCATAATTGTTGTCGATGAAAGCGTGATTTCCAAACCTTTCCACTCGAACCTTGAACTTAGGCAAGTGATGACTTCCCAATTACAAATAAAGACTACAGGGCAGGCTAAAGTGTAAGGGTGTAACGAAACAATATATGGTTGACAAAGTGTAAGGAATGTCTCAGAAGGGTGTATCTAGGGGTATCTTGCACTAAAGGGGAGTGCAACAAAAGGGTTTCACATGGGGGTCGAGAAGTCGAGGTGACTAATCGATAGACTCACAATGGTTGGCTGTTTGGGTGATAATCCTATAATATTGCCTTCTAAACCGAAAAGTCCAAATACATCGAGCTAACTCAACATACCTCGCCTATGGTCTCGAAATGATGCAAAGGCCAAGTTCTAAAGTTTACAAGCTACCGCACACTCATAATTTGGTGGATTTGGGGTAAAATATTGAAACGGATAAGGCTAGTCTCACCATGTAATGTCAAGGGTTGTATGTGCTCGGCTAAGGTCTAATCTAGTTAGGTTCGAAAAACATGTCAAAATTTTCAAAATGGCATAATTTTTCAAAATAAACTAGAAAAATGAGGGCTAAATAAAGTTCAAGAGATAATTCTACTCCCGTCCCCCACTTGAATTGTACAAAGTCCCTTTTGTACTAGGCATTAAAATAAAGGTGAAGAGAAAGGTAGAATTAGGCGAGAACTTCCCGAAATTTGCTCTAAAAGAAGAAGGCCCACGAGAAAGAACCGTGCCTTCGTTTAAGCGTCATGAACAAACTTCAATCCACGAAATCACAATACCGACAAGCATAATTCTAAAAGAAAAAAATAAAATGAAAACAAACCTAACTCACTATCGTAGGAATCACGGTTGCATTTAGCGAATGCAACAAGCCTTTAAACCACTTGGTGTCCCAAGTGGACTAGTGAAGTCTCGTGAGGGTTTACAGAGAACACACCCACAAAGTTCATTTAAAAACAAATACAAGGTTACTTGTGTTTTAAAATGAGAGAATTAAAGCGAGAGAGAGTTATGTCGTAACTCCTATTAGGGAGTTACACCGTGAATCGCAAAACTGTATGAGTCAGTGAAGCGAGTAGTTACTGGCGTAACCAACGAGATGGTATTACACCGTAATTGGTTATCGTCAAGAATTCTCGCCGCTAAAATGTTGGTTACTGGCGTAATCACCAAGATGAGTTACGCCAGTAACTCTGTTCAGATCAACAATGCAAAGAAGAATTAGTTCCTCATTTCGCAAAATGGTTAGAAAACACAAAACCCAACAGAAAGGAAATAAAACAAAAGAAAGGGATAATTCGGGTTGTCTCCCAAAAAGCACTTTTCTTTATTAACGAGTATTTAAGTTAGACTCGAGCCGGGGCTCTATGGGAGCCTTTGAACATCCCGACTTCTTAAATATCTTTCATCAAATTATGCCTCATCCATGCAACATTCGAGGCGCTTCGAGGTATTCAATGGTCTCAATTTTTCGGACTTTACAAAATTTCTCTTCCGGTCCCAGGTGGTAGCGAGTGAATTCATATTTTTCAACAATAATTGGAGGTGGTCTTTTGTAGGGAATCCCCATGAGTTTGCACCTCCTTTGTTCGTAAGCTTCATCATCGGGGTCAGTGAACTCCTCATTTCCTTGTAACTCAAGGTAATCTAGCATCCCTTCGATATCATCGTCGCCAGAAGCAGTGTCCTTGAACCATTCTTCACCGAGCAAATTTTCCACTAGAACGCGCTTGCATTCTTCTTTATCATTACTAACCCGCTCTTTGTCATTGTCGATTGTTATTTTACTCGTGTTCTCGAGACTTTTGTCGTTTGAATTTTTTCGATCCATGTATTCCTTCCAAATCTTATCTTTGGTTAATGTGTCCACATGTCCATACTTAATTTTTACCCAACTATCGAATCCAAGGTTGTCCAGCCAAGGTAAACTCGTTCTCTCCTCATCATTGGTTGAGGACGAAAAGAATTCATCTTTTCCTAATCTTCCAAAGTTGCTTCCCCCATTACACACATTGTCATACGGGTTGCATGACGCCTAGAAAATTTCCCCAGGAGATTTTACTTTTTCGCACCAGTGACTGCGTAGTTCCTTGTTGTCAGTTTTACTTAAGTGCTCATCCGTGCAGAGTATATCTTTATTAGTCTCTTCCTTTTTCTGAATGTGCTCCGCGTAATAAATTTTTAGCTTCATAAGAAGATTTGTATTGATCTTGGCATCCCTAAATTGAATTGCGTACCAATCTTTAAAGGCTAAATCTCTGAATTTAATACAATGTCTTTCACGCTCATGAGGGCACGTACATTCTTCCTTTCTTTCATTGTCTACTCCAATGCAATACTCGTGGAAGGGGCTGCATGAAGGCCATGCCCTAGTGGTTTCTTCATCAGTAATGACGACAGGAGTACACCAGTGAGTGATAAGTGGCTCTTCTTCATCTTCAGGAGAGTTCCTCGAGTTTTTGACTCGTCCACGTCGAGGAATTTTTCGCCCATGTATCCCGATTCGCCAGAATCGAGATTCTTGGTTACGCGTAACTCATTAGAGTCTCTTTCCTCGCAATCTTCACAACCCGTTGTCGTTGTCAAACACAAGGTTACGCCAGAACTCATTAGGCATGTTACGGCGTTACTCGGATCGTTGACGAAATCTTCCCGAATTCGTATCATTGACCGAACCTTTGAGTTATCATCGAAAAATTACCTTACATTCCATAGTGGTTTAGATCCTTTAGGTTTATCGTTATTTCTCCTTACTTTTCACCGAGCTTTATCACCATGGATTCAAGGTTTTTCGAGTTGAGTCGTGTTTGGAAATATTCTGTCGGTGTTTTCCGGAATTCCTTCAACCACTCATCTTGCTCCTTTTGCCTTTGGGCTGAATTTTCCAGAAACTTATTAATTGTTTCTTCAAGACTGGGCTTTCTTTCCCCATAGGGCCCACGGTTGTAATTTCCACGATAACCATTACTATTTCGATTATCACCGTAAAATGGTTGATTTTCTCCATATTTAGCTTCTACAATATCCTCTTCGTCCATATGAGGACAATTCTTCGTAAGGTGTCCTCTTCCACAGCTTTCACAACCCACTTGGATGGCATGAACGGTTTCTCTGACCTTCAGCATATCTCGACTGAGACTTTCAATTTTACTAGCTATTGCTGCAATTCCGTCAAAACTTCCGCCTATGTTTCTTTTGCTTCCACCGTCGTGCCATTTCTGAGAATGGTCCGCCATTTTGAATGGCTTCAATTGCGATAGTAGGAGTCATGTTTGGGATAGGTCCTTGATAGTCCGATGTCATCTTGTAGTTACATTTATTCCTTTGTAGAAAATATTGACCTTCTGTTGGTTATTAAGATCATTGGTAGGACACTTATAAAGAAGATGTTATATCCGCCCAAGCTTGATCTGAGTTTCGCCGACTTCTTGTTTGAAATTATGGATCTCTAAAAGTCGATTAGAAATCTTCGATGGTGGACAATATCTTTGGATAAAGTGTTTCTTTAGCGGCGCTTAAGTGTTAATCGCCCCACGGGCAATCTTTCGATCCATCTTCCGCCGCTCCACTAAGGGTCATTGGGAATACCCTAATAATAAAGATCATGAGACACGCCGGAGTGTTGAAAAGGCTAGCGATGTATAGGACATTCTCAACGTGGTCATATGCGTCTTCGTCCTGTTTCACGAAAAGGGTTAGCGCCAAGCTCCCTCATAAATTGGTCTTTAATCTCGAAACGAACATCCGCTTGATTGCCGGTCTTACGAGACCCGGCCCTTGATCTGCTCTAGTCAACGCCAAGTATTCCTCAAGAGTGAGGTCATCGATGTTAACAACTTCCATGGTACCGAAAACTTGAAATATGATCGTGAGAAAAGTTTTTTAAATGAAAGACTTAATATTAATCATAATACAACTCCCAGCAATGCGCCAAAAACTTGATGCGAGTTTTATCGACTGTGTCTTAATATTTATAGTGTCTCGCTATACCTATGGTCTACCCTAATGCACTAACAGGCGGTGTACCCGGTTGTGTGTAGTGTAGTAAATGGTAAAGCCGAGGTCGTCCCAAGAGCTATGAGTGTTGGATTATTACTAAGTCTAATTGTCACAGAATAATAAATGTTTTGATAGGGATTTAATTAATTAAACTACTAATGCAGAATATAAAATAAAAGCAAATAAATGGTAAAGGGAAATCAATAGAGGAATAGTGGTGCAAACCTAGTCAATCCTCCTAGCTAGTTATGTCTACGTCTACCTACTTCCAAAGTTCCAATTACTTCATGTGGGGTCAAATTCGAGAGGACAACATTTTGTCAATTCACCCTAACCTATCAGAAAAGATGCCACCATAGGAGAAATCAGGCGCACCGTCATAAGTCCTGTTGTTCCAGGTCCCCTAAGCCGAGTCATTAAGTACCGCTACATACTAGATTCTAAATAGTGAGTGCCCGTCGTTAGGAACTTAGACACTACACCCCCAATTCTTAAGTTCATCCAAACGATAGGTGATCGGTTGGTCAATCGCACAAGTAGAAAGGGTCGTCGGTTGGTCATATCTTACCCTTCCGTCTCAATCCGCTCACCTAGGGTCAGTTGGTCATATCTCCTAGGCAATTGGCCTCTATCGCCATTCAAAATTACTGAACCAAGGGTGACTACCAAAGAACTATGCATGCATACACTTAAAATTAATTGTACGGAAGTAAAGGTAAACGCAAACAAAACAATTAAGGAATCATAACTAGGCTAGCACCAAAGGGTGCTTAGCCGCTCATATTAATCATGCAAATCAATTCAATATTCAAATGTACGAAATACATGAATTGAAAGTAAAATAAATAATAAACGCTAAAGCTTATCGTAATGGTGTGACTTCTCCTTGAAACGACTCAGATGCTCTCCTAGACCCGCTTTGAGCTTTTCCCACGTTCTCGATGTATTGTGTGGAATGGAATGCTTTGAAATGCTAGAATTGTGGGGTATTTATAGGCGGTTAAGGTTACGGCGTAACCAATGGAGGAGTTATGCCGTAACCTTCTATTTCTTCGTAAATGCACTAGATCCGCTGAGTTACGGCGTAACCTAATAAGTGGTTACGCCGTAGTCTTCAATAAACTTCGTTACGTCGTAAGTGATGCGAGTGAGTTACGGCGTAAGTATCGCCGGGCGTGAACCTCTTTTGACCTAATGGAGTTACGTCGTAACCTTTGGGAAGAGTTACGCCGTAACCTCTTGATAAGTTGGACTTACGGGTCACGCAATAGTTACGGCGTAATGTGAGAGCGAGTTACGCCCGTAACTTTTTCAAAATAGGCATACTCGATAAATCTTTAGTAATGTTTCCATTTCCTCTTTAGGTCCAATGCTCGTAATTTACCCGAAAGTGAAAACAATGGAAAACAAGCGTAAATCCATATAAATGATATAAATAACGAGCATTATCGGGGGGAAATTGACACTTAATATTCAGGACTATTTGATGTTATCAAAAATCCATATATATTTAATTATCATAACCGGGGTTTCTTTTCTCGTGGGTTTAAGTAGTCGGGGTTTTATAATGGGACAAGCTATTTTGAAATTCGCATCGTACAAGTGGTAAAACATGAGAAAGTGTGCATTGAAAATCAACATATTTTTATTCTTTCCGCGTTTGATACTTTTGATTTTCTTGCACCTAAAGCAGTGAGCTTCTCAACAGAGTTCAACGCGTTATGTATAGTAATGTTATGACACCTAGATTCACAGATCTTGTTTTTAAGAGAATTAGTTTTGCAATCAAAAATGGCTAGCGGTGCAGCTTGTTGCTCGTTTGCAAACTATTATGTACATGTGTACGGTTTAAAAACACGCAATCAAAAATGGCTAGCGGTGCAGCTTGTTGCCCAGACCCACGCCCAGGAATTCCTTATACACGTGTACGGTTTAAAAACTATTATGGTACGAATCTAACGTATAATAATGAAAAGTTCATTTTAGAAAAATGTATAGGCGAGGTTTATATCTGTAAAGTAGCAGTAGAAAGTGTTCGTTTAAGAAATTTTCTCAAAGTATATTCAATCATCTTTCAAATGTGGTAAACCTAACAAAATGCTACTTAAATGGACTACTACTATATTTGTGTAAGGCCATGTTACATGAATAAATCAAAGAATAGTTTAGACGCGTTTTCATTCCACTTTATTATTACTACATTTGGCACAAACGAGCTTTCTATGTATTTTCCAACATTCGGTAAGATATACCTACCGAAACAATGTGAACTTTTCGTAAACACGCGATAAGATGAAAGGAAATGTTACAACAATTTCATGTCAAAGTGCTCACGATCACTTTACGTGTGTCACATGTTCTTTGCTAGCAATTTCATAGAACGATACGAAGCTTTTGAACTTTTGGTTTTGCAGTTTCTTGTAAAATTGCATGACAAACTTTGTTCAACAATCTTTATACCATCAAGTGTCATTGGGTGGTTGTTCTAAAGTCTTTTAAAATCAATATTCTATTCTGTATGGTCCAGTGATATAGTTGATATCTATGTTCCGTTGTTTGGTCGAAATTTCTAACAATATTGCGAATTGAAAGTAAGCTTATCTATAGTAAAAAAGAAAAGTTACGAAATTACATTGAAAGTCCAAGTTTCTTGTCAACATTAGAGTAAGGATCAAATGAGAAATAAAATTAAAATAAGAAGAGTGAGAAAAAACCACAACCGCACATTTGAGATGCACCTACAAATATAGATGCATCTCCCCTTAAATTTCTCCACCTTATTTAAAATGTATGGCTCAAATTTCTTCTCATTTCAAATTTTATTTTCACTAGATCTCTTCCCGTCAACATTAACCGCAAAAGCAAAAAACTGTATATTTTATTTGTATAACTAAATTTTCTTTACAAACTATATATTTGTACAACTAAGTTTTTTTAAAATGATGCAAATAATATTTAAATGACATGATCTTTTCTATTATTGAAAGAAAAAAACAATATTTAGTTATTATGACGTTTATGTTAGTATACCGTATGTAAGGAAATCAAAGTCTTATACCTACTTGCGTCTACATGCTACTGCCAACTACTTTGACGTCGTGCATCCATAATATTATTAGTTACCGCATCTATATTGCTGGAACATCGCGCTAGCACTTTATAATTTTTACTAAAATCAGTTTGATATTGCCAATAACTTTGCTTTAAGTTAATCGAACCTAATATTCTTATCGATCATTTGTAAAGTTATGATAGCGAAAGGGAAAAAAAAAAAAAAAAAAAAAAAATCTCGTGAAACACGCTGAGTCACTACTAGATGCGATTAACTTGAGTGTGTTAGTAAACTTTGTGTGTGTGTTAAAGTAGCAGTGAGTAAAAGGCGGAGTCAGAAGCTACAACTCACCGCTTCTTAAAGAATTATTGAAAATTAGCTTTCTTAAAAATTAGTCAAAGTTTATCGCTCTTTTACTAAACGACCACTCAAATTTAAAATGCTCGTTGCTCACTATTACTTCTCCAAAAAGCTTCACAGTTCACACCGCTCCGCGTCAAAAATAAAACTTAGAAAAATTGTTTAAAAAGATTCTCAAATAGTTAGAGCACTCCCAACCATAACGTTTTAACGCCGTTTGGGGGCGAAATAACGCCGTTGGAGGCGTTACTCCGTTGGAGACGAAGAGAAATAACGGCGCTGGAGTGCCGGCGTTGCGTGGTTAACGCCCGTTAAGGGCAAGAAAAAGTTACAAGACTACCCCTCGTGCGTTTTAGGGTTTGCTTTGTGTAGGGAAGAAGAAGAAGAAGAGTTTGGTTTGTATTTTTTTTTTTTTTTTTTTTTTTTTTTTTTTGGATTTGTTTGAGGAAGAAGAAAGTTGAGTTTGGTTTGTTAAATGAGGAAGACGAAGATTGTGTTTGTGTGTGGGGGACCAAATCCATTCAACTTCTTTTTCTTTTTCTTTTTTTGTTTTTTTTTGTTTTGTTTTTTTTTGTTTTCTTTTTTTTTTTGGTTTTGTAATTTTTTTTAATAATATAAAAATGTTATTTGTATATTAATTTAATAAATGATATGTTTTTAAATATATTTTCAAAATAATGATATGTTTTTTAATAAATGAAGTGTTTGTTTTAGTTTAGGGGTTGAAATTGAAAATATGAAATATTATTGGTGTTATTGTGTTATTGGGATGTTATGGTTGTGAGTGTTTTTTGGGGATGTTAATGTTAAATGTTAAAGCTGATGTAGCGCTGGCGTGGACGGTGTTATTGGTGTTATGGTGTTATGGATGATAGTGCTCTTATACTAGGCACATAACGGTGCACGTGAATATGTGACATCATCATAGCACCCAATTGGTGTAGTTCGTCGACCTAACGCCGCGTAAACCTTTTAGGAAGGAAAACTCCCATTTTCTTGGAGCGTCACGTCGGCTGATAATCAATATTAATCACCTTTAAATTCACGGGCAAGATATACGAAAATAAGAAGAATACGTGTGTAGCAAGGTAACGAACAACGGAATCAAATTACATTTTTTTTAGGTTATAAATATAATAATCAATTTTGTTATTTTTGTTTGTCTTAAATACTACTAGTAGGTACTTCAAATTGTTTATCCAAATTTTCAATTTGCAAGTAAATTCTCTAAATATCTGATGATCAAATTATATATATATACTATTAGGTGTTGTTGAACGGGGCAAAGCCCAAATTCTTAAGGGGTCCGTTTCAAGTTAAATTGCAACGCCATTGGTTTCTCATTAATGAGAAAACACAATTCGAAGCCCAACAGTATTTAGTGGCCCGTGTGGCACTTTGTCATTGGTTGAATCGTGTTGCATGTTTTCCTGTTCATGACCGTTTCTCCGTAATGACTCCGTAATCCATTACAAAACGTGAATAACAATGGTTGACAGTTGACACACCTAATATTTGTACTACCCAAACACAGCCACACAAGTGTACACTAAAACTTTACTATGCTAAGTAAAGTCTACATAATTTTAGTTCACCCTGTATGTTCCAGATTCATCCACACTTCCATCACCGCCTTTATTTTGTTAGTCAGCTTTCGTTATCCTAATTTCAAAAGTCCAGAAACGTCTTCAAAAAACACACACACACACACTCTTTGCAATCAAAAGTCAGTGACACCCACACTCTAAATTCCGACGACTTTTTTTTGTAGTTGGATAGTTTTGGAATAGGGGTTAATAATTCAAGGTGCGTTTTTGTGTAGTATGATTCTTTCATAATTTATGTTATTCACGATGCCTAATTTTGCAGGACACCTTTTTTATGATTGTGCCCTATTTACCGTGGGTGAGGTTGCGCTCAAGGATAGTGATGTTGTTCTCGGTGAGATGGTGACATAATTTTCTCATTATGGGTATGCTTTTCTCGTACATCCCCGAACCCCGATATCAAATTTCTTTCGGTTTATATGTTGTTAGTATGATTGTTACAACATGTATGCTTATCGCTTATTTTGAGGCAAGTTGGATGATGCCCATAAACCGTTTGATGAAATGCAAAGGTCCTTGAATGACGAAATAGCATGATGGTAGTGCGCTATTCGTAATGTGTTTTGTATGCAAGAAGTAATCATAGATAAGTTATTTGTCATTGATTATTGGTCATAAAAGCATACCTCCACCATGTTTTCAAATGTTTATGTTACCATTGATGATCAGGTATATGACATGAAAATTAAAAGAAATTGGAATACTTTTGTGTTATCAGTAAATAACAATGACTGTAGTTTGTTTTAATATTTCTTCCAACAAATTGATAATCAATTCACCTGCACACTCCGACAAGATCAGTTCATCTGATCAATCATGATGGATTTTATTTGCTACTCAAACATCATTAAATCAAGGTTTATGTTAATTTAGACCAACTGATACATGCAAACATTGTTGTAGACAGTGACTTCCAGCTTGAATAGGCTATCAGTTGGAGACCCCCTTCCTCAAAACCTTATGGATTCTCCTACAAGGTCTGAAAGCATATGCAGCAAAGTTAGGAATTAAAACAAGATGCGGAAATTTGACGATTGTTTATCCTTTTGGTATAGGCGTAGGCCCCTGTTGTTCTTTTGACCAATCAATAGAACTCACGTGCATATCGACTTACGACCCCCCAAGGCTATTCATCAAATCAGGAAACCTCCAAACAAGATTTTAGATTTTTAGATGTGGGGCTCAATTTTTATTGCTTATAGATGATACAACGAATCTAGAGGTGTAACTGCCAATTATTATGCATGGACAAACTTAGAGGCCACCCCTTTTACTTTTTCCTAAAGGTATAAGTTGACAGTCACTGGATGCGAACATTGAAGTGATCACAGGAACCAATGGTGGAAACTTCTTTAGTGGTTGTTTAGGATTATGTAGCATAGCAAAGATGTGCCGAAAAGCGTAATGTTCACGAATCGGGTGTTGTTAGACATCTATACCAAAACGTCTCAAAATTTTTAATTCTACACTTCTTACCTTGAAAAACCATACAAGAGTTGTGTCCTTCAATCGTTGTGGATTTGCATTTCTCCGTGAAGAGAAAAGTTTTCAGTTTCATGGTGTAGATAAATTATCCAACGATTCCGAGTTTAATACTAGGACAAAGTCAAATTTCCCAATTGTGCTCGAGTGGGTAATTGCAAGCAATCTGAGTAGCACACAAGCTAATGTGTGCAAGGGAAATAGCTTATGCACTGATATGGATATTGGTGGATATTGTTCCAGTTGTAATAAAGGTTACGAAGGAAATCCGTATCTTGATCCAGGTTGTCATGGTATGTTTAAATCTAAACTTTGTTTGATTTGAAACTTTTAGGTGCGATATCGATACAATATGGCCTTCGTATTATTATATTTGTAATCAAGGATGTTCATATATAGGCTTAATGTCTAATACTAATTTACTAAAGAGCTTCTATTGATGATCTGCATGTATGCTTATATCTTTACAAAGCTACTTGCAAATGGAATAACGAATTTTTTTAACTTAAGGAGTTTTACGAACTCTTCTAGACTCGATTTTTTAACTTAAGGAGTTTTTTTAACTTAAGGAGTTTTAACTAATCACTCTTTACAAGGAAAATGTCTTTGATGGCAACATATATCCCAAGACTAATAGCCTCTAGAGACTTTTTCCTGATTGCCACAATGCTTGATTTTTATTAAATCTTAAAAGGAATTATTTTCCTAATGAGTCTACCGACTACTATTTAAGCTTTAGTGACTTGCTTCCATCGGCAAGATTTTCGGAGACCCAAAATGGGATGAGGAAATAGTGCGGGTCCTGTCTAAAGCCTTTCCCGATCGTGAAGTAAGCATCAGTTTTTGGCAATGTTATTTTTGGGTGTTTGTATTAATAACTTTGATGTTATGAAAAACTGAATTGCTTTTTGTGTATGTTGTTTGACTCACGTGGTAAAGATTGGAGGAGTGAGGAAAATAGTTCTTGGAGGAGGTAACATTTACCACATTTATGCCTTATTATATGCAAGCTTAAGGTGATTCTTGAAAACAAGATGACTCAAAAATTGGCCCATTTGCGTTGCTCATTGAAACTGTAGCTTTATGAAAAAAATAGATTTATTTACGGGCTCCATATTCTCTTTGTTTGGTTATGTTACAAAATGCGTATTTTTCTTAAGATTGTTTTTTTGTTATAGTTTTCAATGATTTTAACATTTGCTGTTTTATACACTCTTACCAGAAAATAGAAACGGCACACCTCCTATTACTGCATGTGAAGCTATTAAAAAAGATGGGCAACAGCTAGAGTTTCGGGTACCCGAAACCTGTGCTTCATACTTACTCACTTGAGATCATGCATTAAATTTTACAACTACAATCTGGATTATACTTGCATTTATTTGGTTCTTATTCCAGATTAACCAAGAAGGCGCTAAGGAGTTGGTCGTTCCCGGGTTGTGCAAACTGTCACAAACAGGTACCAACGGCTAGAAACTTCATTACCAAATCAGCCAGGAGGGATGTCTTACCATTCAAGTATCTTCATCACTTTTTACTACTATATGTTTCATATATAATATGGTGATAGAACACCGTTATCATATTCGGTATCAGTTTGATTTCGCTATGGATCAGCGAAGTAGTTCTTTGCTTCTGTAAATTTAAACATGTGTGGTTCAATATAAGTACTTATATTTAGTGTCTATTTGCAACATTTGAAATGCAGTATTCGTTCATGTACATTCTAAGAGTTTATCTACAAATTTTAACTATTGTATTTGTTAGTATTATTACTATGAAATCTATAGCAAATACACACCATCCATTTCTAAATGTTTGTTATGGCACCGAGATAACAGTTTGGTCATTGTTTGCGAGTTGGCAACAACATTCAAAATGGCAAATTGTTTGGCATTTATTTATGCCATTAGCAATAGCCTTGACACTAATTTCATTTTGATGGTCCTATTTGAATGTGATTAGTGTAATGCATGATCCTATATGCCATCAACAACGATTTGCCGCATAATTCTCTTAAACATAAATACGGCCGCCCCGCAGCAACGCGCGGGCAAAACTTGCTTGTTTTGACTATTCATTGTTTTATCAAATTAAAAAATCTCTTTTTAATCTTTCTTTTTAAAATTAAATAATTTACAAACTGTTAACCGTCACATATAACGAATCATACCATCACACGATAATTAAATCATCTTTTTATAAATGGGTATTTTTATATATACTGTTGACGAACTTTTTTTTACAACTTTTTTTTGTAAGTATTGAATTTTACGTCCAAAAATCATATGTGATTTGAAAAATCATAGTTGATTTATTATTTAAAAATCATAGTTGATTTGTTATTTAAAAATCAATATAATTTATTAAATCGCACGTGATTTAAAAAAAAATCACATGTTATTTTTCATGGAGTAAATTTCGGCACTAAATAAATATTCGAAAAAAGTTCGTCGAAAGTATATCGAAGTATTTTTTTATGGAAAGATAAAAAAATTATCGTCGCGATAGTGTATTTTTTATCAGTTGACGATTTAACGTTTGCAAAATATTTTATTTTTAAGAAAAAATGTGGAATGTGACTTTTGTGTTTTGATGAATATAGTCCTTAAGTTAGCAGAAATCACAAATATAGTTTATTTGCGATTACGAAAAATAGTTCATAAGTTAATACTAAAGACTCTTTGTATAACAAAAACCTAAGTAATTGTTTATGTAAGATACTTTTACGTAAACCTATCCTTAATGAAAACTAGTACAGTAACATAATACTCCCTGTCATTAACCTAACTTTATGAAAACATCAAAAAGTTAGAGAAGTATTTTTTTTAGCAAGTATTTTGCCTTTCTTTTATAAAATAACTTTATTTCTTACAATTTGTTTGTGTATGTTTCAAATAATTTATAAAATTAACTTTTAAAATTGCTTGAAGCTTAAAAGAAAAAATAGTAAGAGTACAAGTTATGCAAGGACCCAATAATATGTTATTAGTATGCCACATCAACGTCACATTATACACCTTCCAATAACATACCACTAAATATACCACTCACTCAAAGAAAAAAAAAAAACCTCGCACACAAAAAGATGGATTTGGCGTGAGCCAGTGCATTGGCTCAAAACACAAAATGGTGCATTTGGCACAAGTTTGACATGTTAGCCGGTAAGGTTGGCACACCAATGGCTCACCAATGACTTAAATGGCACCACATACCTTGTGAACTGTTATTGTAAATGAGTATCTACTAACTATGAGCGGAAAAACAATGAAAAAAAAAAGAAGGTCAAAGTTCAAGTACAAGTGCAAGATGAACCTACCCGCGAATGATTTAAATAAAATGTTGCTTTTGGTTTACTCAAGTCTTTGGCATATTTGTATGAGGGTTTGTGTTCAACATGTATGCACAACTATTATAAATGATATGTTTACACCATTTTATTTTACTTTAAATATATTTTTATCAACAATTTCTTTTTAGTTGGATTTTTGTTTCCTTTTTTAATTTTTTAGGTGTTCATAGAATGAACATGAACCACTCAAGTGTTTTTTTTTTAACGGCGGTTTTTATTAAAAACTAGCAAGAAGCTAGAAAAGATTACAAATTAATATACTTGGGGTTTTTAAGCCAATCGTCCCATTTGAACTTACACTTACAACGACTAGAACATCACATAAAAGACATTTGCACTAAATCATTAAAGAGAAGATCTTGACGCGGATGTTTAGCTCCAAAGATGATCTGATTTGAAACGCGATAAGCCACCATAAGATATAAAAATACCTTCGAGGAAGATCTTTAAATGTTTAGGCAAACGAAGATTAACAATCCCGGTGAGCCACTCACTATAATCGTTGACGAAGAATCTTCAATTTCCACCATCGAAGAATTTTGCTTCTAATCTTACGAGCCAAAGAACACGAAAAGAAAATATGAGATAGCGATTCCACGTAAGAGTTACAAATGGGGCATAAGATGGATGGAATATCAATTCCTCTAAACGAAAGATTCAAGCAGTAGGAAGTTTATCCAAACAAACCTTCCACGCGAGAATATTAACTTTAATAGGAACAACCTTAATCCATCTAGTTGGAACATTAAGATGAGGCAACATAAGATCATCAATATAGCTCCTAGCGGATTTGACCGAAAACGAACCTGAAGTGTCCAAATCCAAGCACCATCGATCGTCTATATTTGAAAGGATCGTGTTTTCGAGACAAGAACAAAGCAAAGCTAACTGTTCCTCTTCAGCACCCCCTCTTGGTTGTCTTCTAAAAGAATGAATCAAAGAAGGGTGATTCAATTTGTCTGCTACACTTATAGATTTATTCTCTTCTAAAGCTTACAATCTTGGAACCAAAGATTTGAAGTCACTATCACTGGCCCAACGCTCTTCCCAGAATAAAGAATTCACACCATTCCCAACTTTCTTCCTAATGAATTGAGAAAGATTAATACCTTTATCTTTTAAGGAAGAAATGCCACGAACGATGTCTAGCCAAGGGGAACCACTGAACTTCGATGTACATAAATTAAAAGCACCTTTACTGCCATGAATTGCGTTGATAAAACGAGACCATAACGATGATTCTTTTGTAAAAAGCGCCAAACCCATTTGTAAAGGATGCCTCTGTTAGAAGCAAAAAAACTCGAAACCCCAAGGCCACCATTTTTTTTCGAAGCAAGAACATTATCCGATCCAATCCAAGTAATACTTTTATCCGCATGACCGACCCCATTAAAGAAATTCCGACGAATAGATTCAAGCTTTTTAAGAACGCCCATCGGAACTTTGAAAATAGACATGTTGTAGAGCGGAATCGAGGTAAGAACCGATTTTAATAACGTGAGTCTACCTCCTATGGAAAGAGTTTTGGTCTTCCATTTTGACAGACGAGTAGAGACCTTTGAGATAACTTCATCCCACGAATCGATTCTCGACATGTTACCTCCAACTTTAACACCTAGATATTTGAAGGGGGTAGTAAACGTGGAACAACCAACAATTGATGCAGCTCTTTCAACTTCATTTGAGGAGACACCAATTCCCATCAGTTTACTTTTTTGCAAGTTGATTTTGAGACCAGAAGCTAATTGAAAACACTTTAAAACGGATGCGACCATTTTAATATTCGAGTCGTTCCATTCTCCAACAAAAATAGCATCGTCGGCATAGAACAAATGGGAAATCATGAAAGAATCGTTAAGCGATATACCTTTGTATAAATTTCCATTTATAACTCTCTTAAACGAAAGATGTAAGGTCTCCATAACTAGGATAAAAAGAAAGGGGGAAATAGGGTCACCTTGCTTCAAACCTTTATGAAATTTAAATTCCGGAGTAGGATAAAAAGAAAGGGGGAACCACTCAAGTGTTTGACGTTGACTGTATACTTTTCCTCTTCAAAACTATCTACCAGTTGAGAAGAGTTGGAGAAGATGATACATGCATGTTTACTATTTTAATAGTTACATTATTTTATGTTATCATTGACATATTCCTTATTATCACTTCAAAAAGAATTGATCTTATTTACGTTCGTTGTTGTTTTTTAATTTATTCACACACGCTCCTTATTATGTTTATAGGATCGTTGACTTGTTATTTATCATTTCTTTAAAAAATTGAAACTTATATTTCATTTTTGTTTATTACTTTATTCATACATTCAAATTTTTAGTGAATGCTTTTTTAAAAACCCGTAAAATTTACGGGTGTATAAGCTAATCCTTGATGAAAAGTAGTACAGTAAGTCAGTAACATAATACTCCCTGTCGCTGATCTAACTTTATGAAAACCATCAAAAAGTTAGAGAAATATTATTTTAGCAAGTTTTTTTGGCCTTTCTTTTATAAAATTAACTTATTAACTTTATTTCTTACAATTTGTTTGTATATGTTTCAAACAATTTATACGACTAAAACGAGAATTTTTCATGTAAAACCTCGTACCCCAACGCGCGAGTAAAAGTTCCTCGTTAAACTCATTTTCTATTTATATTAAAAAATTAATTTATTCAACAAATATTAGTTGTACATATAATTAATATGATTAATACATTATTTTCATATGAATACTAAACAATTTCATTTTAGAATACGCTACCTACTGATTAGATATTAGCAAAACCCAATTTTAATTTAGCTAGTTAAAAATGCATTATTATATATAGCCGAACAGATTAACAAAATTTCCTCCATTTCAAAGAAATACATGAAGGTTCTTTAGGATCTTATCTTTTCATACGAATACCGCATATGAGCTATCACAAAGGAAGGTGCATGTAATTTTCCAAGTATTTTTCTGGAATAATATCCGATCTATTTTTCTGGAATTTGGTTTTCGCAGTACTTTATGTAGCAAACACTATGCTATTTTTGTGTTGAGCTTAATGTAAGTTATAAGATTGAATGGTTTTGACTGATTGATTGATTACAATTACTTGTATCTATAAATAACACTAGACAGAATATTTTAGACTCACGCTTGGACCCGTTACATGATCAGTGGCGGATCCAGAATTTTAAATCATATGTGGCACGATTTCAGCTCGCTTCGCTTCGCGAATAACTCTTACTTTTAGTGGTTTATTGATTAGGTTTTTTTTCGCGTTGTCAGGTTTTAGATCCAAACAACTTAGACATAGCACATATTGAAATAATAGTAATCTTTTGACTCATATATAAAAATAGAAATCGAGGACATTTTTCTACCTATAAGTTTTTAGCAAATAAAAGTAAAATACAATGAAAAACTATTGAAGTACGTTAGAATGATTTAATTTAGAGTTGGCGTGTGGTGGTTTGTGGTATGACACTTCCATATGGGATAAGGGGTATGTTGTTTGGGTTTAGTGAATTTGTCCCATGATATTTTTAGTGTTTTGGTTGTCTTAAATCTAGTGGGTTGGCTTGGGTATTTGGGGTTTGTCTTATGATTTGTAATGTTTCATCCGGGTACTTTGTATTGTATTATTGTTTTTCGGGCTCTTTCTTTTTAATCGTTTTGTTTAAAAAGAAAGAATGTTGTATATTTGTACATTTTTTGTTTGTTTTTATATAATGTTGACTTTCCAAAAAAAATAGAGTTGGCTTCATTTTAACTTATATGACTTATTTATAATTATTTTGCCATTCATATTTCTTTTAGAAAAGGCAATAATATATTTAAGACCTCGCAAATGAGAAAAACGAAAAATACAATACAAGTCATCTCCTCAAATAAAAATTACCCAATGAAAAAAAAGAAAAGACAAACCAAAACTTTTTTTGAACATCTAACCAAAACTAACTTATACGGAGTTTATAACATCTAACCAAAACTAACTTATTCTTTTACCACACATATTTGATGCAATTTCAACGGCCCACACAATATATATATATATTACTGTATAAAACATATTCAATTAGCTCCTATTGCCTATGCCTATGCACCACATCTATATACGGACAAAAAAAAATCCAACATGAAGCAAACAAGTACATGGCCATTATTTAATGAACATTACTGTTTATCTTCTTCAACAAACAATTCTATATCTTTTACTGTAATTTTTTTCCTTATAAAAAAACTCAAAACATGTCTCTCTTCTATCTTTATTTATTTATGTGATGCATCTCTTTAAAATGGGTGTAGCACTTTTAAAAAATCACAAAATTTCAAATGAAAACTACGCTTCGTCGTATGGAATCGTATGTGGCACATGCCACACGTGGACCATACATAGCTCCGCCCCTGTACATGATACGGGCTAACACTTTCTCACAGTTTGACCGGCAAAATCGCGAAAGCTCAGACTTAAGATCAAAAGCTAATAAACAATAAAGTAAAACTAATACTCCCTTCGTCCCATATTAATTGTCCTAGTTGACTTTTCAAAGTCTTTATTTTCTAACTTTGACCTTAACTATATCTTTTTGTGTCATATAATACTTGATGTAAAATATACAAATGGATTAACTTTTAAATATATTTTTATTTGACATAATTTTCATTAAGTATTATATTACAAAAACAAAAATATATAAGGTCAAAGTTCACAAAAAAAGACTGCTAAAGTCAAAATATGACAATTAATGTGGGACTGAGAGAGTAAATAATTGTTGAAGAAGACATTCGACAACAAACGGAAACACATTTTCAAGCAGCAACAGACATAAGCATGCAACAACCAGATAAACCAAAATAGCCGTACCATATAGGATAAACCAAAGTATCATGACCAACCGGAATAATCAAAGTATCCCCTACAACTAAAACAAATAGGATAACCCAAAGTATACCTTACAACAAAACAAAGAAAATTACAACTAAAACTCATACACTAAAAAAAAAAAAAAAAAAAAAAGATTAGAAAGTGAAAGTTGGTTATAAAGCTTTAACCCAAAAACCTTCTAAACAAACGAGGCATCTTTTTCGACAAAAACATAAAATCAACATTGCTTTCTATTTTATTTTATTTATTTATTATTTTTATTTTAATACGAGATTAAACTATACCCATCTCATTCTACAAATAAACAATGCCAACAATAAACAAAAACATAAACATCAATCCTTAAACATTATCAAAACATTCTTAATTTCTAAAAACCAAACACCATGTCATTATCAGTACCTCTTAGCACCACAACAAAACCACCACGAACATCACCAGGAGCACCATACCCCACCGATTAATATATAGATCCAATAAACTAATAATAGCCATTTATTTTTTTAATCAAAACAAAAAAATAAACTTTCACTTTAAAAAAAAAATTAAATATCTCGCAAACAGTTAATCGTTACGCGAAAAAATCATACCATTGCGACGAGAATTAAATTATCTTTTTATAGATATGCACTTCTATATATTTTTAACGATTTTTTCTTCAAAATTTCGGCCTAGAAAATTTATATGTGATTTGTGAAAATCACATGTGATTCGATTTTTACAATTCAGATATGATTTCTAAAATCATATCTGATTTGCAAAAATCATATATGATTTGAAAAAATCATATATAATTTGATTTTTACAAATCATATGTGATTTTTCTGGTCGAAATTTTTGAAGAAAAATATTTGTCGAAAATATATAGAAGTGCATATCTATGAAAAAATATTTTAATTCTCGTCGCGATGGTATATTTTTTGTAGTTTGAAAATTTACCGTTTACAATATATAATGTTTTTAAAAAAGGTGAAAAATGATTTCTTTATTAATTTTGATTAAAAATGAATGGCTGAGATTGATTTATTGGATCTATTGATTATCCATATGTGTCACGTGCGAAAAATTCTTTCCCTACAAAGTTTACTTATTTGTTACTTTCTTCTGGTTTATTGCATGATATATAAACATTATCTATATCCATTTTTAATACCGTGAATTTTACGGATCTTTAAATATGTATTTTACTCACTAATAAACTTAATTGTTGTAGTTGATAACAAAAGGTAGAAAAACAAATTTATTTCTATCAAAGAGTTATGATCAAATAAGAATATTACTTAAAATAAGAAAGAATAAGAAGAACTATAACCACAAATCCGATATGCACCGACCTAAATTAGATGCATCCCTATAATCTTAGATGCATTATAAAGCACCATAGTGTGTTTTCTAGCTTTTAATCAGATGCATATACGTATATTAGATGCATTTCATGATTTCTCTTGTTTTTTGTTCCTCTGCATCTACCCGAAACAATGAAAATCAATTTGCACCATCTATACATCAAATTAACTTTCGAAACTTAAGATGTTGCATCTATAGGAATACAAATGAATCTAATGCAAATCTTTGCATCTCAAATGCGTGGTTTTGATCACTTCTTACGACTTCTTATTTTAATTTACTTCTCACTAGATCCCTACTCACTATCAAAAAAATATTTATTTTAATAAAAATTAGCCTAAATACATTAAACTCAAATGGTATTTAGATTAGCAATTTGTGATCGCCTTACTCACTGAAAATAGATATTTTAAACCCGTTCCAAGTCATCATGACTAACAATGAATCTTAAGGGTAACCTAAATACATGCATTAGATGTTACTTGGTATCTAGACCAGCGATACGTGATCCACTAACCAAAAGTTTTTGTGTTCAAGTATCATCTACACATTTATGACTTGCAAGGTATAATTTGAGTGCACGGTGCAGATATATTAACTGCACAACCATATAACAATTCAAAATAAATAAATAAACAAATAAATAATGGTTATATAAATTATTGTCTGTAAAAAAAAATGTACGGTGCACTAGTTAATGGTGACGTCATTGGCTTCCATCTCTCTAAAGAACGGCACCATACTACACCACACGCATGCACCATTTGTCCTTTCGTGGTTCATACCAGGGGTGTCATTCGGGCTGACCCGATTCGAACTCGACCCGAGTCAATTCGGATCGGGTCAATTGGGTTCAAAATTATATTTGGGTTAATCGGGTCAATCCGAATTGACCCGAATTCTAAACAAGGTCAGGTTCGGGTATGTTTTTTTAGCCTTGACCTGACCCGAACCCGACTAACCCGACTCAACAACACTTTTACAATGTAAAAAACTTTGGTTGATCCCGAACCCGATTTGACCCGACCCGAGTTGACCCGAGTTCTAAACAAGCTCGGGTTCGGGTATGTTTTTTTAAGGCTTGACCCTATTTTACCCGACTCGAGTTGACCTGAACCCGACCGGGTCAATCCGAATAACACCCCTAGTTCCAGCCGTGAGTAAGGGTGTGCACGGTCCAAAAACCGGACCGAGACCCAATTTCGGCATAAACCTTAGACCGAGACCGGACCGAATGTGGTCGGTCCGGTCGGTCTTGTCCAAATTAGCCTAAATTAGTCGGTTTTGGTCCGGACCGAGGACCGAATTAGCCCAAATGCCAAGACCGCGGACCGGACCGAATGTGGTCGGTCCGGTCCGGTCCAGTCCGGTCTCGGTCGGTCCGACGGTCGGTCCGGTCCGTTCAGGTTATATGCTCACCCTTAGCCGTGAGCGTTGTTCGCTTTTTTTTTTTTTTTTTTTTTTTTAGTGAGTGAGATATTTTTGTGATGTGCTATTGGACTCACATGCACCAATAGCAGTTATTAGGTGTTATTGATAAGGAGAGTATTTTAGGTATAGAAGTGTTATGGGTACGATGATGAGGTAACATTGATATAACTCACCAATTACGGTTATTGGGTGCTTCCTGCACCTACCTCTCTTAACTGACATATGAGATCTATGTGCATGAAAATCACTTCAATGTCGCCTCATCATCCTATCAATAACACCCCGATAACTAAAACACTCTCGCTATTAATAACACCCAATAACTATTATTGGTGCATGTGGATCTAATAACACGTAAAAAAAAAATACCCCACTCATTCATGAAAAAGAGAAAAATGTGAACAACGCTCGCGGGTAGAACGGTAGAATCACGAAGCGATGAATGGCGGTATGGCGTCTTTCTAAAGAAATTTCAGTAAAAAGAAAGCATTCCAATACAAGTTAGGAAGTTAGGTATTTTTTGGCATGTTCATGTTTAATTAGCTGTTGATCGATTTGACATTTTTCGTATGCATAAGTTGCAATAGTTAACTCGTTAAATAATTATTAGCATGAGATCATATTCATTTGAATTCATAGGTACTATGTGGATAGATATGCAAACAATATGAACATAGCATACAAAGCTGTGGCTGTGAAAAAGGCTAGCTAGTAAGACAAGAGTCGTGCGAAGGTTGATTAGCCAACTAACAACAGTATTGACGAGTTGACACTAGTTTTCTTATAATAAAGTGTAAACACAATTTAATACTTATATAAAACAACCTTCAAAGGGGTTGTTTTATTTTGTATACGAGGCGTTTAAAGACGTCACGATAATTATACTAATGGGGTGCGCGATTCTTTCACTTGGTTTCGGTATCAAAGAAGATGGAATAAAAGAGGGATGGTATGAAGCGGAGCATTCTACTTGCGGTTTTCTTAGTTATCGCCGTGTCCGCAATTAGCAACTTTCGACAAGAAAACAGTTCGACAACTTGTCGAAAATTAGCAACAACATAAAATCGACGTGGTGCGAGGCGCTAGAAGACAAAAATCTCGATATTTGATATCGTGGTGGGCGATATAGTCATTCTAAATATAGGAGATCAAATCCCCGCAGACGGGCTGTTCATTGATGGGCATTCGTTACTAATTGATGAGTCGAGCATGACGGGTGAAAGTGAGCATATCGAAGTAAACGCCCTTACGAACCCATTCTTGTTTTCAGGCTCTAAAGTTGCTGATGGGCATTCTTGAATGCTCGTTTTGTCGGTTGGGATGAACACTGCATGGGGGAAAATGATGAGCTCGATAACCGGTAACGAAAACGCTGAAGAAACCCGTTACAAGCTCGTCTCAACAAACTAACTTCTTCTATAGGTAAAGTTGGTCTTGCTGTCGCATTTTAGTACTTTCCGTTATGCTAGTTCGTTACTTTACGGGACACTCAAGGCGAAAATGGTAACCGAGAATATAATGGAAAACGGACAAGCGTTAATGAGATACTAGACTCGGTTACGGGTATATTTTCGGCTGCTGTAACAATAGTTGTAGTTGCTATACCCGAAGGTTTGCCTTAGCCGTGACCCTCACACTCGCCTACTCGATGAAGCGAATGATGAAAGACCAAGCCATGGTTCGTAAACTATCCGCTTGTGAAACCATGGGTTCACCACTGTTATATGCACCGATAAAACAGGTACTTGACCATGAACCAAATGACCGTCACAAAGTTTTGGCTCGGGTCGAGCACATCGAAAAACAATGTTCATCAAATGTTGTAGTAGATCAAGTGCTTGGACTTATTCATCAAGGGTCGGTTTAAATACTACAGTACGGTTTTCTTCTCGGGAACCGTGCCTGAGTACTCAAACTCCCCAACCGAGAAAGCAATTTTGTCATGGGCTGTTGTGGATATGGATATGGACATGGAGAAACTAAAACAAAGTTCGACTGTTTTGCACGTCGACTGTACGGTTTCGGTTAATAACAGTTTGGTCAGTCGGTTAAGATGGTTAAAGCGGTTTGGATTAACCAATATTCTTTAGGGCTCATGTAAACTTTGTAACTTTGCCCAACAAATTCGGCGCAACCTACTAAACTATATAAAAAGACGCGTAATTACAAAACAAAACCAAATAATCAAATATTGTCACTTAGTAAACATATCCTACATACAAAATATTTTCAAAAAACAATCTAAATGGAAACAGTATGACCTGATTTGATGATAGACTTATGTCTTGGTTCTTTATGAAACGCTAAAATCGAATATAAATTGAAAAAAAATTTAATGAGCGGTTTAGCCTCGACACATTAACATGAATAAAAATATGTATATACACAATGGTTTGGTTACATGTAGATACCAAATCAAACCAAAGAAATAAATTTCGGTTACTAATAGTTCGGTTATTAATGATTTGTTATTTATTCGGTTCGGTTAAATCAGTTTAAAAGTTCGGTTTCAGTTTTCCAAGTTATTTTGCTCAGCTCTAGCTGAGAGGATAGAACTACGATGAATTATCCGACCTTGCTCGTGGTGCTTGCATGATGCAACATAAATTCATAAACACAAAAGTAGAAAAATTCATTGTAATCTTCAAAATTGGGAAGTAAAATAACTGAGTTTACTTGGTTTTGGAAAAAAGTATGAAAAGTTTTGGTCGATAGAAAGACAATGGTTGATATATGCGATATCAAATATGTCTATCAATGTTTTATTTCATGAATTAATTTGGATTTATATAAAGTTGGAAGGCATCGCTATCTTTTTTGAAAATATATCTTAAATATATATATTAAATTTATTTTTTAATTGGAAATATTATATGAATTTGTTATTCTATTTATAGTTTTTTTTATGAAAATCAAGGAACCAAATGAAGATTTATGAATATAATTTGAAGACTAATTAGCAGATTTAATGAAAGAATCTGAGCTAAACTTAAAAAGCCCAATATAATGACCATAGAAGAGTCCAAAGAATTGAACCACTAGCCCACTAGGCGGAAAAGACAGCTCAAAACCGAGTGGAATTCATGGTTTGGGTGTAGTGAACTTTTGAACTCAACTGACTGAACTCAAACAGAACTGAACTCAGCTACATTGGACCTGGTCAGTTGAAGGTTTTGGTTTAGTCCGGACCTGGTCTATTGGCCTTTGGGCTAAGTTTACAAAAACATGGTCCAAAAATGGCGGCTTTAAAATATTTTTTTTGCCCAAGTTCATATTTTGCGGGAGGTGCAAAGGTAGAGGAAGGGAGGTTCGATACTCTAATCTTAGGGGTGTTTGCGAGTGCTTACTATTATTATTATTATTATTTCAATTATTTGTGCAATTTCAAGTAATAAGCAAGTATGGAGCTGAGCTGCTTATTTTTAAGTGGTTGTTTTGTTGACGTAAAATTCCTTTCTATGAATGTATATAACCTAATTCCCTATTCAAACAAATTTGGTTGAAACTTTTTACCTAGAAAGGCATTGATAAAGATGTATATAAGGTATGTTTAATACAAAAATGTATATAAGGTATGTTGTATAACAATAAAATATACATGCACTACGTATGAGTATGAGTTATGTGACCAATGATACGATATCAATGTTAATTAGTCATAGATTTTCTCTTAAAGTTTAAGTTTTTATAATCATCTTATTAGTATTTGTTGTTTTATATCTTACTAAGTTTTACAATGCTATGATGTACAACATTGAAATATTGAATCATGTTCTTAGAGATATGTTGAACCATCAAACTGGTAATGCACCCATGTAACTAATAAGACATTGAGAATAAGGCAACATACTAATTACATTAAGAAAAGAGATTCTTCAATATTTAAAAAAGTAATATAGAAATAAAAAGTCAAGGTTCAGAACTTATATGAGCGTGCATGAGATTGGTGAGAATTTTAAATAAACATCACCAAACAATACAAGCCAACATTATAATATCAACCTCAATTTGGCTAGAAAATATACACCATAATATATTAAGCAAATTTTCTATACTTCAACCCAATGTTTTGAAACCCGGGTTTACAATTGACCCGGTCGAGTCACCGGGTCAACCGGTTCGACCGCCTGGTCAACCCGGTTTCCATTAAAAAATATATATATAAAAAATAACCGGGTCAACCGGTTCGACCGACGGGTCAACCCGGGTCAACCACCGGGTCAATCCTGGTCAACCCGGTTTTTATAAAAAAAATTGAAAAAAGCCAAACCCGGCCGGATTTTGAGAACGGGTTGACCGGTCACTCAAACCCGGCGGTCTAATCAATTAACCGGTTTTAGAAACCCGAGTTATTTTGACCGAACCGGTCCAACCGTTAACCGGCCGGGTCGACCGGGTTTCAAAACATTGCTTCAACCTATATGGGACTAGTTGAAACAACTTTTCAAAAATGTGATCCATACAAGAAGTTATGTTAAAGACAAACATAACACCTTTGTTGTTGTAATCAAATGCTTTCTCTTTTTACACATTGTTTTATTCTTTTCAACCTATGAAAATCGATACCAAACTCACTTGGTGACAGAATATGCACTTGGAGTTGGATATTCACCATGGTTCAATCACACAACTGTTCATCCTTAAGATAAGACATAAGGTAGACAAAAAAATTTACCTTTTTATCAAAAGCTTATACAAACGCAACAAGAAAGACTAGTCGATCACTATGTTTACTTGTCTACTTTTCAGAAAAAATGGCCCATATAGAAATTTGTTCTAAAGGCATAATAGAAGACTGAATTATTTCTCAAAACTTGATAATATTTCACGTGACAATATAATTACATGACAAATACTTCTTTCATAATAATAACCCGCTAACAGCGTTTGATGTATAACTGAATTGTTTCTCATCACTATATAATAGTTCAAGTGACGGTATAAATACATGATAAATATGTACTAAACGGGCTAAGCCCAATGCAAACAAACTTTCTTAATATAAAATCCTGCTAACACATAAGACCTTTTGTAGTATGTGAAAGACTTAGGTCATGTTTTTGTTCGAGACATCAAACATTACCAAGTTATTATTTAATGGTATATTTGTATCTTTAATAACTTTAACATTAGTCATGACAAACCAACAATGCTACCATGCTAATAAGAAACTAAGAATAAGCTATGGTACTAATCACACTAAAAGACAAACTCTTTTGTTAATAGAAATAAGCCGTAAAAACGTTTATTTATATTTTACGATCTTCTAATGTTTTGTCGATAACAAACGTAAAATCATGTTAACGAAACAAGTAAAATACGTAAATGGTTTGAGCCAATAGTTTTCTAACACACTTACGCTTTCACATAAAACACTAAAACAAATATAAGTGATTTTATGATTTAATATTACATGTGTACAACAACTAGTGTTTACATATTTGGGTAATATAAATGGGTAGAAACTTAAGTATCATAACCCATTGACCAAATACATTGAATGTAGTTGGGTACAACCCAAAGTCCATGACCCATATCCATGGAGCTTGACCCATAATCCATTGCATGACATCATGCTTATGTCATATATGGATAATATCAATAACCCATGGTATTGACCCATACCCATGTGACTAGGTGCATTGCACTCATAAGATACATTGTATCTAGTAAAGACCCATGGATCAACCCATGATCCATGACCCATAACCAAAATACCCATGGGTAAAGAGGAGTCCCACGGATCCCTAGCTTTACCCTAGACGGATCCTTGGAGAGGATCCGTGGGATCCGAGAACGATGAGACATTTTCTCTCTATAAATAATGAGCCATTTCTTCATTGTTTCTCACCCTTTCTCACATACTTTCTCCTTGAGTTAAAACTCTCTAACCCAGATCCAAGTGATCTATGTTTGTAGTTTTGTTTTTGTGTGATTCTCTAGGTTCTCTTAAAAGGCGAGATCACCACCTTTGAAGTCAAGTAAGCTCAAGTCCATGAGTTTTCATGCTTTCTCATCATCAAGACTCTTGAATTCTTCTTGTGATGATTCTTTTCTTCTTCTAAGAAGTGTAGTGTTGAAGACATTAGTGAAAGATGTCTCGAGTGTCAAGGCGAAGACATTAGTGAAAGGTGTCGATCGTCCGTATTGTAGGCATTAATGAAGGTGCCTAGAAGTCAAGTCACAAGACATTAGTGAAGGGTGTCTTGAAGATCTATTTAAAGGCATTAGTGAAAGGTGCCTTAGATGTACATTCGATATGGTGTGTTTCGATGTACAAGATAGATTAGTATTAGATCCAAGGATATTGATATCCTTGATGATGTTGTAATAAGGAGTTGGTCTCCTTTGGGATTAGTCGTTGGTGTAGTGTTGGGTAGTAGTTCCACCATTGTAATGGAACTCGGTGCACTTAGCCTAGTACCGGATAAAGGGTAAGGCGACGTTGTGGTAGGTGTGGTTCACCTTGGGGTGAAAGAACCCGATGGTTAGCCTAGTACCGGAAAAAGAGTAGGCAACGTTGTGAAGGTTTCTCCACCATAAGGAGTTGGTGTCGTGTAGTGATTACGAACTCTCGAGTAGGTGACTCGGGGAGTAGAGTAGAGGCAAGGAAGGTGTCCTTGTAGCGAACCACTATAAATACTCGCGTTGTGGTTTTGTGCTTCTTACTCTTATCTTTTCATTACATACTTCTATATGTTTGTTTATCAACATCCAACACACATCCAAATAGATTGACATAAGTCGATCTAAATAGTTTAAAGGAAGTTTTAATTGGCAAAACAATTCAACCCCCTTCAGTTTTCCACATTGGCATCGAGCTTCGTTACCAAGTTTCTTGAAGTATATTGTACTTTAAAAACTTGATACGATCCATGGTTAATTGAAAACTACAAAGAAGGTTTTTCATAAAAACAAACACCATGTCTTTTAAAACTCTTTGTTTGGATGTTGATTAGATGACAACATTTTTCTCATTATTTATTTTCTATTTAAATGCGCTAATCCTCTTTGTCATGCTGATTAGTCAAAGCTCATACATACAAGCCATAGGAATCGTTTGGTAACAAGAATACCTTCCCTAAGAAGGTATCTTAAACACAAAGGAGCCGGTATTGTCTACTGACATTTGTTGTGTCATTTGTAAAGACATTCCTAAGTGCGTTAGAGGTATGATTTTCTATTAATCTCTAAAATGACATTAGCTTGATAATTAAGTATGCCTACATAGGTATTTATATGATTATCTTTTGTGCATATACATGTATTACATGAAGCTTCATTAGGAAGCCTTTTCTTACATACGTGTTATTTTTTTCGTCTAAAGTCGTGGTATATAAAACTTGCGTTTTATTTCATTTAATCCAAAAATCATATCTTTCTAATAATAAAACAAAACACAAATTTCAAAAATTCCTCCTTCCCCATAAATAAACCATCCGTCGCCCACTTTATCAAATCCCCACTTTTTCAAATCTTTCATTGTTAAAAATTACCTCTCATTTAAAACTTTATCTTCCTCTCATCTCATCTCATCTCATCTCATCTTAAACCAAAACCCAGAAGGTTCATCATCAACATGGTTTACATCGCCCTCGTGCGATCGCCTTAACACTCATCACACTTGTGTTCCATATGATGAAGTTCACATACGGAGACATATACTTTGTGTTGTTAATCTACATTGTGGTTATATACCCAATCCTTTGTATCATTCTTAGCATTGAAATAAAATATTACTAATAGTCTAGTTATCTAGGTTATTATTATCATAATGTGTTTATCATTTCTTTTTAATTTATTTCATTCTATCGTGATACATTAGAAAGCCATGTATGCATGCTAAAAGAAAATGTAGGGTAAAACACATATCTTGGTATAAAACTATAAGATCTAAAAACCTATGTTTTTATCAAGAAATCATTTACATTACTCGCATCCACGGATCCCGAAAGTTAGACTAGCGAGATCCCTTATGAAAGGGAACCGTAGGAACCGTACTCCTGGATTAGAGTTTTCATGCAAAATAAAACCACTTTCTTTCTAAAAGTAATATTCCACTAGAATGTCAAAACCTTAGGTGAGTTAAGTATCATTTTGTTAAAAACCATTGTTAATAAAAATGTAGTAAAACATTAAATAATCATTGGTTGACCACAAAACATCACTTTCTATTAACTCATCTTTTCTATAGGTTCAACTATGACGCATGAATGTGAGTTTGATTTTCACTCACTAGCATCTACACTCCAAACATCTCCTTGAGCCCAACACACCGGCAATCATGTCCGTGGGTTCAATAATCTCGAAAACCGCTACTTCCACGAATGACGATTGTGAACACCTCTCTACAATTGAAGAAGGTATCAATACCTCCTTCCGAGCCATAGGACTAGAATGTCTTCTCGAAATCAACGAGAACATATGTCCAAGGTTCATAATGGAATTCTTCCATCAAGTTGAACTCGTTCGTAACGAGGATCGCTCTCTATCTCTTTGGTTTTGGATCAAAAACCAAAAGTTTGTTTTAACTCTTGGGCAATTTGCTCACATCCTCCAGATCCCAAATCATGGACAATGTGCTTTCACCGAAGATTGGTCTCTTGATTCTCTCTTCAACTTTCGTGAAGAAAATAGTCCATATTGTTCACACATATCCTCCCCGGAGGATTTGAATCGCATAATATGCAAACCTCGACCATATTACTCCGATCCACACATTATCTTTACACGGGACATTCGAGAAGAGTACAAACCTCTTGCACTCATTCTAAGTGAACATGTTTGGAGTCTTAGGGGAAATCGAGAAATCCTTCCCACTTATTGTGCTCACATAATGTATTGTTTGCTAACACAACAACCATACAATCTCGCCTATTTCTTCGCAAGGCGAATTGTAAATCTTCAAGGCTCCAAGAATAAACTCATCCCTTATGGAATGTTCTTTACGCACCTCTGTTGATCCCAGTTGAGCAAACGATCTAATATAGAAACTGACTTGTAACAAAAGCTTATCAAGTATTACGCGGAATTTAACACTTGATCTTAAGAAGAAGAACAATTAACATTCAACACCTCAATATTATTTATTAATCTGAATACTCTTACAAGATTAGGGTTTTGCAACCTTGAAGTGTATCGACCTTAGATATAAAACATACGTACATCTAACCTAACCTAGGACCTCCTTTTATAGGCTAAGGATTCCTATACAATATACAATACGTAACCTACAAGATAAGTATCTTTTCCATATTTATCAAATACAATAAACTAACCGACTATACAAGACTAGCGAGTGCTTACTATATACTATCGGTGGTTACATAATACTACTAGCGGTGTTATCTTCATACGTGGTTACACTCTTGATCCGTGGTTACATCAAGCTTATGCGTGGTTCCGATTTAGAGTAATTCATTATCCAAGGAACCTAAAACCCAACAATCCTCCCCAAACTTGATAAATTCTTGAATTCTCAAGTTTCTTTTAAGCTCAAAACATCCGAATTGGAGGATGTAGCCAAACACTTACTAGCTTTAAGTATCTTCTCATACTTCTTCAACAAATCATAAGCTTGACCATCATAGGATAATAACATCTTGATACAACCGAGGCTTCAACATCGAGCAATTATTCACGGATGCTTATTCAATTGAGGATAATCACCTTCTACAAGCATATGAATAACCCTTCCGAAGCAGCTTAAAACATGAACTCCACGGGTTTGATATAAAACCATCTAGTAACTTGACCATTGTAGAGTCCTTGCCATTCGTGTTCGGCATGAGTAGGTTCAAATAGAATCTTCAAATTATGATACACCGACCTCTCATGATAATCATTTGGATGTACTTCACCAAATTTATTCTTGTAAAGTATCCAAAGATTCATCAAATCATCTCTATCAAAATATTGAAGCATTTGTGAAAATTTATTATACTCAGAAACTTCATTATTGAGTCTTTGAATTTTCCAAACTCCTTCACTTCCATCTAAAAGCTTAAACTCATAAGAAATGATTTGATTTACATCTTCAACAACTTTCAATCTCTTAGAATCAGATGTCACCTGAACCTCAGATGTTCTTTTTCGTTTACTTTGCATCCATTCATCATGTTCTTTAATCCACTCTTTCTCCTTTTGAGAATTCATCGGACATAAATCATCATGATTAATTTTCATACATCTCTCATAGATTTCCAAGATTCTGTTAAATGAACACCAACTAAGATTATCAGAAACATGTATGCCTGAATTCTTGATAATCTTCATCAATACATTCCTCAACTGAGCAATAGTAGGAGGTTTCTTTCTTACAATTTGCTTCTTTTCTTTACTAACCTTCTTTGCCAATGTACCCAGAAGTCTAGCTTTTTCATCATCATCAAACAAATCCCATTCTTGTACAGTATACTCATCATTTATTAATTCAGAAGCTTCAAGATAGTTTTGGCATTCATACCATGTAGCTAACAATTTCTGGCTAGCTTCCTCTTCATCTTGCTTTCTCTTCACCAAAACTGCTTTATCATCAGCTTCTAAACTTCTAGCATACTCTTCATCATAAGCTTCTTGTTCTGTTTTATTTTTAAACTTCAGCACTACCTCTTTACCTTTTCCAACATTAGATTTAACCACTTTCTTCTTCAAAGGTTCACCAATAACCAAACTTTTACCTCTTGGTTTAGTAGCGATGGTGAGCAGATAAAACAGTGCAATGATAGATGTAGGTATAGATGATGTTTTGCTCAGATTAATCAATGTACTCATGACCTCTTTCTCTACTTCTTTAGACTTAGATGGTATCTGAAAAGAGTTGTAACAACAATGAAGTAGTTGTGATAGCGATGGGTATGACAAGATGGTAGGAACAATAGCCAAATGCGAAACAACATCGGTGGTTACAAAAGTACTAACCATGATTTCGGTATACTATCGGTTGTTGTGTTCGCACTACGTCAACATTCTTCAATTCTTCAAGAACAACAGATTCCCATCTTTATCAAAAACCAAAAATCTTGATCTCCACTATCAACATCTTCCTCCATAGTTACACCAACATATACATCCACGCCTCCCGAATTCTAACCATCACTCCTCCCTGTTTGGATACATCATTCACATTCGGATCGGTGAGAGTTCACCTTCTGTTTCTTCGCAGTGAGCTTTCAAAGCAAAGAACTCGTGTCTTTTCACTTTCTCCAAAACCAATACTCTATGCTTCAACCTCCGAATATCCTTACCTTGAAGCACGAGATAGCGCAGAGACCGAAAGCAGTACCCTCCGGTTTAGCACACTTAACCGTCAATTCATTTAAGCGTTCAAGAATATCCTCCCACTTCGACTGTGTGAACCGGTCCGAGAGGTGGTTCATTGGAAAAGTCATCATGTACAAAGTCATTAACCGTCAATTCAATGTCGGGTTCCAATCTATCCTCATCACTTGAAATGTGTTAATCGCTCCGAGAGGTGAATCCTTGGATATAGAAGACATAGCACCGCATCGAGCCCGATCATCTATATACCACAGAGACCAGGTTGGCTAGGATACCTCCACCGTGTTAAGCTCCAAAGAACTTTCCACATTAGGGTTGCCAAAGGTTGGGTCTTCTTGATGTTTCCACTAGCCCCGACCTCAAAGCATGAATCGATGGTGGAAGCCCTTCCAATCATGTCACCTCCACTCCTGTGACAACCTCATTAACCATACCACTAGCACTAGCCTCGAGGACGCCGAGTGCCCGTGTTCTCCTAGTCCATGATGCAAGACCTTCATTAAACTCGAATCGGTAGGGCAAATTAAGCATGTGAGGAAATAAAGAACATCTCTAATGACAACATTCAGGTGATTCCTCATATGAGCAAAAACTCTAGGAAGCATATGATGTACTTCATACTCTAGCATGTTCAACGAGGTTCCTTTATTTGATGTGCCACAAGCATTGAACAAACCTAGGATACAAATAGTATTTACCCTTCTTCCTAATGTTCAACTAACCCTCATAAATCATCCGAGACCGGTTAAATTTCCTTCCATCGACAAACAAATAATAGCGTAGCAATTTTGAAGGAAAGTCATTAAATCCGTGGTCTTGTTACTCATACACATCAACAAAGTATGAATCAAAAATTCCATTGTTGTGAAAACAAACTCTTAAAAATTGTACCTTTTCACCTCGTGGTGTATCCTAATCTCTAAACCAAAGAACAATCTCAACATCGGAAAGATTATCAACACCATCAAGATCATCAAGCCTCAAAACCTCTCTAATGATCTCCTCAGAAACGAAATAGCCTGCTCATCCACAACAGTGCTAAACACCTCCATGCCAGCAACCTTCTCAATGGTAGCGTTCCTCCAGAATTGATGAATGTAAGCTTTCAGAATGGTGGGTTTAACAGTTAAAGCATAGTGAATGGGACTATTAATCAGAAAATCAATCATTTGATGAAACCCTTCAGAGCGAGCGTCTTTGGTGAGAATAGCAACAAGATTATGTGAAGTGGAATACGTCTCAGCCATTGTGATTAATGATGTAAATGAAGTGGGTTTTGTGAAGAAATTAACAAAAGTGATTAGGGTTTAAAGGTATTGCCCAGAGAAGAAGTTAATAGATCAAAGAAAGTGATCTATCCGTGAGTTTGGGGAGGGTTATATACTTTTGCCAAAGTGTCGAAATAACCCCTGAAGTATCAAAACAGAGTAGCATACTATCCGCAGTTACATAACAACTATCCGCAGTTGTAACAAACCATCAGTGGATACAAATGAGTACTCCTCCCAACTGTCCAAATTAGAGCAAGCAAAACTGTGCCAATTGAAAAATGATCTCACGGGATATGAAGGATTACAAAATTTATTTATTTTTTTTTTACACAAACACAAGCAGCAATCATACTAGCTCCTTATGCACACAAGTCCTTCTTTCCTGCAAGACAAACACAAAACAAACACAGAGACAAAGATTATAGTTGTTAGTGGTTAGAAATAGCCAGAAGTGGTTACAAACGACCTATCCGGGGTTAAAACAGGAAAGTCAATATAGTCAACTTCTAGAACATATTACAGTCCAATCCCCAAGAACCTCATTAACTCTCCAACCACATTTAACCTGCCCCATAGTTACTTCAATAACCCTAAACTTCCCTTATAAAAAGAACCCAAATATCATATAACGCCCAAACCAATCAAGAGGTAAAAACCCTAATTGCTCCAAAATCCCCAATCAATCAAAATGTGGAACCCTAGTTGGAACAAACCAGAAGTGGTTGATATAACCTCCTCCTCATCCTCTTCATCATCTTCATCATCAAGTGAAGATGGAAACCCATGGCTGACCTATTTGCCTCCACTAGAACCAAGACCAAGAAAATCTCCATATCTCCCATCATCTGAAGATGATAGTGTAGTGAATCCAAGTGATGCCTCTGAAGACTCTGATGACTCTTCTAAGAAGAGGATTTCAAACCCCAAACCTTCATCATCTAACCCCCAACCAAGACCACGAGCAAGAAACCCACCACTCCCTAATGACGGAGAGGTGGTTCTTGGTCTTAGTGCACCAAGTCATGGTGCTTCTTCACACATCGTAACCCGGGAAGGGAAAAGGAAGATGGAGTAAGTTCTTGAATGGTGGTAAGAGAAGATGGAACACAAGAAGAATATCATATCATCCATCTATACGCCACAATCGCCTTGACTTCTTCGTTTGCATCAATCCATCCTTTCCATTTTGATCCTTAGTCGCCGTTTGCATATGATAAATGCATATCCAAGATTCAAACGATATAAGCAAGGATAGTAATAGTAGAAATCATGTATAGATGTAGTCTTTATTTAGCACTAGAAGTTTCATTGTGTCGTAAGTCGTAAAAGCTGCTTTTGTTGAATGAACAATGTAACTTCGATTACTTCTTGCATCTCTATAATGATTTAGCATTTTCCTGCACAATGGTTAGTGGAAACATAGAACAACTAGCAGTGGATAGATCAACTCTATCAGTGGTTAGAAGCAACACTAGAAGTGGATATAAGAAGAAATAGCAATACTAAAATTACATGATAACAGTCCAATACTTTTACAAACTTATACAAAACAATTTGAGAGTTTTAGAGATTAATCATTCCAATACTAACAACAAGATACTGAAACCTTCCCACATCAAAAGCTTTGGTGAGAAGATCAACAACATTGAAATCAGTATGGATTTTTACCATTTGAATCAACCTTTTCTCATTACAATCTCTAATAAAGTGATGTCTTATCTCAATATGTTTAGTTCTAGAATGTAAAACAGGATTTTTGATAATGCAAATTGTACTATTATTATCAATGTAAATCTTAGTATGCATAAAATTGTACCCAAAATCTAGCAATTGATTACGAATCCATAGAACTTGACCACGCAACTAGCGGCTGACCACATATTCAACTTGGGTTGTAGAATTTACCACAATAGTTTGCTTTTACACCGCCAAGAAATGTCTGCTTCCCAAGAACGACATCCTCCGTTGGTAGACTTCCTATCCGGACTAGCTCCAAGATAGTCACTATCGGTATAGGCCACCAAATCAAAGAAGAATCCTTAGAGTACCAAAGGCCCAATTTAGGATGACCTTTCAAATATCTAAAGATCCTCTTAACAAGATTCATGTGTGAGGTATTGGGTGTTACTTGAAATCTTGCACACACATCACGAGAACATAATGTCCGCCTAGATGCGATGAAGATACATCAAAGATCCAATCATGGATCATGCAACTTCAAATCAACTTTGGGACTTCCATCATCGGTAGCATAGGTTTCGAGTCTCCATAGGTGTACTTGCACTTTTACATCTTGAAACCCAAATTTCTTCAACACATCTACTACATACTTGTCTTGACTAATGAAAATACCATCAGGTCCTTTGTTGAACTCAGAGTCCCAAAAGAAAGTGAGTTCTCCCATAGAACTCATCCGAAACTTATCATGCATAAGTTTCTCAAAATCTCTGCATAACTCCTTGTTAGTAGACCCAAAGATGATGTCATCTACATAAACTGAACCAAGAAAATATCATCTTTGTGCGTTCTAATGAACAAAGTTTTATCAATCGGTCCTCTTTTAAACCCATTGTCCATCAAATAAGTAGATAGGCATTCATACCATGCCCTAGGAGCCTGATGCGGTCCATACATAGCCTTCCTCACCTCAGTAAACCTTGTCGGGATGATCGGGATCTTCAAAACCGGAGGTTGACAAACATAAACCTCCTCATCAATAGTGCCATATAAAATGCACTTTTAACATCCATCGATACACAACAAAATTCTTGAATGAAGCATAAGCCAAAAACAATCTAATAGCCTCTATCCTTGCAACTGGTGCGAATACTTCATCATAGTCCAAACCTTCAGTTTGTGTGTATCTTTGAGCAACCAACCTTGACTTGTTCCTCACTACAATTCCTCTTTCATCCCTTTTGTTTCTGAACACCCATTTAGTCCCAATAGCCCTCTTCCCATTAGGAAGATCAACCAATATCCAAACCTCTTGAAGTTTGAACTGAAGAAGCTCCTCTTGCATTGATTCTACCCATCCTTCTTCTGTTAAAGCTTCTTCTATTCTCTTGGGCTCCTTTTGAGACAGAAAACAAGTAAACAAGCAATTTTGCGATTTTATGACTGCTTTCTTTTGTGAAGAGATCTTGCAAAGAACCCGTGTTCGTGAAAGGGTTCTGTTTCTTTACCCCGCTTGTTTGAACTTGAGTATTCAAATTTCCAAGAATCATTCCTTGGGATGAATCTTGTGAATTCGGTAGAAGTAATTGGACTTTCATTAATAACGAGTGTCCAAATTAGTCAAATTAGCATTGAAGAATTCATTCATGTCTTCATCATCGATGGGAGTATCAATCTCTATTAATTCGGGCATATTAGGATCATGTGGATACTCCTCATCACCAAATAGTGGCTTTGGATTAGGTCCAAAGAAAGTACTATCTCCAAGACTTGTAGCGAATTTCACTTGAACTATCTCGTGGTAGAAGATGGCTTGTCGGCGTTTACAAATGACCTATCGGCACTTTCAGAGGCTTAGCGGTGCTTGCATCTTGCTTTTTCTTCTTTTCAATTTCTTCTACCGACACTTTGAGTTATATTGCAACAACTCATCCTTATCCCGATGATGATCAACATTGCCTCAATTGAAGATATCATCACCGAGGGACCTTGCTTGTGAATGATGGAAGGAGCAGAACCGACTTTCCACTTTTCAACCAAATAGAACTCGTTGGAGAATCGACTTCTTTGAAGATGTATCTACTTGAATCCTTTTGTATACCGCATCGGCATTAGTGGAAGTTCTTGCAATGATAGGCTCATAATTCATAGATTTGGTTAGCATATCAATGTTAAACGACTGTCTCGGTCCTTTGGTCTCAACACTAGGAGTCTTTTCACCGAATTGAACATGTAGGTTCTCTTCAACAAGTCTAGTCCTCCTATTGTATACTCTAAAGGCTTTACTATTTGTAGAATAGCCTAAAAGTATCCATCATCTTTTTTCTTGAAACTTGCCTAGGTAGTCTATGGTATTCAAAATGGTAACAGGGGCACCCAAAAGGTTTTAGGAATGCAATCATTGGCTTCCTATCATGTAACTGACTCATAGGGGTCTTGTTATGAGGCTTCACTACCTTACTGCATTTTGCACATAACATGCAATTCCTACGACTTGACCCAAAAGGTAGTAGGTAACTTAGACTCGACAACATAGTCCTAGCAGTCTCAATTAGTGTTCTATTTTTCCTTTCACTACACCATTACATTGTGGTGTTCTAGCAACACTAAACTGCCTTTCAATACCTTTAGCTACGAATTGATTCATCACATCATTCTTAAACTCGGTTCCATTATCATATCGATTACTTTGACCTTATGACTTACTAGATTTTCTATCTTAGTAATGAAACTCTTAAGAATCTCACTAGTTTCACTCTTAGCGACCAAAAGTATACCCAAGAAAATCTACTATAATCATCGGTGATAACTAGGCAATCGCTTATGATTCAAGCTTCTAACAAAGGTTGGTCCAAATAAGTCCATATGAAGCATAAACAGTGGTTGTGTAATGGTGTTTACAGTTTTGGTCTTACAAGAAGCTCTATGTTGTTTTCCTTTTTGACAGGCCACACAAAGTTCCTTACACTCAAAAACCTTTGAAGGTAACCCTCTCACTAAGTTTCCTTTTACAAGTTTATTGATTGTTTTGAAATTTAGATGACCTAGCCTTCTATGCCATAATATTGACTCATCTATAGATGCTTTAGCAAACAAACATAAGGACCTATTTGGAAGAACATTTTTAAGATCAAAACAATATATATTTTCCTTCCTAGGTACCCTAAGTTGTATAAACTTCTCATCGGGCATCTTAAACTCGGGAGATAACACCACACTCGGTTTCCCAAAAGTACCCGTTTTTCTTATCACATTTGAGAAACACTTGAATAAATTATACTTAAGTCCTCATACCAAATAGACTTTTCAAAGTCTAGTTTCCTGCTCGATTGTGCCTCTGCCAAGTATCTTTCCTCCTTTGGATCATTGCCAAATGCCACATATCCTCCATCATAAGCTTCAAAATCTTCCAAATTGCTTCCATCCCAAGTCATGTGCCCAGAGCAACCACTATCAAAAACTCCTTTATCTTTTAGCTCGGTTTGAAGATTGCCATGCACATAAGATTACACAAGTTAGTTCTCTTGTGGACCCAAGCCATCTTGACTTGGAGTGCGCCTGTCATCAAAATATTCAAATTTCTTTAGGTCCATTGATGCACAGTTGACATGTGGTAAAACCTTGGTCTTAGGCTTCCATTGCCAACTTCTTTGAGGCCTTATGACATAAAATGATTTCCAACCACAGATCGCTTATCACCTTTGGAATTTTTAAAACTTCTTTTGAATCGGTGGTGATATTTGGCTTATCGGTGGTTTGACACGCTTAGCCGTGTTTACATTTTGCTTAGCGATGGTTGGAACCCATTTAGGTAAAGCAATGACAATAGATTTTGTATTCCCATTCCTCATCAAGACTTGCTCTTGGAATCATATTCTTTATTAGGATGAGGGTTTGTTTTTCTTGAAAAGTTTTGATAATTTACCCTCCTCCAATGATTCCAAACTTGTGGTCTATTTTTATGACAATTTCTCGTAAGTGTTCAAAACTACCACACAAAACAAGCCTTTTAACACATTGAAACTCATCACCTAATATGTTAGAAATTAGACCATTTAAGCTTCTTTGATTACCCCTAGGTTTATCTTGTTTCATCGGTCCCTAGGAATTTCCACATGCTCTACAACTTTCTTGGTAACTTTAGCTCCAAATCTAGGTACAAGGTTGACTTGCTTAGAATCAACTTTCATAATCGTCTCTATCTTTTGATTTAGTTGATTCAGTTCTATCATCCTTAGAATCAATTCCCAATCTTCAATTATGGGAGCATCAGATAACTTATCAGAACTTATCTTAGGTGTTTCAGTCTTATTAATTTCTTCAATAGGTTTATTAAAACTGAATTCACTACTAAATGACAGTTCTTTAGCGGTGGTGCATGTTTCATCAAGGGGTGGTGGCATATCATTGTATCCTAAACCGGTACCATCTTTAAGCAGTTTTTGACCTATTGGTTTCGTACAAGATCGAAGCATATTGTGTTTTAGCAACCTAACAACATGTTTTCTTTTTCCTCTAGGGCTGTAGTTTTACACTTTACGCCTCGCTAGTTTATCTTTAAGCATTTTAATCTCTCTGTTTTTAAGATCAATTTCACCACCTAGTATATTGATCTTTTCTACATCTCAAACTCACATTTAATCTGAATTTTAGCTTCTCTTCCACACCCTATAAACCAACTCTATATCCTAAGTTATCTAGAGTCAATCTCTACTTCTTTTCTCTCGTACTCTCGGTGATAGCCTTTTGAGACTCTAAGTTATCAAAACATGATTTAAAAGAACAAGTAGATGTTTTAGAATCATTAGATACCTCGGAATCGAACCGGAAGATGAAGTATAGGCCATTAGAGCAAAGTTACGCTCTTTTGAAGCTTCACTAGCAAGCAAAGCGCATTTGGACCTTCTTCAATCTGATCACTCCAATCATAATCACCAAGTCCATCCCGAGCAACCAAAGTCAAGAAGTAGCGAGCTCATCTGTGTCTTCTTTATGCCTTCAATTCTTTTAGGAGCTCGACATTCCCTAGCAAAGTGACCTTTCTTCTTTCGGTTAAAGCACTCCATCTTGCTTTTGTCGAATCTGCTCTCCTTTGACCATCATACTTAACACCTTCGGTTCTCCTCGAAACTTCCTTGCTTGGAGAGTCAACATTGCCATTTGCCATTGAAGATTAATCTCTTCAAGATCATCGGGATCAATTTGATCCGGATCTTGATTCAAGACAAGATAACTGCGGTAGTTAAATCGACGAGAAAAGCACGATTGCACCATCATCGACATTATCACTAATTGGTGGTATTGTTTGCAATAAGCCGTGGTTATACCATAGGCGGATGGATACATCTTGTGAGCTTTTGTGATTAGTGGATACAAAAGCAATGTTTTGATTAGAATAAGGCGAGTTAGAAAAGGTATTCTCGGACTCATAAACCTTCAAGTTATTGAAGAGATTGTCTAGAGTCATTGTAGCAAAGTCCGTCTTGTTTCTCCACACAATGGTATGAATAGCCCAATCGGATGATAAGCTCCTTATGAACTTCAAATTAATATCTTCTTGAAGGAACTTGTAACCCAACGCCTTGATTGGTGATGAGTTTTGAAGTCTATTGTATGTTCCATCAATCTTTTCTCCACTTTGAGCGGTGAAGGTTTCAAACCGATGCTTAAGCATGTTCATCCTTGACTTCTTGGTAGCTTCATTACCAAAAAAACCTTAATTCAAGAGCATCCAATAATTCTTTAGCCGACTCATCTTGATCAAAGTCTAATGCAAACTCATTAGGTATTCCCATGGAGAGAATCATGAGCTTTGATCTCCATCTTCCTCTTAGCTTTATCGGGTTCACTAATAATAGCAACCTCCACCATCCACACCCTTCAAAGGAAGAGTGTCTCCTTTTCAACAACATCCCATAGAGCATAATCAATCATGCGAATGTATTGCCTCATTCGCATCCTCCAGTTTGATATTCACCATGTTTGAGCATGGGCACTTTTGAAGCGATCACCATGTAATTTTCTTGAGACATCTTAACTTACTTGAGCAGATTAACGAGACTTCTTCTTGGTTACGGTTTCTAGATCACAAGCCACGATACCACTTGTTGATCCCAGTTGAGCAAACGATCTAATATAGAAACCGACTTGTAACAAAAGCTTATCAAGTATTACGCGAATTTAACACTTGATCTTAAGAAGAAGAACAATTAACATTCAACACCTCAATATTATTTATTAATACGAATACTCTTACAAGATTAGGGTTTTGCAACCTTGAAGTGTATCGACCTTAGATATAAAACATACGTACATCTAACCTAACCTAGGACCTCCTTTTATAGGCTAAGGAGTCCTATACAATATACAATACGTAACCTACAAGATAAGTATCTTTTCCATATTTATCAAATATAATAAACTAACCGACTATACAAGACTAGCAGTGCTTACTATATACTATCGGTGGTTACATAATCTCGCTAGCCATGGTTATCTTCATCCGTGGTTACACTCTTCAGTCCGTGGTTACATCAAGCTTGTCCGTGGTTCCAGTACTTAGAGTAATTCATTATCCAAGGAACCTAAAACCCAACAACCTCTATCATAACGTCATGCATTTTCATCCACAATTTCAAAGTCCGTTGTGCGTGCTTGTGAACAAGATGATGGAAACGCTAAACATATCTCTCATGAAGACTTTCTTCATTCTTGATTCCACCAACACTCATCAACCATTTGATGATCCTTCTAGCAACGCTCAAGGAACTTAGTAGTCTTTCAAATAGGATCAATCCTTTTGTACTCATGCTTTATCAATGTAATCCAATTTCCTTCATGAAATAAAACATCTTACATTTGATATCTTAATATTAGAACCTCTTAAACTAACCTTGGAATATAATGCATTGTCAAAATCATTGCATACCTTTAGTAAAGGTCTGCTTAGCGAGATAGAGCGGATCCCAAAGTTTGTGCTAGGCGGATCCCTACTCTTGGGGAACCGTGGGATCCGCAAAATGAAAATGCAATTACAATCATTGTATTTCAAACATGTCTTTAGAACACCTCACACTAAGCTAGACATAGTTTCTAAAGGCAAATTAAGTCCTTATCAAGTTAAGTAGATCCTTCCTACTCACACATAACTCACCTAGATCACAATCAAGACCCTTGTAGATCTATCGTTTCACTTAAACCCATTACTCTTTCGCTCTCAAGCTCACTCATCATTTCTCACATGATCCCTCATATCTAGCTTTGTAAAACCTTCTATTATGACATAATTGATCATAATCATCTTTACCTCAAAATTGGTCGAAATTGATCAAATTTTAGTTTTTCCATCTTAAGCCTTTAGGATATTCTCCAAAACATTATCCTAAGTCACTATCTGATCTCTAGGATCATTTAGCTCCACCTGACACTCTCAAAAATCTTTAGTGTCATCTTTGTTCATTCATTGGTACTCATGAAAGTTCTAATTTCTTCCATAAAAGGCAATCATTAGCTAAATCACTCATTACCCTCAAGAACTTAAGCACCCCTTCATTTAGGACACTTAGATAAACTGAAACACTCAAAAAGAAATAGGCATTAGACCTTACAAACATCATTGCTATCTTTTCTTAGTTGCTGATAGACGGATCCCTAGGATTAGCCTAGGCGGATCCCTCGTTGGAGGGAACCGTAGGATCCGGATGACAGATTATGTCAACTCTAGCTAAAACAATCATTTCAAGCTCATCTTTCTAACTTAAACACTCCATCTCATCTTAAATGAGTTCCTAGATCAGTACAACTCTAAAGTTGACTCTTGTGCATGTTAATCATCACATTCCAATGAATTTTAGTGGCTTAAGTCTTGAATGCACATACCAAATCCCTTGTTTTATAAACCACATTGTTAGGACTTCTAAAGTCATCATCTTCATCCTCATTTTCAGCACTTAGAAACCTTTACAAACCTCTTGAAATCATCTCATCATGAGGAAAACTCCAAGTAGTAACTTATATACCAAAGAACCACCCAAGAAAATTGCTCGTATTGTACACAAAATCTCTTCAACCGAATCATCTCCGGTCAAGTCCACAAATGCTAGGATTCCTCCTCCACCAACTCAACCAATCAAACCAATTCCTAAAAGGATAGTACCCACAAAACTACCTATGCCAAACACCACCATACCTCCTAGGCCAAACAATCCCATCTCCACTAAACCATCACCATTGGTTCCTAGAGCTATCTCATTTACAACTCCACTATCAGCACCACACCTCTATAATTTAGAGGATTTGCCTCCTAGGCCGTCTCATCCTCCTCCACCGGCAACATTCTCCTCATTTAGGAGGAATAATGGTACAAAATCAAGGTGTTGAGTCAACACTAGCTCCAGCTTCCTTTTCGCCGTCACCATCTTATAATCCCATTTGGATTATGAGAAATTATCAAAGTCAACCACCCGACCATATGGAAGTTGACACTTCTACCACCACCATCATTCTTGGTCGAGCCATCTTCAAATGCGCCCCACCAATCCCTCCATCGTTTGAGGCTCCATGAAGCCGCTTCACTTGATCCTTCGCATCAAGCAATTTCATTTCTTCCACCACCACTACCTAGCCATGACAAAGATTGTTATCATTGTCAACATGTTGAAAGTTTGATACATGAAGTGCGAGAAGACCAACGTTTCATGTTCTATCACCTCCTCGAGCGTTTCGACAGATTAAACCTAAACAAACTTGAGCTAGAGGATTTTAGTGGTGTCCTAGTATCAAGCGTTACTTAGATAAGTTTAGTAATTCCAAGTCATGTAACGATCATTTTCTTAGTTTTTAGAGTCATGTATATCATATCGCTAGTTTTTATTAAATGAAAATACATGCTACTTGCTATATTTCTGAGTATATGATTATGTTGTATAATACATATCTCACTTTGATATTAACATAAGGTGTTATATCACCATTGCTGAAATTAATTATCAGCCAGACGGATTGTAACACCCTTATCGACCACAATATTGTCCGCTTTGCCGTAGGCTCACGCTTTGTTTTGTGGCCTCATTTGAAGACTTCCCGTGGTCACCGATCCGTGCAAAACCGTCAAGTTTTCTTACTCAAGCCGCCACTTGTGAATGGTCAATCGTGAAAACTTAAAGCAGTTTAAACACGAATGCAATGAAGATCGGGAGAGTATAGTGTTTCCCAGTCGTTAAGTCCCAACGGTACGTGCGAGAATAGTCGGGCGTATAGTGATCGAGAGGATTTGAGCAGGAAAGGATTGTGATTTATTATAACTAAGGAAAAATTATAACTAAGGAAAAGTACATAAACTACGGGGCTTAAATGCAAATTAAAGGAAATTAAAAGATAAAAATATTAAATAAACGCTATCACTATTTGCAAAATGATGTTTTTGTTTTATAAAACAAAATGACTTAAATAAACTATTTTAACTAAAACTTAAACTTAAATTACCTAAAAACTTAACTTAAAATGAAAACGTACGTTATTTATAAAAATTACGCGAGTGCGCAAGCAAAAACGTAAAATTTTAAGAAATAAAAGTCCTATGAATGTAAAAACAATTTTCTTACGTACTATATGATAAAAGAAAATTTTAGGAAAAATCCGGGTATTTTTCCGACTCTTAATTTATTTATTACGAATTAAAAACCAAATAACACTAATTAAATTATTAAAAATACTAAAACATTTGGGAAAAATCTGAAAAATTCATAGAAAGTACTTTGAGTTGTGCTTAATCTGTGAAAAATGAGAAAACAGTATGTTGCTTTGGAAATAAGCTCAAAATAAGCTAGAAAGGGCTTAAAAGCAAAACTGACTAAATGATAGTTAAGTATTAAAAGTTGCAAAGTTTAAACGAAAGAAGTCCCAAGGGCGCTGGTCATACATGTACACACAAACGCTCTCATAAGGGAGAGGTCTCAGGTTCGACCCCTGCCTCTCCCTTTTTGCAAAATCATTTTTTCCCGATTTTTCTTTTGAAACTTGTTTATAAGATAGAAATGAGACTTTTTGTAAAAACTTTGTTTGTCAATCACTTGGAATAAGCGATTGGGCCGCTTATTACCCACCGATTTAGACGTAACAAACAAACACACTTTTGGTGGTGATGAGCATAAATAAGCAACAAATAAGCAGATGTTTAATCAAATAAGCTAACATGCATATATAATAACTAAAAGAAGCTAAGGTTAACTGGAATAAAGATCTACTAAAGGGGAAATAAGCAGTTTTGAGGAAATCCTAATCTAATATAGAAAATGAGCATATAATTGGACAATAATCAATAATAAGCATAAAATAAGCTAAAAGGTAGTACACCTAATCTAGAATACCCAAAAATCACTAAGGCAAACTAAATGAACTAACGAGATCAGCTGATAAGCTTAAAATGAGCTGGAACCAAGGCTGCAGAGTGCATAAGTCGTGATTCAGTTTCAAGAGACTTATTTGGGGCTTACTTTGAATAAGCCGAGATATGGGTGAGCTTTGAGCTTCAAACCTAAGGAGTGCATCAAACCATCTTGCTTTTGCCCCAACAGTGCTATTAATAAGTCTCTGACTTATTAACAAGCTAAGAGAAAACTTGCGATTGGACTTAATACCGCATGAGCAGTTAAGCTCCAACCCACCCACTTTGAACCCACTGCAAATTCCCTAGTTAAACATTTTGTGAATTTTTCCTTTTAACTACAATTACACTAGGCGGTGAAGAGTCAATTTTTTATTTTTCCAATTTTCTATCTCAACCTACTTTTGCTTAAACTGCTAAGCAAAAACTGAGGAAACTCAAAATATATTTTTTTCTTTTTGAAACAGATAAAACTCAAAACCTGTGAAAACTTGTAAAACTCTTTTCCTAACTTATACAATTTGACTTGAATACTTAAAATACATTTGACCTTAGTGGTCAAAGAGGATACAAACCTGTTTTAACCCAAAAGTGGGACTAAACCAAACACTCCTTTGAAAACTCAAATTGTACTTAAACTTAAGACCTTGATGAATAATGACATAAACTGGATGAATCACTTACCCAACCATTAAAATCAACCTTTAATGATTCAAGACCTTCAAACCGAGTTGACTTTCAAAAGCCGACCCACTTTGACTTTTGTTGACTTTTCATGAAAATTGCTTAAAAGCGGTTGTAAGCTTAACAAAAGCTAAAATTAACTTAACTAAGCTTATTTGAGATTAAAAATAAGTCATTAAAGATTTGGATATAAGACTTTGAAAATGGATTTTTCAACAGTAAGCATGAGATTATGAAACTTAAATAAAACTTTGAATTAGAACTTAGATTTGAATACAAACACTTCATTAACTTAAATTCAGTACATAGAAACTGAAAAATTACACTTTAAAATTTAAGCTAAGACATTTCTAAAAAAAAACGACATACATTTAAATTAAAAACTAACTACTACTTGAGTTCTCCTTCTTCTTCTCTCTTTTATACTCAAACAGCTTCCCACATGTCTTCTGAGTGGATCCCACTTAGAATCTTGTCCACTGGATCACTTTGAGTGCAAAATGGCCATTGGGTGGTTTTGGCGGGAAAAGTGGTATTTGACCTCTGGGCTTTTAGACTGCAACTAGGGGGGGTGGATAGGTGTGATGATGAGGGGGGTTGAGGGAAGAGACAAGGTGAGAGGGGAGAGGTGATGGGTGAAGGTTGCAGGGTGTAGCAGGCAAGTGGGGAAGGAAAACCATATGGGAGGGAAAGGGAGCTTTGTTTGACTGGTGTGTTGACCAGGGGGTTAAAAACAGGAAAGGGTCAATGGTATGGCAGGGGTCAAGTGTAATGGCAATTGTCACAATTCTCAAATTCCGGTCATTTCTTAAATTATATATGCATCATATTAGCTCATTCATGGCATTTCATTTCACATTTAACGCGTGAATTTTATATTAAATAAACGTTATCGCGTGAGTTATTATTTTGAATATTTAATCCATTACTTTCAAAAATGATCCCGAGGTATTTTTAAACTTACATTTAGTTCATAAAAACTATATTTTTAGTTTTCCTAGTGTTTCAAATTTATTTGGTATATTAATCGTTAAAGTTAAATTATTACGTCGTTTTTCTTAGAAATTTTATGATAATTATTTTATCGCTCAATTTTCACAAGGAAAGTATTTTTACAATTTTTATTATCTCAATACATTCTATTTTGACTTATTAAAAACTTACTTGCACCAAAAATTCCTATTTACCTTTACTTGTACATATTTCCTACAATTCTTACACTTTCTTTACAAATTATACAAATAATACTCAAAGTTTATACAAGATTAAAAAAAAAAACAAAATATCTTCTCATTCCCCCCCCCCCCCTTGGCCGACCAAGGGGGAAGGGGTGCATTTATTTGTGGTATGGATCATTTATTAAATGTTTCTTCACTTGTACATAAAGTCTAACATAATACATTTTCATCATTCACTTCATTTCATCTCTTCAAGTGTTAGTAGAAAAAAAAATATTTCTCTCTTCCTTTTTGGCTTCTCAAAACCGGTCACCACATCAAGAGAGCAAGGGATCAAAATTTTCATCAAGCACAAGTGTTAAATCAATCTAGTGTATACTCTATATAAGGTTTTGAAATAAAAACCAAGAGTATTTAGGCTAATCCTTGTTACTTTCACCTCATCATTTTCACTAGTAAGCATGTTTTTATCATTTTCATGTTTCCTTTTCATTTTCATATGTTTCTTTTCATTTTTGGAGCAAGTATGCATGATATGTGATTTATACCATTTTTCATGATTTATTGAGTTATATATATGGTCATCCTATAAATATCCCCTTGGTATTCTTTGGTCTTGATGATGTCTAGGAACCCATGACACCCTAAGAAGGTGTATGGTAGGATTAGATTAGCTTTGGAGTTGATTTGAAGGGATTAGAATAGGTTTTGTCCGAGAAAAACTATTTTCGATAAGTATAAAATAGGTTCTGTCCTTATTTCGATTTTCGGAAAAACCAACAGTAGGCACGACCTTTTGGCCTTGATATTTAGAAAATATACTTTAAAACGAATCCGTGGCGCTTGAGCGGATAAAACGGACTTATAACGAAGAAGTTATGGATTTTACAAGTTTGACGACTAAAATATAATTTTAAAATTTCACATACTATTTTTAGTTTGTTCGGTCAAAAATGAGCCTTAAGCTTCACAAATTATTTCGACTTATCAAAAATATATTAGTTTACTTGATACGAAGCTAAGGGCGTATTATACGTGAAAGCGGTTTGAAGCGACAAAGATATGCACGTTTTCATAAACTTGCCGTAACTATTATTTTACGAAAAACTATATTATTTCTACGATACAAGTGTTACGGTAGTTATAACGTCCTGCTGAGGGTCATTTTTAACCATGATGTGCAACTTTTGGAGCGAAATGTCTTCTAGTAAAATCAAGTTCACCGCCATATTTTTCAAAGCGACAAGCCGTTTGTATAGCGGAGTTGTAGTAAATTAATTACGGATGTTCAAACTTGGCGAAACTCAATTTTGCACTACAATTAGCCAAAATCACTATCTTTAACCCTTATTATCTTTATGTTCGAGACCTTTTGGGCGAAAACTCCTGAATCGAAACTTTTAGATATCGATACAAACTTTCCAAAACCGTCGAGTTCGTTCTCTAACGTGCGACGTACACTATTTTACGACTATTTTTCCGGAGCCATTTTTGTTAATTTCATGATAATTCCGACGACATTGTTTTGCGACGAAATGTGATAATTTCACCATAAATTATCATAAAACCATTGTAGGATGACATTTTGACGTAAATACTTGTAAAGTCATTTTTGAAGGGTCTAGACGTCAAAAGTGTATTTTTCGACGATAAGTAACATTTTTCAAAAACTCGCTAATGGTATAAATAACATACGAAATGCATGCATAACATTACATTGCAACTCATTGCATATCATATCATTCATAATAGGTCAGTTTCGGGATTCACGCTACATTTCGGTGTAACCACTTTTGTCATCGCATCTACTCATCAAGTGAGTAATCACAACCCCTTTTTTCCGTTTTATTATATTTTGGGGCGAAATGCATGAACCTTTCTTGAGCTAAATTGTTTACTACTTTTATTAACTAGTTTGACTAGAACTTGTGAACTCGAATCAAATCCTTGAACTTAATTACGAACCTATTACTTATTTGAACTTAGTGAACCGTACATTCTATGACCCTAAAAGTCTCGCCTTATTGGTGGAGCGTACAAAGTCTCCCCTGTTCGGAGCATCACTATAAAGTCTCGCCTTATTGGTGGAGCGGTCTTAATAATTCTCGCCTAGGTGGTCGAGTGACAAAGGAGTCTCCTTGTTGGAGCGAGACAAAGTCTCCCTGCTCGAGCATCACTATAAAGTCTCGCCTTATTGGTGGAGCGGTCTCGATAATTCTCGCCTAGGTGGTCGGTGACAAAGGAGTCTCCACTTGTTGGAGCGGTACAAAGTCTCCCTGCTCGGAGCATCACTATAAAGTCTCGCCTTATTGGTGGAGCGGTCTCAATAATTCTCGCCTGGGTGGTCGGTGACAAAGGAGTCTCCCTTGTTGGAGCGGTGCAAAGTCTCCCATGTTCGGAGCATCCACGAATGATTATATCGTGGTGCAATATTGTGAACTATTATGACCGTTTATACTTGACTTATAGACATACTACTTTTGGCGGTGGGTTGTGAACACACAGTTGCAAGTTTTGTATGGTGAAACTTGGGCCGAGTGGATTACAATGCCTTTGCTTTATGGACCATTTTAATCGATTGAAAGCTTTGAATATTTCTTCGAGTTTTCTTATTTTTGCTAAGCGTGTTTACTCACCAACTATTTTCATAGTTGACCCGCTTTTCTCTCATGCATTTCGGTGATCGTTAGTAAGCTTTTTCTACTGTGTCTTGCATAATGAAGTTTTCACATGTTACTACAAATCATTATGTAATAGAACGAAATATTTTGGGAACTAAACTTGTAATATATTTGCCGATGACGGCTAAACTAGTATTGTAATGGTGTACTCTTTCTTTTAAATATTAATGTTGGTATGTTCTATTATCTTGTGCTTATGTTCCCTTCCGTTACACCTCGTGTTTCCGCCTCCGGCGAGGGTGTGACAGATTGGTATCGAGCCAAAGGTTATAGAGAATGCCGATTTTCAAAATAAAAATCACAGCTATAACCGAATATTTTTTTTATTATTTTATTAAACATTGAACACCATTCGAGTCAACTAGTCCTATCGTTGCATCGTTACTCATAAATTATACATAGCCCGATCAACTATGTCTAATTTATGAAGAACCATGCAATGATAAGAGTGGTAGTTTTAAATCATGTTTAGTCGAGTCTTTTGAGTCCGGTCACCAAGTTGCATTGGTCGGGTGGGTATGCATAGCATGTTTTTACGTTCACGTCTACATTACCGTACCTTGTTCACATCTTCTCTTTTCCATCTTTCGACTTGTTAGACATAGCATGTCTCGCTCTGTCATGTTTCGATCACTATAACACATTACCACCGTTCTACACCTCATCGACTTCGTTCGAATGTCGTTTACTCAACCCGATGTTTTGGTCCATTGTAGGATCATGGTGCAAGAAACACACGCTCGGGAGGTAACAACAACGGCAACCCAAACAACAATGACGATCCAAACAACAACGCTTTGGAATAGCGGATCTACTCACTCAAATTATAATACATCTCGATGCTAGACTAACCAACAACGGAGAAGGTACTTCAAACAATGGACGAAAGCGGCAGGAGGATCACCGGGTAAGCCGAGACCGAATCGGCAAAACAAGAGGCGCGAATAACCCGAACTATGGGCGACCAACCGGGGCGCAAAAGATATGCAGTCCACATCCTTTGTGTACTCGATGTAATTATCATCACTTAGGAGATCGCCGAAAGTGTGGCAAATGTGGACGACGGGCCACTTCGCGAAATTGCTCAAACAGAATGGAAATCAAGGACGAGAAAAGCATGTTACGGTGTGGAAGTCTAGATCACCTTCGCAATACCGCCCAAAGTTGAAAAGAACTCCCAATCAAGGAGGTAATCGTCCAAACTGGCGTTGGCAATAGAAGGCCCACAAGATCGAACATTGAAATTCCTCCCGCGCGTGGTCGAGCATTCTATCCGGGTACCGAGGAAGCCCGCAACGCGTAACGGGTACATTCTTTTGAACAACTACCTTATTTCTGTACGACATAATTTTGAGTGCATAGCTTCCTTCCAATCTTTACCACATTCACGTCATCGATTAATTTGAGACCTATTGATATCGACCTTAGTTGTTATATATTTTGTTGATTTGATTTGATTTGTGTAAGCAAATCCAATATCGAGCGAATCTTTCAAAAGATTTCATTCGAGGATGTTGATTCCTATCTTTCTAACAACTTGTTTCCTAGCTTGATCTAGTGACAGTTCTTGTTTGATGAGTTGCGAAAATCAAGCTAAGAGACAAGTTTACTCAAGTCGGTTTAGTTTAATCTCATGACAGCTCTTGTTTGATGAGTTGTGAGATTAAATTAGAATCGACTACCCAAAGGTCTTTGAGAGCTACGTTCGATATTGGGCAAGTTTACCCTATCCAATCTAATCACGGGCACGTGCTTAGTTGAATGGGAACCCATGCGCATGGGCATTGATATGATCATTTAGGCTGCTCGTATGAGCATGAACTTTAGAACTCTTGTCGAGGTTCGGACCATAGTATCGTTAATCGAATCACGGGACGTGATTCGACCGACATGGGAAGAATGTCACAATTCTCAAATTCGGTCATTTCTTAAATTATATATGCATCATATTAGCTCATTCATGGCATTTCATTTCACATTTAACGCGTGAATTTTATATTAAATAAACGTTATCGCGTGAGTTATTATTTTGAATATTTAATCCATTACTTTCAAAATGATCCCGGGTATTTTTAAACTTACATTTAGTTCATAAAACTATATTTTAGTTTTCCTAGTGTTTCAAATTTATTTGGTATATTAATCGTTAAAGTTAAATTATTACGTCGTTTTTCTTAGAAATTTTATGATAATTATTTTATCGCTCAATTTTCACAAGGAAAGTATTTTTACAATTTTTATTATCTCAATACATTCTATTTTGACTTATTAAAAACTTACTTGCACCAAAAATTCCTATTTACCTTTACTTGTACATATTTCCTACAATTCTTACACTTTCTTTACAAATTATACAAATAATACTCAAAGTTTATACAAGATTAAAAAAAAACAAAATATCTTCTCATTCCCCCTTGGCCGACCAAGGGGAAGAATGCATTTATTGTGGTATGGATCATTTATTAAATGTTTCTTCACTTGTACATAAAGTCTAACATAATACATTTTCATCATTCACTTCATTTCATCTCTTCAAGTGTTAGTAGAAAAAAATATTTCTCTCTTCCTTTTGGCTTCTCAAACCGGTCACCACATCAAGAGAGCAAGGGATCAAAATTTTCATCAAGCACAAGTGTTAAATCAATCTAGTGTATACTCTATATAAGGTTTTGAAATAAAACCAAGAGTATTTAGGCTAATCCTTGTTACTTTCACCTCATCATTTTCACTAGTAAGCATGTTTTATCATTTTCATGTTTCCTTTTCATTTCATATGTTTCTTTTCATTTTTGGAGCAAGTATGCATGATATGTGATTTATACCATTTTCATGATTTATTGAGTTATATATATGGTCATCCTATAAATATCCCCTTGGTATTCTTTGGTCTTGATGATGTCTAGGAACCCATGACACCCTAAGAAGGTGTATGGTAGGATTAGATTAGCTTTGGAGTTGATTTGAAGGGATTAGAATAGGTTTTGTCCGAGAAAAACTATTTTCGATAAGTATAAAATAGGTTCTGTCCTTATTTCGATTTTCTGGAAAAACCAACAGTAGGCACGACCTTTTGGCCTTGATATTTAGAAAATATACTTTAAAAGCGAATCCGTGGCGGCTTGAACGGATAAAACGGACTTATAACGAAGAAGTTATGGATTTTACAAGTTTGACGATTTAAAATATAATTTTCTCAAATTTCACATACTATTTTTAGTTTGTTCGGTCAAAATGAGCCTTAAGCTTCACAAATTATTTCGACTTATCAAAAATATATTAGTTTACTTGATACAAAGCTAAGGACGTATTATACGTGAAAGCGGATTTGAAACGACAAAGATATGCACGTTTTCATAAACTTGCCGTAACTATTATTTTCGAAAAACTATATTATTTCTACGATACAAGTGTTACGGTAGCTGTAACGTCCCTGTTGAGGGCTGTTTTTAACCATGATGTGCAACTTTTTGGAACGAAATGTCTTCTAGTAAAATCAAGTTCACCGGCCATATTTTTCAAAACGACAAGCCGTTTGTATAGCGGAGTTGTAGTAAATTAATTACGGATGTTCAAACTTGGCCGAAACTCACTTTTTGCACTACAATTAGCCAAAATCACTATCTTTAACCCTTATTATCTTTATGTTCGAGACCTTTTGGTAAAACTCTGAACTGAAACTTTTAGATATCGATACAAACTTTCCAAAACCGTCGAGTTCGTTCTCTAACGTCATGACGTACACTATTCGACTATTTTTCCCGAGCCGTTTTGTTAATTTCATGATAATTCCGACGACATTGTTTTGCGATTTAAATGTGATAATTTCACCATAAATTATCATAAAACCATTGTAGGATGACATTTTGACGTAAATACTTGTAAAGTCATTTTTGAAGGGTCTAGACGTCAAAAGTGTATTTTTCGACGATAAGTAACATTTTTCAAAAACTCGCTAATGGTATAAATAACATACGAAATGCATGCATAACATTACATTGCAACTCATTGCATATCATATCATTCATAATAGGTCAGTTTCGGGATTCACGCTACATTTCGGTGTAACCACTTTTGTCATCGCATCTACTCATCAAGTGAGTAATCACAACCCCTTTTTTTTTTTCCGTTTTATTATATTTTGGGGCGAAATGCATGAACCTTTCTTGAGCTAAATTGTTTACTACTTTTATTAACTAGTTTGACTAGAACTTGTGAACTCGAATCAAATCCTTGAACTTAATTACGAACCTATTACTTATTTGAACTTAGTGAACCGTACATTCTATGACCCTAAAAGTCTCGCCTTATTGGTGGAGCGTACAAAGTCTCCCTGCTCGAGCATCACTATAAAGTCTCGCCTTATTGGTGGAGCGGTCTCAATAATTCTCGCCTAGGTGGTCGGTGACAAAGGAGTCTCCCTTGTTGGGCGGTACAAAGTCTCCCTGCTCGAGCATCACTATAAAGTCTCGCCTTATTGGTGGAGCGGTCTCAATAATTCTCGCCTAGGTGGTCGAGTGACAAAGGAGTCTCCCTTGTTGGAGCGGTACAAAGTCTCCCTGCTCGAGCATCACTATAAAGTCTCGCCTTATTGGTGGAGCGGTCTCAATAATTCTCGCCTAGGTGGTCGAGTGACAAAGGAGTCTCCCTTGTTGGAGCGGTGCAAAGTCTCCCATGTTCGGAGCATCCCAGAATGATTATATCGTGGTGCAATATTGTGAACTATTATGACCGTTTATACTTGACTTATAGACATACTACTTTTGGCGGTGGGTTGTGAACACACATGTTGCAAGTTTTGTATGGGCGGAACTTGGGCCGAGTGGATTTACAATGCCTTTGCTTTATGGACCATTTTCGCGATCGAAAGCTTTGAATATTTCTTACGAGTTTTCTTATTTTTGCTAAACGTGTTTACTCACCAACTATTTTCATAGTTGACCCGTTTTCTCTCATGCATTTGGTGATCGTTAGTAAGCTTTTTCTACTGGTCTTGCATAATGAAGTTTTCACATGTTACTACAAATCATTATGTAATAGAGCGAAATATTTTGGGAACTAAACTTGTAATATATTTGCCGATGACTACTAAACTAGTATTGTAATGGTGTACTCTTTCTTTTAAATATTAATGTTGGTATGTTCTATTATCTTGTGCTTATGTTCCTTCCGTTACACCTCGTGTTTCCGCCTCCGGCGAGGGTGTGACAGCAATGGTCCAATATTGCAAAAGGGTCATGGTTTAGTTGTTTATTTCAAGGACTATTTTTGCAATTTCTGAAAGATGAGGGACCAATCCTGTAATTTTCCAAAGTTGTTTCAAGGGACCAAAATTGACAAGTTCCAATAGTATAAAGACCAGTTTGACATTTTCAAATTTCCGTGGACCAAACTTGACATTTTGAAACTTGAGGACCTTTTTCGCCATTTGACAAAAGATTTATTCAAGGACCATTTTGACAACTTAGAATATTTCAGGGACCTTGAATAACATTTTTCTTTATTTTGTTTTACGAGGACCTGTTTTTGACAACTTTTGAAACTTGGGGACTAAAGCGCCAATTATGCAAACTTTATATCGTTTTCACCGATTTTGATATTTTTGCATTTAAAACACATAAAACACTTATTTGTGATATTTTTATCATTTTGATGCATTTACGAGTGTTTTCGGATGTTTTTGCGCTTTAAATGGTACAAAATGATGAGTATTTACACACTCATCAATCCCCACACTAAGATATTGCTAGTCCCTAGCAATGTTTTGAGAAAAATTAATGGATTTCATCTCTTTACCAAAAGTCATTACTCGGAGTAGCCAAATGTTTTAGTTCAAGTAAGAACCTTGGTACACCGATAACCAAATGATTTTGAGCAAATCACCGACTTTCAACGGTTTGATTTGTCTTTACGTGCCGCTTGCTTGGACTAGCCAACTCTTAGATAAATTATCAATATTATCTTTGGTGAGTGATTACCAATTATGGTTTTTCCACTTGCCTTTACCACAAGCCATAAACTTGCGGCTAGCCAACTCTTCACTTTTAAGGATATGGTGGTGAATACCATACAATTTTGGGCAAATTGCAAGCCGTCAACGGATTTGAGATATCTTTACCAAGAGCCGTTTGCTCTGGATTAGCCAATCCTTATGTGGGTTAGACATGGTGTCTTGATTACCATTTGTTGTGTTTAGTACATAGTACTTCCACTAAATTTTTTAAAAATTTGGCCATTTTGGGGAAAAAGGGACTAAAAGGGTACATTTATGATCAAAATTAGCTGAATTTCCCCCACACTTAGAAATGAATATTCAAAGTACCGTTATGCCGAAACTTAGAACGAAAAGATAACATTCTAGCTAAGTGTAGAAACACAACAATTATTCTCTTTTTAATATTTACAATTTTCATTCATTTTTAGATCTATATACAACATGTGGGGCATCTCCCCACACTAGGGTGGTACACACGGGTGAAAACCCATGTTTAACTCATTTTTTTGATTACCGAGTCGCTAGCTTGACTCGAATTCCCAATTAATTTGTTCATGGGAAGTAAGTGGAAGAGACAATCTCCATCGGACTTTCATTCAAGATGTTTGGATAAACATTGAAGTACGTGAAAGTTCCACACCGATGAGATATACATAGAACCGCTCAAAATGATAAATGAAAATGCCGGGATCAAAATAGTGTCCTCATTCTCGAAGGAGAAAAGGAACGAGAAACTACACCATTTGTGAAAAATGGAATAAAGATGTGCATCACAATGCAATCCCATTCTTCATTAGTGAGGAGCAAATCACCATTTGTTAGATTTTTAAGCTTAGACTTGAAGCTTGTATGGTGATTGGCAACAAAATTTCGAGAGGAGAGCTGAAGCGGTTCTTTAATCAATGATTTTCAAGAAGAGGATGTCTCCTCCGAATCAAAGTAAGTATTGTCAATCCTGTTGGAATTGACTCATCACTAAGAAAAGCATCGACCTCCTTCCAAAGTTATCATCTTCCTCATCCGGAGTGAGAGAAGGAATGGAAGAGTCGAAATGGGACAAGAAATGAGTGGATGATCATTATATAGGAGATTTCTAGTTTCTCCAAGATCGGCCTCGAATCAAAGAGATCATCGTCACTTTCGATGAAAGTGGGTGATGTGAGTGAGTTCATCGGTGAACTCCTCAAGAAGAGGATCGGGCGTGGAAGTGATGCCTCAACATACTCAATGTCTCCATAAGAAGCACAATCGTCGCTAAGATCGGAGAAAGTATCAAAATGATCTTTGAACACTCAAGAGGGAAAGAGAATCACATACGATCGAAGTTCCTGTGACTCTCTCGGGATTGGGACAAGGTTCTCAACACTAGACTTTATGAATTCGTCCGATTCCTTTTCGGGGACAGTGTCAAGATGCTCGTCCCCCATGCTCGAGAGTGAGTGGGAGCTTGGGTGTGATAGCGCTTGTTTGAGATGGAATCTCAACTTTGGATATCAACCGACCGAGGGAGTTTAGAAGGACTAGCATACATATGTTTTATACTTTCCATTTGTTCTTCGCTAGTAATTCCATCATAGTCTTTTCTCCCCGATTTTTCATGGAAGGAATTTCAACCGATGAACTTGATGAATTTGTACAAAGTTGACTAATATCAAGGGTAACTTCATCATCATCGTCATCGTGAATGAAACGGAATCGAGAGCTAGATTTGGTCGCTTTTTCTTTGCAATTGATTCCTAATAGATTTTTCAAAGGCAACTGGGAATCTAATTTAGCGATCCGTTCTTGACTAACAAAACTTCCATGGATTTACGATTTGGATTATCTTGGGATGTTTACATTCCTTCAAATCTTTCACTAAATCCAAAGATCAAGAAGAAGATTTTGAGGAAGTGGCTCAGCCGAGGTAGTGCCCGATTCACTTGGTATTTTGGAGGTTGGTTATGATACGAAGAGTCGTAATTGTTACAAGGAAATGGATTCCTCGTTTGACAATCGAGCTAGAGTGAGGACCTCCACAATACTCACAATAAGAAACTGATGTGGTGTGAGTTATATGTGTGGTAGTCATAATTGTTATCGAACCCGCTCATAGACAAGCATGTTTCCCGATTGACAATCGAGGCTGGAGTGTGAACCACCACGATTTCTCACAACAAGAAACTGGCTGAGTCTCACGATGTGGTGGTGATGGAATAAATCGGTTGTGTTATGGTAGGAATAGGGATCACGGTTATAGACAGACCCGTTTCCCGATTCCACCATGCTACAACCGGGCAATTGCCACCATTATAAGGACCACCACACCATTGACATCCAAGAGGGTGAGGATAAGACATAGAAAGAATCAAAGGTTTACAAAGGGTAAGAAATGAATAATCAAAAGGGTAAGAGGGTAAAGAGAAATATTTTTGGTATTTTGAAAACATGATGTAGAAACAAAGAATGAAAATCTTTTGGGTTTTGATTTTTATAAGAAAATATAAACACATATGAGATGGTATGAACAAAGAGTGAATATTCAAATCACTAATCGCTAAGCGTAAGACTATTAGCATCGCTCCCGCGGCGGCGCTAAAATTTGATCCGTGCAAACCGTCAAGTTTTCTTACTCAAGCCGACCACTTGTGAATGGCCGACCGTAAGAAACTTAAAGCAGTTTAAACACGAATGCAATGAAGATCGAGAGTATAGTGTTTCCCAGTCGTTAAGTCCCAACGAGTTGTGCGAGAATAGTCGACGATATAGTGATCGAGAGGATTTGAACGGGAAAGGATTGTGATTTATTATAACTAAGGAAAAATTATAACTAAGGAAAAAGTACATAAACTACAGGGGCTTAAATGCAAATTAAAGGAAATTAAAAAGATAAAAAATATTAAATAAACGCTATCACTATTTGCAAAATGATGTTTTTGTTTTTATAAAACAAAATGACTTAAATAAACTATTTTAACTAAAACTTAAACTTAAATTACCTAAAAACTTAACTTAAAATGAAAACGTACGTTATTTATAAAAATTACGCGAGTGCGCAAGCAAAAACGTAAAATTTTAAGAAATAAAAGTCCTATGAATGTAAAAACAATTTTCTTACGTACTATATGATAAAAGAAAATTTTAGGAAAAAGCCGGGTATTTTTCCGACTCTTAATTTATTTATTACTTAATTAAAACCAAATAACACTAATTAAATTATTAAAATACTAAAACATTTGGGAAAAATCTAAAAAATTCATAGAAAGTACTTTGAGTTGTGCTTAATCATGAAAAATGAGAAAGCAGTATGTTGCTTTGGAAATAAGCTCAAAATAAGCTAGAAAGGGCTTAAAAGCAAAACTGACTAAATGATAGTTAAGTATTAAAAGTTGCAAAGTTTAAACGAAAGAAGTCCCAAGGGCGCTGGTCATACAGGTACACACAAACGCTCTCATAAGGGAGAGGTCTCAGGTTCAACCCCTGCCTCTCCCTTTTTGCAAAATCATTTTTTTTCCGGATTTTTCTTTTGAAACTTGTTTATAAGATAGAAATGAGACTTTTTTGTAAAAACTTTGTTTGTCAATCACTTGGAATAAGCAGTTGGAACTGCTTATTACCCACTGATTTGGACAGAACAAACAAACACACTTTTTGGTGACTGATGAGCATAAATAAGCAACAAATAAGCAGATGTTTAATCAAATAAGCTAACATGCATATATAATAACTAAAATAAGCTAAGGTTAACTGAAATAAAGATCTACTAAAGGGGAAATAAGTAGTTTTGAGGAAATTCTAATCTAATATAGAAAATGAGCATATAATTGGACAATAATCAGTAATAAGCATAAAATAAGCTACAAGGTAGTACACCTAATCTAGAATATCCAAAAATCACTAAAATGAGCTAAATGAACTAACAAGATCGGTGATAAGCTTAAAATAAGCTGGAACCAAGGCTGCAGAGTGCATAAGTGCAGCAGTTCAGTTTCAAGAGACTTATTTGGGGCTTACTTTGAATAAGCTGAGATATGGGTGAGCTTTTGAGCTCCTGAACCTAAGGAGTGCATCAAACCTTCTTGCTTTTGCCCCAACAACTGCTATTAATAAGCTGTCTTATTAACAAGCTAAGAGAAAACTTGCAGTTGGACTTAATACCCTGCACGGAACAGTTAAGCTCCAACCCACCCACTTTGAACCCACTGCAGCCCTAGTTAAACATTTTTGTGAATTTTTTCCTTTTAACTACAATTACACTAGCTGGTGAAGAGTCAATTTTTTATTTTTCCAATTTTCTATCTCAACCTACTTTTGCTTAAACTGCTAAGCAAAAGCGAGGAAACTCAAAATATATTTTTTCTTTTGAAGCAGATAAAACTCAAAACACATGAAAACTTGTAAAACTCTTTTCCTAACTTATACAATTTGACTTGAATACTTAAAATACATTTGACCTTAGTGGTCAAAGAGGATACAAACCTGTTTAACCCAAAAGTGGACTAAACCAAACACTCCTTTGAAAACTCAAATTGTACTTAAACTTAAGACCTTGATGAATAATGACATAAACCGGATGAATCACTTACCCAACCATTAAAATCAACCTTTAACAGATTCAAGACCTTGAAACCAGTTGACTTTCAAAATCGACCCACTTTGACTTTTGTTGACTTTTCATGAAAATTGCTTAAAAGCGATTTGTAAGCAACAAAAGCTAAAATTAAACAACTAAGCTTATTTGAGATTAAAATAAGTCGTTAAAGATTTGGATATAAGACTTTGAAAATGGATTTTCAACGATAAGCATGAGATTATGAAACTTAAATAAAACTTTGAATTAGAACTTAGATTTGAATACAAACACTTCATTAACTTAAATTCAGTACATAGAAACTGAAAAATTACACTTTAAAATTTAAGCTAAGACATTTCTAAAAAAAACGACATACATTTAAATTAAAAACTAACTACTACTTGAGTTCTCCTTCTTCTTCTCTCTTTTATACTCAAACAGCTTCCCACATGTCTTCTGAGTGGATCCCACTTAGAATCTTGTCCACTGGATCACTTTGAGTGCAAAATGGCCATTGGGTGGTTTTGGCGGGAAAAGTGGTATTTGACCTCTGGGCTTTTAGACTGCAACTAGGGGGTGGATAGGTGTGATGATGAGGGGGGTTGAGGGAAGAGATAAGGTGAGAGGGGAGAGGTGATGGGTGAAGGTTGCAGGGTGTAGCAGGCAAGTGGGGAAGGAAAACCATATGGGAGGGAAAGGGAGCTTTGTTTGACTGGTGTGTTGACCAGGGGGTCAAAAACAGGAAAGGGTCAATGGTATGGCAGGGGTCAAGTGTAATGGCAGGGGTCCAATATTGCAAAAGGGTCATGGTTTAGTTGTTTATTTCAAGGACTATTTTTGCAATTTCTAAAAGATGAGGGACCAATCCTGTAATTTTCCAAAGTTGTTTCAAGGGACCAAAATTGACAAGTTCCAATAGTATAAGGACCGGTTTGACATTTCAAATTTCGAGGACCAAACTTGACATTTTGAAACTTGAGGACCTTTTCGCCATTTGACAAAAGATTTATTCAAGGACCATTTTGACAACTTAGAATATTTCAGGGACCTTGAATAACATTTTCTTTATTTTGTTTTACCGAGGACTGCTTTTGACAACTTTTGAAACTTGGGGGACTAAAGCGCCAATTATGCAAACTTTATCGTTTTCACCGATTTTGATATTTTTGCATTTAAAACACATAAAACACTTATTTGTGATATTTTTATCATTTTGATGCATTTCGAGTGTTTTCGGATGTTTTGCGGTTTAAATGGTATAAAAATGATGAGTATTTACACACTCATCATCACCCATACCAATATTACTCTCAAATGAGCACGCTTAACGCCAGTTCCTAAGAACTCCACCCGATGAACCACAAAACGCGTTGTGTCATTGTAAGGCGAATGTTATCTTATGAGCCCAAAGATCTCTCCGAGCCAGCCCGTAGATGTGGGATTTACTGGGGTGTCACAATCACCCCTTGGGACTCATCGTCCTCGATGAGGTTTGCCCACCATCCCGAACGGCTCAGAGTGGCTCGATACCACTTGTAACACCCCGCCTTATCGACCACAATATTGTCCGCTTTGCCTGTAGGCTCACGGCTTTGTTTTGTGGCCTCATTTGAAGACTTCCGGCGGTCACCCATACCAAGACTACTCTCAAATGAGCACGCTTAACGCGCCAGTTCCTAAGAACTCCACCCGATGAGACCACAAAACGCGTTGTGTCATTGTAAGGCGAATGTTATCTTATGAGCCCAAGATCTCTCCGAGCCACGGTGATGTGGGATTTGCCTAGGGTGTCACACGGATCCCCTTAAATTTCCTAGACGGATCCCTACAAGGAGGGAACCGTGGGATCCGTGATACAGAAAACTATTTTTTTACTAACTTGAATCATATTTGCAGAAAATTATGCATTATACTTGTTTTCTAACATTTGTTTTGTAGTTATTCAATTTACACATGAAGACTTTGACACCCTAAAGTTAGGGGGAGCTTTGTGTCAAAGCAATACATTACAAAATTACTTGCAATATTAGGATTACATTTCATGACATCCCTTTGCAAAATTGCAATCATCAAGGGGGAGCACATTTGTCACATAGACGAAATCTTTTGCAAACTTAGCTACAAATGAACTAGCTTAGTATTATTTTTTTGACGCTCTCACATAGGGATGGACTCGTCAAGGGGGAGTTAAGACGAGATCCTTTCCCGTTACTTGCTCTCTACTTTTTCTTTCTTTTCACATGTTTTTCTTAAAACAATGTGTTAGTTTCCTTTCAAACTCTTTTTGTTTCGACAAAAAGGGGGAGAAAAAAGTAAAAACTACAAATTTAAACTTTTACGAATTTTAGCTTTTCCTTAAAATAATTTTATGTTTTGTCATCAACAAAAAGGGGAAGATTGTTAATACAAATAAGCCGTAAAAACGTTTATTTATATTTTACGATCTTCTAATGTTTTGTCGATAACAAACGTAAAATCATGTTAACGAAACAAGTAAAATACGTAAATGGTTTGAGCCAATAGTTTTCTAACACACTTATGCTTTCACATAAAACACTAAAACAAGTATAACTGATTTTATGATTTAATATTACATATGTACAACAACTAGTGTTTACATATTTGGGTAATATAAATGGGTAGAAACTTAAGTATCATAACCCATTGACCAAATACATTGAATGTAGTTGGGTACAACCCAAAGTCCATGACCCATATCCATGGAGCTTGTAACATATTGGATTTCACAAACACACTAGATCATAACCACAAGTAGGCGTATAATATGGTTTTAGAGAGAGAAAGTTAGAGGTTGGGAACTTTAGTGAGAGATAGAAAAATCTTATTATGAGCTCCAACTCTCTACCTTGGGAGGTAGAGAGTATTTATAGTCCTTACATAAATCGCCACCTACGGGCTGTGGATCAGGCATATAGTGGGTAAAGACCCGTCCGTCCTCGACGTTGTTACTTAAATAAATACTACTTAACATTAAACAATCTACGACTACGAGCTTTCTAATGATTACATATACTTGAGGTGACCGACTCTTTAATGACTGGATTTTCTAAATCCTAACAATCTCCCCCTAAGGGAGGTCACCTCAAAAATACATTGAATACAAACAGATATTACATTAAAATTATTCTTGGATTCTTGTTAAAGTTCTTTGCTCTGAAGCTCGTAGTCATTGATTCTTCATTATTGCATGTTTGGTTAATCCAAGTGGAGGTCTTTATCTGATCCACGTGATAAGGAGTTTTGAGCCAACTTTGAGATCATCAGCTATCATAAATCTCTGACTCATCCTTTGTGGTGTTGGTGTTATGTGATGTTGTGACTTTTGGACCGACATGCTCACATTCTGGATCATGATTTCTTCTCATAAGAGTAGCGGAAGCTTTCGTTGATTCATGATATTGGCAGCAGCATGGAGTGAGAATATCAGAGTCATTGATGCACTAATCATGATTTCTTTTAAAATGAATGTGATGTGTGAGCATGCGACTATGGATTGACCGCTTCATTCGATCACCGCAAGCGTCGGGCGATACACATACAACAATTAGCAATAAAGCGCACGAAAGTGTCTTTGATCACTTCGTTGAATTGAGGTACACGCCCACGGTTCCTCATTGATCGATTACAAATCGTCTCGTGATCGTAAAAATTTGAAGAATTTCCTTGACGGGGTTTCACAACTGTTCTAGTTGTTCTCAAACCGAACGCCTCAAAGAAGACAACACGGAGTGAGTGAACCAAATAATTGAGATTCACCGATTGATAAAAGAGATTTGAAAAACAATCGTGTATCGCTTCAATGGAAATTGTTTTTGCAATACAACGAAGGTTTTAATGAAAATCAATTATCAATCATAAACACCTTTATTTTGAAATATTTGTACACAATCGATGTGCTAAAGAAAAGAGTTTTAAACACAACGACCGGTTTTTCAAAGGTATCCATCAATCCATAACTCGAACCAGATTGATTCAAAAGATTGAATCTCCCATTGTTTCGCTCAATTGTCACATGGTTGATCTATTGGATAGATCTCACATGCCACCCACCGGAGCTTGTTTGATGTTGGCTCCGTAAGGCTTTCCATCTTCATTATGAATATGTTAGCATATCACTCGAGATGTTCCGGCAATACCACAAGGATAATGCGTGGGACTCATAAGATATAATCTCTCTTCCACATTGTGTGAAGCAGAGTCTTCATTGACATGTCCTAATGAGATTTATTAGATGATCTCATGGCTCTAGACTCAATAGTGCACATTTGGATCCTATGCGGAGACTAGGAGAGGTCTCCTTCTTCAATATCAACAAACTCTAAGAGAAAGTCGATAGATAATGTCGGTTCCCGTGAGAATGAAACAAGTCCTTTAAGAGGAACTTGAGTAGCTTGGGAAGTTGTAGTGCGGTCGTCACCGGGTCCATGACGTCTTGTCTTCAATACCGATGTTACCTTGGTAACCACCAAGAACATATGAATTGAACTCGGTTTCGCCTAAGGTTGAATAAATGGAGGGCTATTTCTTTTCACCCTTTTCTCATTTCATTTCCTTTTCATTCTTCAACCCCTTCAGTGCATACCAAGACTTCATAACCAGAACCTTGTTGGGTTTATTCCAGTTCTAGCTCTATCTCAATCGGCACTCTTCCCATATTCTCATTTTTCTCCTTTTTTTTCAATATACCTAAGGACTCTACACTATCTAGCGGATCATGGGAACAAATACCTAACCTTATCTTCCTTATATCACCATACATAAAGTAAATTTGGTCGGTCTATTTGGTATTGTTCATCTGCCATTGGAACTAATTGAAACCCATTTGAAAATCAATCCAGATACTTGTGATATATTATCAAAACATTTTGTACCTGAATTGTTTTTGATAATTTTTAGAAACAGAGCTCCCCCTCAACATGTGCATCACGCATCATTTTGTAATAGAAATAATTTTCATCTTTGAGGGGTTGGCTTGCATCTAAGAGTAGTTATATAAAGAATGTAGTTTTCAAAATAGTTGCTCCCCCTCAATATGTGCATGGAAATTTGAAAATGTTTTGCACATATTAGGAAAAGACTGCACATTGAAATAAATTGATCACGTTTCAAATCTTTGTGGTTTAAGATAGATGCTCCCCTCAACATGTGCATGGAAAATTTGAAATCGTTTGGCACATGTGGGAATGAGAGCTTGTACATCCTTATAAAACCATTTACCTAATTATCGCTTTAAATCCAATTTAAATCACAAATTCTCCCGATCACAATTATCAAATCATTTGAGATTTGTGATCTCTGAGATTTAAATAGATTTTGAAAGCTTTTAAGGAGAATTGTGACTTGATTATGAAAACGCTTTAACCGATAAGGATCGGATTTTAGACTTTAAACTCCATTGATTAAACATGCATGATTATCTTTTGAAAACAATTGTATGACAAATAACCTTTGATTTAATTAAAATCATTCTCCCCCTCAATCAATGACATAAGTTGTTGATTGAGAGATAGATATTTTGACAAACGTTAAGTCCAGATGATTTACAAAAATAGATTTCGAGTTATTTAACAAAGCAATTAGTTTTCATTAGATGGTAAGTAATTGTTTATAGAATCAGAGCATGAAATTTGAAAACCAAGATAAAGCATGACTCTGTTCTTTCTTTGAAAAACGAGTTACTGCTTGAAATGACAATAAACCATTGTTTCACTTTCTCCCAAAATATTTTTTGATATATATATATATATATATATATATATTTTTTTTTTTTTTTAAGAAAAACTTATGTACATTCAAGAACATCTAAAGACGCGTGACATTCTTTGAATGTCAACACGTAGTCCGTAGATGATATCGAACAAGGAAAATATGACAAAATACCAATATTTTTGGAATTTTCAAGGTTTTCAAATTTTATGGTTTTTTTTTTTTTTTTGAAAGTTTTATATTTTTCTATTTGCTTTTTGAAGGTTTTATAATTTTGTATTTTGCTTTTCGAATAGATATTTACAAGAGATAGATGAAGGAAAACCTTTTACTCCTCTTCTTCCTCTTGAAGACGTTTGAGTGTTTACGGTTGTAAGCTCTTAAGACCAAGTCGTGGAAGGATAAACTCAAAACGTTCTTTAGGAAGGGCTTTGGTGAAGATGTCTGCTAGCTGGTATTCAGTCCTCACAAAGTATAGTTCCACCACACCATTTTCTATTTGCTCCCTGATGAAATGATGTCGTATGTCGATGTGCTTTACTCTTGAGTGTTGTACGTTGTTGCATGAGAGAGCAATAGCACTTTTATTATCACAAGACAGAGGGATTTTGTTGAATTCAAAGCCATAGTCGATAATGGGATCTCATCCAAAGGATTTGAGCACAACAAGATGACATGGCTATGTATTCGATCTGTAGAGAAAGCAGACGTACTCATTTGCTTTTTGAAGACCACTCACAAGTTTATCACCCAAAACCGAGCACCTCCGGACGTGCATTGACGAGTATCTTGACATCCTGCATGATCGGCATCTCGTGATAGGTCGCTTGTGACATACCGGTGTCCTTGGTACCAAAGTCCCATATTGATGGTTCCTTGAGATACCGAAGACCCGCTTAACGGCTTCAAGGTGCTTTTGGTAGGCTTAGCTCGATATCTAGCACACATGCAAACAAATGAACAAGATGTCCGGTCTACTAGTCATGAGGTACATCGTGGAACCAATCATACTACGATATTTTGTTTGGTCTACCATGATCCCCGAGTGGTCCTTATCTAGTTTAGTACGCCTATCATGGAGTGTCAACAGGTCACTAGAATCAAATCTAAATTTTTAAAATCTCATTTGCATATTTAGATTGATTTATAAAAATGCCTCCGGACTTTGTGAAATTTGTAATCCTAAGAAAATGACATTTGTCCCATCATTGACATTTGAAATTTAGAACCCTTTTCATTAGAAAATGGTCACACTCATTGGGGTCATCGAGGCAAAGATAATATCATCAACATATATTTGAACGTGAATTGAATGTTTGCCCGACTTCACGGTGAACAATGTCGGATCAATCGCTCCTTTGTCAATCCAAGATAGAAGAAACTTTGATAGCGATCATACCATGCCCTTGGAGCTTGCTTTAAACCGTAAAGAGCCTTCTTCAAACGATAGACCGAGTAGGATGCTCGATTCACAAAGCCTTCGTGTTGGGTGACATATCGACTTCTTTAAGATCTCCGTTAAGAAACGCCCGCCTTTACATCCATTTGATAGACTACCATGTTCTTACTTGCAGCATTAGCCAAGAAGATTTTGATTGCCTCGAAACGAGCAAAAGGAGCAAATGATTCTTCAAAGTCAATACCCTCCTCTTGACGATATCCTTTTGCAACCAATCGAGCCTTGTTCTTTAAAACATCACCATGCTCATCAAGTTTCACTTCAAAGATCCATTTTAGATCAATGATCATAGCACAATCTGGAGTAGGTACTAATTCCCAATAATCAAGTCGATCAAACTCATGAATTTCTTCTTGCATGGCATTGAACCGTATGCCTTCATTCATGGCGGTTTTAACATCTTTTGGTTCGATCTTAGAGAGTACGGAGTTGAAGAAGCACCATAAGGCATCGGTTGCAAGTTGTTTCGTGTGGATACCGGACGAGAGGTTTCCAATGATGTTGTCCAATGGATGATCATGTGTCCATTTTCGATGTGTTCATGTGGTCGTTGTTGAGGAACCGAGGTAGCGAGTCGATATCTCCGATAAAGATGGTTCGATGATGATTCAGAGCAAATATGTTTTCAAATAGAGCATCTTCTGGAGTAGCAAAGGATTAACTTCATCATTGATGCCGTAAATAATTCCATGATGTACATTTGATGATTGATGATTTGTTGATGAGACAGAGTGATCGCAGCAGCGCTTGACTTAATGATATTGAGACCAAGAGTTGACTTCATTCATGTGGATAGAGCGACCTCGGTGATGGAATTGACATTTCATCGACATTTGGTTCATAGTGTTCATCAAACATTGGATCAAACAATTTTTAAATCATCTTCCAAGGAGGTACATAAGGAGTTCTTGGAGAGGATTAGAAACAAGAGTAGAACTGATAAGACTACTTGATGAAAATTGAGTTGCGGGTCCAAAACTGGTTTGTCCTGGAGCCATTTACCCGGACAGCTCATCGAACGTGACGTGAATAGTTTCCATGATATCTCGAGTTCTTTTGTTGTAGATTCGGTAACCCTTCTTGTTTGATGCAAAACCTACAAAAACTCCAATGTCCGCCTTAGCTCTTAATTTACCTAAATCTTGACCATCATTTGTTGGATAGCACAAAGCACCAAACACACGAAGATAGGATAAATCAGGTTTTCGTTTATGGACAAGTTCATATGGAGTTTTTCCATGAGAGTTGTGTATAAGGGAACGATTTTGGGTGTAGCATGCGATGGCAATGACTTGACCCATAGAAACATTGGAACCTTTGAATAAATTAGCATTGTTCTTGGCTTCCACTAGAGTTCGATTTCGCCTTTCAACTACACTGCTACGCTGAGGAGTTCGTGAAACACTTCTTTGATGATGATTCCAACACTTTCATAAACCGAATTAAGTCTTTGTTAACGAACTCGTGCCATTGTCGGTTCGAACAATTACAGTATTGTTGAGTCGAACTTGAAGTCGCTTGATTAGTTTGATGATGACATCCGGGTTTCATCCTTTGTCCTAAAAACTTTACCCAAGCAAATCGAGAGTAGTCATCAACAACTACTAGAATGTATTTCTTCCCATTTATTGTTTGCACTCTCATTGGTCCGCACGCATCCATATGAAGGGTATGATGAACTTCCATTCTCGAGTTTGTGGGTTTTGGTTTGTGGGCATATTTCGTGCTTTTACCCAATTGGCGTCGAACAAAGATAATCTTTTCATATTTTAATGGGTAAGCCTCGACAAGATCCTTTCTCGAAAGGTTATTAATGGTGCCGAAGTTCAAGTGATTGAGACGACGATGCCATAACTATGACTTTGTTTTAGAAGCCTTTGACGACAAGCGATTGGAGAAGACTTCATCATGTCTTCGATAGAGATGGTGTATAGGTTAGAACCACGAGTACCTCTTAATAATTCCACACCATCAAGTTCTCTAACGAAGCAAGTATGTTTTCTAAAGGCCACTTAGATCGGAATCACGAATTGACCAACAGAGAACAAATTATGACCAAGACCTTCCACATAATATACCTTGGAAATTACACTTTGCCAACTACATAATCACCATAACCCATAATTGCTCCAAAATGGTCGTTCCGAATCTAATATCCCGATGAATTTACTCACAAAGTTCATGAGCCGCGACCGGTCTCCAAATATATGTTGGACCAGCTGAGTCCAAGTACCACGTAACGATTTGAACGATCCGCAGTTGAACATGACAAGAATGGATACCGGATAATTGGGATCCCTATGCAAGAATGGGTTCCACTTGGTTAGTAACAATGGTTGGAACACCCACATCGAGGTAGAACCAATGGACTCATTAGAAATAGATGCAGTGCTAGTGTCCGTATTTGACCTATTCAAAGTATGTTCGCTTCTTAAGGGAATAGTTCTACCAGTAGGCATCCATTTTCTAGTGGGCATTGATTTAGCAACTTTAGGGCAAAACTCATTAATCTTACGGCCAGTAGGTATCCATTGATAAACCTATATTACTAAATTTCCTTCATGTGGGTTTCCACTGTTTTCTAACTTTCTTTCGCCTTTGCCTTTTAGCCTTCTTAGCTTGAACTTTAACATTAACAGCTTTATCGTATGTTTATGACATTAGACAAATCATTCACACCACATTCAAGATTAGTAATGAAACCACGCAATCATCATTAAATGTTTTTCCAAAAGTAGCGAATCGATTAATTACAAAGACGCTTAAAGCTAACACTAGAATCAACACGATTCGTTTTATTCAACTCAAACTTAATATTCCTAGGGTGATCTTCTACTCTCTTCCAATGCACATTCTTAGCTCGTGAGGTCCTATCTTGCTTGGTATTGCCTGGAGGCTTTGACCCGCTTGCTTTAATGTCACTGATTACTCCTGTAGAGGGAATTATAGGAACATTAGATGGTTGATTTACTTTTTGCATTCCTGAACTAGATGTGCAGGGATCTGAACTACTTGAAAGCACATTAGTGTTCACTTTCTTAAAAGTGGGCATAGAATGATTTGTATGCTTGGCACAAGGCATGGAACAAGGCATCACAGCTTTACCTTTCGCACCTAAGGATTTAGGGCATGTTGCAATTACACATTCTAGCAGCTCTTGAGATCGTTTAGCCTGAATGCAAGCAAACCTAATTTCTCTATCAAGAGGTTTGTTAATGAAATCCTCTTCTACAATCTCACGGAGACATTCTAGACTATCCTTAAGGTGAGCACAATAGTCATGAAACATAGGTTCATTATTCCTAAGATGAGGAGGAATGTATTTAACAAATACAATATATTTGCGATCGAGGATGACTTTGATGCAACATTCTCATTAAAAACAAGTGGCGCTTCCTTTTTCCCGACTCCTCGATTCTCAATTTCTTTTGTAAAGACGTTATTTTTTCGTCGCTTTGGTCACGAGTGACTTTCATTGAATCATATAACTCTTTAAAGTTTCGTTTAACTTTTCATTTTCTTCTAGAAAACTCTCGCTTTCCTTTGTAAGGCATTAACTAAGTTTTGAAGATGAAAAGTTTGAGAATCTTGAGAATCTAAAGGAGGAGGCATTTGGGATCCAATACATTGTTCTTATCACCCTTTAATTGAGATATTTGGGCTTTCAACTTTCGATCGTGTTACAATGAGCTCGAATCTATTCATCACGTTTGCTAATTTCAAAACCGCGCATCAAATTCGAGAACATCCAAGGATGTCTTGATATTTGAGGTTTTAACATTTTCTTTCGGATGTTGATATTTTAATTGCAAAGCAAGATGCTCAACTTCCAATTTAGAAAACTGTTTCACCAGGTTATCATGATCATCCTGTTCAACTTTATCATGCAGTTTAGAGTTAGTTTTTTCAAGTTCAATGACATGATCATAGGAGACTTTTAGAGCAACAAATAATTCATGAAATTGAGAAGCATTAATGGAACAATTTGTAGCAGTGTAAAACACATCTTGAGCAATACATTCAGAAATAAGATTCTCATTCAAGGTATGCAAGTTCTTCCTCTCAATCTCATTATATTTTAATTCTTGCTCATAGCCATTAACCTCAACAATCATCGCATCAAATTCCTTTTTCATTTCTTTAATATCTAAGTCCATCCCCTTTTTAAGACTCTCAAATTGACCTTTTAATTGTTTAAAGAAAGGCATGACCTCGGTTAAATAGCATTCTTTAGTTTGCTCAAAACCCCTTTCCCTTCGCTTATCCCATGGGTGTGATCCTTTTCTTACAAGTTTTCTCAAAATCAACAAATAATTGAAAGATAACATATTGACCGATTAAGGTCTTGCTTTTAGTGGCAATAGTTCTAGGAACTAAATGCATTGGTGTATTTGGAGGATACACGATCGTGAAGGCATTTTCCTAAGGGGAGGGTTTGTTACAACAAGATTCTCAACTTTTTGCTTATCTAAATCCTTTTTCCAGAACACTTGTTCGGGTATAAACAACGTTTGAGGCTTAAACCTGTTCAAGGAAATCCATTTTTTCTTCTTGTAATCATGGGGTTTGATCGTTATGTTATTCTCTTTACATTCAGGATCTTCTAGCTTCTTATTCATTTTCTCCCTAGATGCATCATCTAATTTTCTATCTTCCTCAGTGCACTTAACGCAACTAGGTTTTTGTCTAGGTTTAAGAATCTCATTTCCATCATAGATCACATTATTAGCAGCTCTAGCCTTTTTAATGACCTCTGGATTTGGTTCCACAACAAGGGGAATACTGTGCTTATCGCTTAAAACTCTATGCTTAGTGATCAAGTGAGCAGTCTGAATGGTATTCCCTTGTACGTACAACTTATTTTCAAGCTTGTTTTTCAATGTTTTTAGATTGGAAAAATCATTCAAAAGTTTTGATTCCTTAGCATTTAATTCTTGCTTAAGCATTTTAACATTTTCTTGAAGTTCTTGTTTTTGCTTAGCGCTTTTAGAAAGCTTTTCTTGTAAGGAGTTAAACTCTTGTTTTAATACTTCTTCTAAAATTACTTTTTCTAATAATTATACGCATTTGGCCATCCATTTCTGCTCACGGTGGTTAACTCAAACTTAGCACGTTGTTCATAAATAGCAACTTATTCTTTATAGGCATTTAGTTCGAGATAACAGAATCATCGTGGGCACATGCAGTGTATTCATCAAAGACATAGTCCTCATTGACTGCGAAAGATGCATTGCTTGGTACAACCTCACTTTCACTTTGCTTCACATATTGAACATATGGGACAATATTGCTATTACCCTCATCATCAATATCTGATTCATAAGTTTCAAGATTTTGTACTTTATTATGCATCTTTCGCTCATCAACATCATCATATAGTTTTAATACCTCTGAAATGATTTTGTCTTTGGATAGATTAGGCTGTTGTGGTGGAGAGACCTTTGGAGAGACCATAGGTGAGATGCTAGCCATGAATATTGTTTGGGCGAGAGGTTCATCGTCGACATCGTAGTCAAATGCATCACGATCACTACTTGAAATGCATTTTGATGATTATGACCTATCTCCCGAATTGGTCGCTCATCAACATCAAGATCATAGGTTCGGGCATTTCCTCGAAGGAACAACAACTCCTCTTCATCTAAAGTCGCTCCATTATCTTATCCCGAGCTTACAAGCAACATCTTGTCTCTAAAGTATTCGCATTCGTGGACGTTTTGGAGATGTGCGCTTCATAGCAATATGTCCTCACCACCACGCTTGTAGCACTTAATTGGCTTTGCTTGACCTTGATTCCCATTCCTTCCCTATTCGATTTACCCCATATCCTCTACCAGCTCCAACATTCCCATTGCCTGCTCCAACCATCCCTTGTTTGTATCGTCTTCCTTGAAGAGGTTGCCCCATAACCTTTCCATCTTTGACAACAGCATGATTGTGTAGATTGGAAGCATTTTTGATCTCATTGTTAGTGTGAAGACTGTTGGTATGTGGACTGAGGGTCAGGTTTTGTTTAACCATAAGAGCCAGTTGATTAATGAAGTGTCCCATGACAGCATCAGCATCAGCTTGCTTGAACCTCGGATCAGGAATGAGTTTGTGATTACCATTACCTGTGGGTATGACGTGAGATGCTTTGGTAGTAATACCAACATTGGTGTAAGCGGTTGAGTCATTTGACTAACCGGTTTCTCCTCGCTAGATTTGAGCGCTCAAGAATCCTTTTTCAAACATTGCATGTCTCTCATTCTCAAGAAGAAAGGCATATAGTTTCTCATAGTTTGTGTCCTTCAATCCTTTGGTTAGCTTCACAGAGGAGACAAACTTGTGCCATTCGGGATTCATGTTGTTCACAAACTTTGAGTTCAGCTGAATGTTTGGCATAGTCATTATGATATTCCTCATATCATTTACAAGCTTGTGGAATCTCATGTAGTATTCATAGATACTCTCATCTGGTTTCATCTTGAAGTGCTCAAACTCATCATACGGTTGTGATTCTCTGCCTTCCTTGGTTAATTCGAACCTGAGAGAAGCATCTTGACATTATCCCAAACCGCCTTGGCTTCGTGTTGTGATTGATAAGCTTGTAGATATCTTTGGAAGACCATGTAGTATGATGTTTGAGGCCCTGATATCAGCATCGAACATCTTTTTCTCCTTATCATTGAGCTCATCATACGTCTTTGGTCTATCTATTCCATAGATCATTGTTCTATCTGTAATTGTATCAATTAAGTCTCTTGTAGTCTCAATCTGATAAGGTCATTCATCCATAGACTTGAGAATGTTGACTCCATTTTCCTTTCCAAGACAGTACAATCTGATTCGTTGTGCCCAAAAGTCGTAATCAGTTCTCTCAATCTGATAAGGTTAACATAACAATTAAAACCCTAAAAAAATTTAACATGAATCGACCAAAAAATTTTAAGGGGTACGCCCCTTATAAAAAAAATTCAATCGACCCATAAAAAAAAATTAAACCAAACCCTAGAATAACCATATCAAACAACATACAATTATTCGTTTTTTTTACTCGTTTAGTAATTAATTACTTATTAAAACCAATGACTCGTGATGCCACTGTTGGAATTATATACTATGACAATCATATATAAAATCACATAAACATCAAAGCAAGTGCGGAAGCGTATAGGAAATATTAACGAATAATTAATTAACATAAACAAGAATATGCGTACCTTTTCGATTCAAAATCAATTCGGAAAACTAAGATTGAGATGAACCCTAATTAGGGTTTGAGTCTAGTCGACTTAATAAAGTCGAATAGTGTAAATCACCAAAATCCAAAGTAGGATTTCTACGATCGTGTCGTGGCGTATTGTTAGCGATTTAATTAGAATCTTAGTTCAGTCACGATTAAAGCGCACAACAAACAAGGTTTGGCTTCATATAAAACAAATAGGTCGAACCCTTTTATTAATATTGCTACTGTCAATCCATTATTTCAATGGATAAAGAAAAGAATGAAAAACATGCAAAAGACATGCGCATGAATAATGCATGCATGGCATGTATATCATATTCACTTATTCTAACATATCTCAATCATGATTCAGTACATAGAATATGTAGAGAAAGGTTTAGTGTCAATCGTCCTTTTTTTTTTCTTTTTTTTTTTCATCCAAATGAGAGATCAAATTGCAAGCACCTCCTTAAGTTTCAAAACTCGACACTCAACTCCCTCGTTTTTCTTAGTTCGACCATATAAATATTTCGTGACTTAATATAATTAAATCTCATACGCAACGCGTGCAATCCCATAGGTCTCGAGTTCGATCTTAACACACAACTATTAATTTATTGTCCATTAAACCAACATTATTATGATGTTTCTTTATTGTAAAAGACAAGGAAATTTCGTGTTTCGAATTACTGGTGTAAGAATTGAATGTTAAAAAGTAGTCTCAATCAAAAGACATGGTAATTTCCGTAGATTCCTTTTCGAAAATAATATAATTAAAGCTCTGTCTAATTATTTAATTTTCTAATTGTGGTGTTAATAAAGCATATACCTTTATTATATAAAAGATGACAAAGAAATTTGAGTGTTGGGGTATGAAGAAAGTTGATTTGTACACTCCTATAAATAATTTGGATATTCAAATTTTAAGTGCTTGAACATTTATACTCTTACAGGATAAACATAATTAAAAATAATGTTAAGACATAAATGTCCAAACACTCAAAACTTGAGTGCCCAAAGTAATTTATAAGAGGTCTTCATCAAAAGTCATTATCCCTTTATTACAAAATTACGAAAATATAATTAAACAACCCTCTAATTATTTCACTTTCCCTAATACTCTCTCTAATTTTCCGGTACCAAAAACTATTACGGTCACGCGCCTCCACGCAACTGTTACAGCCGCCGGCGACCTAAACTTTTTCCGACGAATTTAAACACCACCACCACATGATAGCTACTGTACTTTTCTCTTGACAAAATCACCTCAAACATAGTAATTTTAAGCTCTGACGCGCGCTTCCACGCGCCGGCGTTAATTTCGGGCTACAGTGTTTCTTTCTTAATTTTTTACGGCGAACTGGATATCACCTCCGGCGAGTGAAGCTTCCCTACACTTTTCTGAGGCAGATCCTAGTTTCCACTGGTGACCGGAATTTATTTTCCGGTAGTATCTGAGTATATATCCTTGTTGTTATTACTTTTGCTATTTCTTTATATAGAGTGTTGTTTGATTAGCTTATTTTACGTTTTGTATCGTTCGTTCCCTTTTAGCTTCTACTGCCTTAGACTTTGGCTGGCGTTGTTTTTGACCAAAAGGACCAAACTAGTAGCCTATTTTACATTCTCGTTCGTTCCCCTTTTAGCAGCTTAGAGGCTTTATATAGTGATGGTCATGTCTTTCTTTGCCGTTGTTGTTTTCTTCAGGGTAGCAGCTTAGAGGCTTTATATAGTGATGGTCATGTCTTTTCTTTTTCTTTGAACAAAGACCAAACGAGTAGCTTTTGTTTCTCAACATCATTATTCCACTATTTTACCATCCTTCCAATGTCCTCCAACAAGATATTATGTTTATCCGATCCTTCATCTGGGCCGTCCGCTTCAAGCTCATCCTTTCAAAAGAGGTTTAAGTATGATGTGTTTATAAGCTTTAGGGGTGAAGACACTCGCAAAACCTTTGTTGGCCATCTTTATCAAGCTCTTGAGGCAAAATGCATCGAAACATACAAAGATGATGAGAAAATCGAGAAAGGGGAAAAGATCGACGATCAACTCCTCAAAACCATTCAAGAGTCGAGATTTTTCATCATAGTTTTCTCAAAGACATATGCATCTTCATCTTGGTGTCTAGATGAGCTTGTCAAGATTATCGAGTGTCAGAAGAAGATACCTGAGCAGACTGCTTATCCAGTGTTCTATGATGTGGAGCCCACTCAAGTCCGCAAACAAAGTGGGGCAGTTGGAGAAGCTTTTTCTAAACATGGAAACCGAGAAGCTGCTGGGAAATGGAGAGACGCTATGAAAGAATTAGCCGATCTGGCCGGGTGGGAGTTGAAGGCTACAGCTAACGGGTAATTCATTTTCTTCATCATATCTCTCTGTTATTCTTTCTAATCTACATTAATTTAAATGTTAATCCTTTTAAGTTATAATTTGATTGATACAGGATGAATCTAAATCAATCCAAATAATTGTTGATGCTATTTTCAAGAAGTTACAATCCGCTAATTCGAAAGCGCTGATGGAAAGTTAGTGGGCATGGAGACCCGAATCGGTAAAGTTATTTCATCTTTAGAGATTGGTGCGAAGATGTTCGCATGATCGGAATCGGGGGATGGGAGGTGGGGGGAAGACAACTTTAGCCGGAGCTGTTTATGATCGAATATCAACTATGTTCGAAGGAAAAAGCTTTGTTGAAAATGTAAGGGAAGTTTCAAAGCCTTCTTTGTCCGGTTTAAAGGAGCTTCAAAAACGGATACTAGAAGATGTGTTAAATAAAAAAGACATCACTGTTAGTAGCGTTCATGACGGGAAAAACATGTTGAAAGCCACGATGCGTCGTAGAAAGATACTTGTTGTTTTAGATGATGTTGATCGTATAGAACAGCTTGAGGCGTTAGCAGGCGACCCTGATGACTGGTTTAAATCAGGAAGCAGAATTATCATTACCACAAGAGATGAGCAAGTGCTGTTAGCCCACGGAGTGAACTTTGTTCATGATGTCGATTTGTTATCGTCTAGGGAAGCTATTTGCCTCTTCAGTAGGTATGCTTTTCGAAAAGAGATTCCGATTCAAGGATATGAAGAGCTATCAGGGCAAGTTATACGATATGCTGATGGTCTCCCTTAACAGTCAAAGTCTTGGGTTCATTTCTCTGTGGCAAAGATGAGCTTGAATGGGTAGATGCCATAGACAGATTAAAAAGAATTCCCTTAAAGGAGACGCTGGAAAAGCTAGAGTTAAGTTATATCAGTCTCGAAGATGAATATAAGGAAATATTTCTAGACATTGCATGCATATTGAAAGGCCAAACCAAAGAATATGCAATCAGAATTCTTGAATGCTGCGGATTTCATGCTAGAATTGGTTTAAAAGTTCTTGAGCAGAGATCTCTCATTACTATTTCTGAACCCTTTGAGGTCTTGGGCATGCATGACCATATAGAAGAAATGGGAAAGAACATTGTTCGTCGATCGCATCCCGAGGAGCCTAACAAACATAGCCGACTGTGGATTAGAGAGGAAATTGAAGATATATTGGCTAATGACAAGGTAAAGATCAGTTTACTTGTAAGGTGGAGAAAACTAATACATTTTCATATGTTTTGTCTTCTGACACTGTTTTTGATTGCAGGGTACTGAAGAAACAAGATGTCTAAAACTTCCGTTTCTGATAGGAAAATCTATAATTCATTGGAAAGGTTTTGGAAAAATGAAGAAACTTCGATATCTTGAAGTGAAAAATGATTTTACCCTATACTTTCCAGATTCTGAATCTGACCGTGAGAGTGATGGCGAATCTCTTGGCAGTGATCAGAAATTTGATGATACCAGCCAATTGGATGAAGCTACCCAATACTTTCCAAATTCTTTAAAATATCTAAAATGTTCGCATTACCCTTTCTTGTATTTACCCAAAACATTTCAAGCAAACAATCTTGTTGGACTTGAAATGCAGTTTAGCACAAGAATGGTACAACTTTGGGAAGAGGGAGAAAAAAAGGTAGAATGGTTGTGATTGGTTGTTTTGCATAATTCGTAATAATGCTATTAATTTATTGGTTTGTTAATACGCTAATATTAATCTTTCTGTCTTATTTTTGCTGGCAGATTCTAAAAAAACTGAATGTCCTTTCTCTCTCTCAGTCAAAATTGACGACCTTTGACTTTGGGTTGACTCCGAATATTGAGACGTTATCTCTTGACAGTTCTGTTAAATTAGAAGAACTTTGCATGCCATTTAGTTGTCAAAAGCTCAAGCATCTCTATATCAGTGAATCAAAGTTAAGAACCTTTGACCTGGGGTTGACTCCGAATCTCGAAACGTTATATTTTTATGATTGTGCTGTTTTTGAAGAACTTCACGTGTCTGCTGCATGTCTAAATCTCAAATTCCTCAACCTTTATAAATCAAGGTTGAGGAGCCTTGATCTTGAGCTGATTCCCAATATTGAGAGGTTAGTACTTAAAAATTGTAATGAGTTGGTAGAAGTTAACGCTCCAGTCATGCCATTTAGTCGTCAAAATCTCAAGCATCTCTTTATCAGTAAATCAAAGTTAAGAACCTTTGACCTGGGGTTGACTCCGAATCTCGAAACGTTATATTTTTATGATTGTGCTGTTTTTGAAGAACTTCACGTGTCTGCTGCATGTTTAAATCTCAAATTCCTCAAACTTTATAAATCAAGGTTGAGGAGCCTTGACCTTGAGCTGATTCCAAATCTTCAGAGGTTAGTACTTAAAGAATGTCATGAGTTGGTAGAAATTAACGCTCCAGTTGGATGTCTGAAAAAGGTTGGCTACTTTTACTTAAGTGGTTGTTTGAGGTTTACTGATTTTGAGTTGTTCGGTAGATGGGAACCGAAGGTTAATTGTTCTTTGGCTACTTTAGAGCTGGTTGGTATGCCCCTAGATTTATGCCCATTACACCCCAACAGTAATCTTCCAAAGTTTCGGTTTCATTGTAATTATAAAGAAGATATACCGTCATCAGTTGGAAATATTGAGAAGCTTATGTCTTTTGGTCTATGTGCTTGCACAGACTTTAAGAAATTTTCAGACATGATTTGTAGTTTACAATGTTTAAAAAAACTGACATTCAAATGCAATATTTCAGATCTTCCTAAAGATCTTGGCAAGTTGGAAATTCTAGAGGAGCTCTCTCTGTCACCTACAAAGATAAAACATCTTCTAAATAGCATTTGCATGCTGAAACATCTCACATATCTCACAATTTATTACGGTGCTCTTGAAAAGTTACCAAACGATCTTGGGCGATTAGAATGTTTAGAGAAGCTATATGTGAGTAGTAAGAAAATTGAATATCTTCCGGATAGCATCTGCATGCTAAAACGTCTGAAGTCGCTCGATGTTAGAAATTGTTGTCTTGGGAAGTTGCCTGAGGACATTGGCCGGTTAGAATCTCTGGAGAGAGTAGCTTTGTGGGGTACAACGATTAAACATCTTCCGGATAGCATTTGTATGTTTAAACATCTGAAGTTTCTCAACCTCCATCGTTGTGTTCTTCTTGAAAAGTTACCTGAAGATCTAGGCCGATTAGAATGTTTAGAAAAGCTAGATATAGCATACACAGGCATAAGTCATCTTCCGCAAAGCATTTTTGGGTTAAAAGGTCTGTGTATCACTGCATCTCCAGAGCTTCTTCAGTTGTATGATTTTCCTTCAGAGATAAAAACCAGAACCTGGGGTACTAAGCAGGAGTCTTCTACTGTGCTTTAAAGGTACTTTCTTTGTTTTCTATATGAATTTGATAGTTGCTTTTCTAAAAAGAACTAATTGGTGCATCCTTTGCTAATCAGGACTTGGCAAATGTTGTTCCAGATCTTGAAAACACTGGTCTTGACCTCTTACGGGTAATTTTAAACTAATTACTACCTCATTTCTCACCTGTAAAGGGTTATCGATATCGTTAGTTATCATATGCTACGCACAGCTTTAAGTTTCCCATTAACTCTAATTTAGCTTCGATCAAATTTTTACAGATAATAATTATCTATTACAGTAGAACATTAGTTTTAATGATTCTGTTGGAATGCTCATTATTTTCTCATGACGTTTAATGTTCTAATTATCAAATATCTAAAGCACCTTGGATAACGACAGAATCATAATCTTGAATTGTAACTTTTGCTATGTTCTTTAGGATATTCTTGAAATTTTGCTCCAACATTTAGGCCAACCCATTTGTCTATGAATGAATGAGTCATCCAATCTTCCTATTAGGCTAAATCATTTTAATAAACTTTAAATGATTTTTAATATGATATATGTTTTGCAATCGAATTTAAATTTCTGGGCAAAAAGATTTCAGTGTCAAACCGATTCAAAGGGCGGTGACTTGTTATTGTGCCCCGTTTTGACATATTATCTACCCTGCCTATGCTTTCTAACACCTAACATCGCATTTCAGAAAATGACGTCCTTGGATCCCAAAAAAAGAATTACAGCTGAGGCTGCACTGGAGCATGAATACTTCATGGATATCTGGTTGTGCCGCAAGACTTCACCAGGTACGTACTTTATTTTATTCATTATTAGATCCTAAAAAAGTGTACATGTTATCTATAACCATCCATTAACTGACTATAGCACCATATTGACCAATGCAGGGCTTGTCCGCACGATCTTCAGCTCTGTAAGTAATCAATGTGTGTGCACTCCAAAAACTTGGAAAAACTATATGGTTGGTGCTATTTTTTTTTAAACATGATGCATATGGTTATATTTGAGTTTGGTGCAGACTGAGAACGCATCAGTTGGTGACTATATAGTTTCGCAACCTGAATTAAGAGTGGACAGCAGGACTAAACTTATGTATTGGGTAATCACGGCTCACAACAAACTGGCGTTACCTAATGAAACATTGTACAAAACAATCAACATCAATGACCGTTTCTTGGCGGCTATTACTATTACTGATAAAGAATTACAATGTGTTGGCTTGAGTGCAATGTACATTGAATGATAGTATAGAACTATATTGTATGTTCTCCTTGTAAGTTTGTACATTGAATGAATAATAGTGTTTGGTACATCAAGATTATATAGGATACATAATGGTCAATATACAATGGGCCAATACTTATACTAATACTAATAGACTAACACTCCCGCAGTTTGAGCGGAGGAGACCGAACACTCAGTCGTCACGAAAATCGAGAACAAGGCGATGGTAACCCGTTGGTAAAAATATCGACATCATCGAAACCGAGAAGGAACATGCGTAACTCGAACATGACCAAAGAGCAACCAAATCACGAACAAAATGAATATCAATCTCAATATGCTTGGTGCGTCTTTGAGCAGGGGTTAGAAGACAAGTACACCGACTCACATTATCACAATAAACAATAGTAGCGAGATGACAATGGTTTATGAAGCTCACGTAGTAAATTCAAGCCAACATGTCTCGAAAAAGCGATTGGCAACACCCCAATACTCACCTCAAGACTGGAACGAGAAATTGTCGGTTGACGCTTGAGGACCATGAAAGTAAGTTGTTGCAAAAAACTCAATAACCTGATGTAGACCGGCGGTGGTAGGGCAACCACCTAATCAAGATCCAAATAAGCAACCAAGGACTTAGTAATAGAAGAAAATAATCAGAAACCATAAGCCAAAGTCCCCGAACATACCGTAAGATCCGCTTGAGAGTAGTGCAATGAGGCTCGCGAGGATCATGCATATATAAACAAACCTGCTGCACATCATAAGTAATATCGGGTCTAGTGAAAGTGAGATACTGATGGTCTTTGTTGAGCAGTGTGCATAGTATACATGTAAGTTTGTGTATATTGAATGAATAATAATGTTTGGTACATCAAGATTATATAGGATACATAATTTTCCGAATATACAATGGGCCAATAATTATACTAATACTAATAGACTAACACTCCTAAATCCTAATGATATTTTTAGTAAACAACGGACACTAGAAGGGAACAATATAATATTACTTGAAAAAAGTTTTCATAAAATTGACCTCACACAAAAAGTTATTTTATTCTTTTTAAGCTATAGATAAATTGTTGATACCAAACTTAAACACGGTTTTAAGCAATGCACTTCAAGTTGGATATAACAAAATATATTGTAAATTGAGGGCAAGAAGCTCGTTTCTGCTACTAAAGGTCTGAAACTCGATGAGAGTGAAGACGAAAAGAAAAAGAAGTAAGAAAACTGTGGAGATCAACCTTGAGAACCCTATTAAGGAGGAGCTTAAGAGAAGAGGTGCAAATAAGAATGACAAATCTGTGAAAGGCTTGGTGACGATGTTGTTCACTGGATTCAGTTTGGATGACCCAAGTACATTTGTAAACATGATTCAGTTCGTATCATTGTCTTGTTGGTTGTGACTCCACGCTTGTATGAAGGTATGTTGTTAAAAATAGGATATACATGCACAACGTATGAATTATGTAACCAATGATACGATGTTAATGTTGGTCGCATATTTTTTCTTTAAGTTTGAGTTTTTATGATCATCTTACTATTTTTAGGTGTTTTTTAAACTGTTAATAAGTTTTACATTCGTTATTCTTGAGACATGTTGCACCATGAAACTGATAATGTAATCATGTTACTAATAAAAACTTGAGAATAAGCTAGCATACTAATTACATTAAAAAAAGAGATTCTTCGATATTCAAAAATACTATAAAAATAAAAAGTCAAGGTTAAGAACTTATATGAGCTCGCAGAGTCTGATCTTATTTTTAAATTGTGGTGCAATAATAAAAAAATGTGGTGCGAGTATCACCCCGTTTTAAATAAACATGATCAAACACTACAAGCCAACATTATAATACCAACCTCAATTTGGTTGGAAAATATAAACCACACTATATTAATAAGCAAAATTTCTATACTTCAACCCATGTGGGACTAGTTAAAACAAGGTTTCATAAATGTAACCCATACAAGAAGTTGTGCTAATGACATACATAGCACCTTTGTTGCCAAAATTAAATACTTATTTTTACGCATTGTTATATTCTTTTCAAGATATGTAAAAATTGATACCAAACTCAAACATGTAGTGACAATGCACTTGGAGTACGATATCCACCGTGGTTCATTCACACAACAGTTCGTTTCCAAGATAAAATGTGGTGAAAAGAATTATTCAAAAAATTGATATCCGCCATGGTTGATTCGAGGGCAAGAAGCTCGTTTCTTCTATAAAATAAAATGTCCGAAACTTGATGAAAGTGAAGACGAGAAGAAAAACAAGGAAGCTTTGAAGGAAAATTTGAGGGTCTATGCAAGGTGATCAAGGATGTCTTGGTTTGTAATTATAATTTTGTCTCCCTTTCTTCAATTTCTTTAACCTATATACCTTTAGGGTGTGTTTGGTACCGAGAATTGGGGCGAGAGAAATGGAAATGGTTCCATTTCTCTTGTTTGGTACCGAGAATTGAAAAAGCGGAGAAATGGGGTAGAGAAATGGAGAAATTGAGAGAATTGGGTAGTGTAATTTGGTTAGCTCCATTTCTCTTATTTTGGTGGAGAAATTGAAGAAATGGATTAATTTTTTTTTTTTTTTTTTTTTACATTTAAAAAATTAAAAATATTTAAAAAATATATATTTTTTAAAAATTATTTTTTTAAAATAAGTTTTTTTTAAATAAATACATTTTTTTTAAATTATTTTTAAAAATTATTTTTTTAAATATTTTTTTAAATAAATACATACATTTTTTTAAATAAATACATTTTTTTCAAAATTATTTTAAAAATTATTTTTAAAATTTATTTTTTAAAAAATATTTTTTTAAAATATTTTTAAAAATTATTTTTAAAAAATAAGTTTTTTTTAAAATAATTTTTTTTTAAATTATTTTTTAAAAAATAAGTTTTTTTTAAAATAAGTTTTTTTTTAAAAAATTATTTTGAAAATTATTTTTTTAAATAATTTTTTTTTCATTTCTCGGTCAAGTCTCTGTTGTTACTAAACATTAGAATTGAACACAATTCTCTCTCGATTTCTATTTACGAGATTTTATTCTCTACTTCATTTGCTTTCTCCGAATTTCTCTCTACCAAACGCACCCTTAGATAATTTGATTTTGTAATTATAATCTTTTTGTTTGTTTGTTCTTTTAAAATAGTAGCTAGTAGGTTTGTTTCAATGTCGTGTTGGTTGTGACTACATACACTACGTTTGATTTATGTAATCAATGATACACAATACAAGTTAGAGCATCCACTATGATAAACATTTTACAAAGGTTTATACAATAACACATCATTAATTTTTAAACTTTTTAATATTATAAACTTATATTCACTATAGCATAAACTTTTACAACTTAATAAAATGTCTTATATAACAAATGCATTAAATGTATTGAATTTATAAAGAGGTTCAAGAATAAGAACCTCTTCATGCCACATAGACATTAAATAATTATCCTATATAGTTGAAATAAACATAAATCTTTTCATCTTTTTAGACCTTTTTATAAACTCATTATAGTGATTTTTTTTTAATTATTTTTTTATTTTTTTATTTTTTAACTTAAAGTGTATCTATGACCATCTTATTATTTTATAATGTTTTTATATCTTTAGTACGTTTAATATTTTAAGACAAACTCTTTGATAACCAATACATACTTTGTTGTGTTTTTATATCCTATCATGCTAATAAGAAAGCGAGGATAAGCTATCATACTAATTACATTAAAAGGAAAACTTTTTGATGATTTAAAAGCAAAAAATTAAGTTAAGAATTATATGGAGGAAGATAGAGCATGAAATTGTTTCTAATAATATTTATTAAGAAACAAAATCAAACACTCTCACCCAACAATATAATACCAATCTTAACTTGAATAAGTAATATATGCCGGGGTATATTAATAAGCAAAATTTTCATCATTTGATCCATATGGGACTACTTGAAACAAGTTTAAGAAAAATGACTTATACAAGTATTTGTTCTAAAGACATAACACCTTTGTAGCCGTAATCAAATGCTTCTTCTATTTACAAATTGTCTTATTCTTCAATAAAAAATATATTTATCCTTATCTCTCAGTATTGTATAAAATATATTTTAATTTATATTTTAATAATAATATATTTTAAATACATCAAGATTATACAACTTTACATTCAAATTCAAATCTTAATAATCTACAAACCAAACGGCACCTAAATATAAAATATGTGCAATGAGTTTGCCATCATAGATGTAATCGTAAAGATGTCAATTCCGCAAACTAATAGTCTATACTTTTAAACTCCGAGCATTATCCGGTTTTGAGACATAATTGTAAGTTTGTGTATATTGAACAATAATAATGTTTGGTACATCAAGATTATATAGGATACATAATGGGCAATAAAAAGGCCAATACTGGTAACCCCCGGCGGTTTGGTAAAAATATCAAGGCGATGGTAACCCTTGAAACCGATCGAAGGAACAAGGAACATGCGAACTCGAACTTGACCAAGAGCAACCAAATCACGAACAAAATGAATATCAATCTCAATATGCTTGGTACGATGATGTTGAGCAGGTTAGAAGACAAGTACACCGCACTCACATTATCACAATAAACAATAGTAGCGAGATGACAATGGTGTATGAAGCTCACGTAGTAAATTCAAGCCAACATGTCTCGAAAACAAGATTGGCAACACCCGATACTCGACTGATCGAACGAGAAATCGTTGGTCGACGTTTAGAGGACCATGAAAGTAAGTTGTTGCCAAGAAAACACAATAACTGATGTAGACCGGCGAGTAGTAGGGCAACCACCCAATCAACATCCGAATAAGCAACCAACGACTCAAGAGTAGAAGAAAATAACTCTAAACCATAAGCCAAAGTCCCGAACATACCGTAAGATCCGCTGAGAGCGGTGAAATGAGGCTCACGAGGATCATGCATATATAAACAAACTGCCGCACATCATAAGTAATATCGGGTCTAGTGAAAGTGAGATCTCAAGAGAACCCGCAAGACTCGATATAACGTAGGATCGAAACCGGATCACCATCAAGACTCAACTTAGACTCGGCGTCAGCAGAGTCCGAGAAGGGTTACAACCAACCATATGTGCACGCTCCAAAATCTCCATAGCATACTTACGCTGTGACAAAACATCCTGGAAGAGTCACGTAATCGACACACCCAAAAATAATTAAGAGCACCCAAATCATCATAGAGAACTCCTTATGCAAAGAAGCAATAATCCGTTGTAATAAACTATCGAGGAAGCAGAAGCACAATATCATCCACATATAGTAGCGAAAAGCATCATCACCACCCGCCGGTAAATAAATAAAGAAGAATCACACCGACTCAAGTAAACCCAACAAGAAGAATATAAGCAAGAAACCGAAACCATGCCCGAGCGCTTGCTTAAGACCATAAAGAGAACGTTGTAATAAACAAACATAATCCGGATGCTCGGATCCCGAAAACCAGGTGGTGATGCATATAAACAGCCAACCAAATCACCATGCAAAATGCATTCTTGACATCAAGTCGATGAATGTGCCAATGTCGAGAAATAGCTAAACTAAGAACGTCCGAATGGTGCCCGACTTAACAACCGGACTAAAGTCTCATCAACATCTACTCCTCACACGAGTGCTACCATTGGCAACAAGACGTGCCTTGTACCGACTAAGAGTGCCATCAGCCAAATACTTATGGCGAAATAACCACATACACCTAACAACATTGACACCCGTAGGACGAGGTACACAAGTCCAAGTTTTATTCTTAATAAGCGCATTATATTCATCAAACATAGCATTTCGCCAATTTGGATCATCAAGAGCATCCTTATACGACCTAGGTGACGGAGAAACAGTGGACACATGACCAGCATACTTAGGATTAGGACGAGTAGTCCCGACACGAGAACGTGTGACCATGGGATGAATAGATACAACAGGTGGTGGCGTTGGTGAGTCAGGGACAGGTGCGTTAGGGACAGGTGGCATTGGCGTTGGTATAGGTGAGGTAGGGGAGCTAGGTATGTTGACTGGTTCGTGAGGTGTAGATAAATCAACTGGTGGTATAGGAATCGGGTTTAAAGTAGGACCAATTGGGGTGGTGTTGATAATGGTTGAAATGAGATTGGAAGAATCTTCCAAAAAATCATAGGAGGGGGTGGGTTTGGACGGATGGGTTTGAAACGGAAAAACCGTTTCATCAAAGGTAACATGACGAGAGATAATAATTTTGTTGGTATTTAGATCAAGACAACGATAGCCAAAATGATTGGCAGCATGTCCCAAAAATATGGCAGGTGTAGCGCGAGGTCCTAATTTATGGTTGGTATCAATATGTGGGTAACAAAGGCATCCAAAAACACGAAGGACACTATAATCAGGTGTAGCACCAAAAAGGCGGGTAAAGGGTATGTCATTGTTAATGGCACGGGAAGGTAGGATATTCAATAAATAAACAGCCATATTAAGAGCTTCAGTCCAATAGTTGGGTGGTAAATGTGCTTGAAACAATAAAGTACGAATAAGGTTATTGATGGTACGAATCATGCGTTCAGATTTTCCATTTTGTTGAGAGGTGCGGGGGCAAGAAAATCTAAATTGGATGCCATGGGTTGAAAATAATTTATGAAAGGCAGTATTATCAAACTCACCACCATGATCACACTGAAACGACTTAATTTCACACTTAAACTGAGTACGAACATAACTACGAAACAACTGAAATTTAGACAAAACATCAGATTTATTCATTAATGGATAAACCCAAACATACTGAGAATAATGATCAAGAAACAAAACATAATACTTAAAACCAGAAAGACTCGGAATTGGGAAGTCCACAAATCCGAGTGAACAATGTCAAAACAAGAAGTAACAGTACTAGACGAACTAACAAACGGAAGCTTCACGTGTTTACCAAGCTGACAAGCATGGCAAAGAACGGGAAGCTTCTCTTTATTACAAGAAATAGAATCACTAGACACAAGACGCCGCAACACTTCACTTCACGGATGTCCAAGTCGTTGATGCCACGATATCGACGGTAAGATATGCTTGAGGAATTGGAGAAGGCTTCGTAATAGGGTAAAGATCACCCGTGCTATCACAACGGAGGAGTACCCGTCGAGTTATGAAGTCCTTCACAGAAAAACCAAAAGGATCAAATTCAACAGTGCAATAATTATCACGAACAAATTGACGCACAGAAATAAGATTTTTGACGATATGAGGGTAATTAAAACATTATTTAAACGAAGAGGACGAAAAGGTGTAGACAAGATACTATGACCGGAGTTGGTAACGGGAATGAAACGCCCATCACCAACCGCGACAGATGGATAAATGCACTCATTAAGAATATCACTAAGACAATGCACAGAATCATTAAGATGAGAGCTCGCACCTGTATCCATATTCCAATTTCCAGCAGACGGGTCCTGAAGAGTGTTAGTAGCAAAAGCATGTGGCAAGAGAGTTGCTTGACCGGAACCTTGTGAACCTGACGCAAGTAGTTGACCCGGGTTAAAACTAAACCAAAAGCACTGTCAAAGTCCTTGCGGAACCCCAGTGCACGTGGTGAACCGGTCGTTGGTGGACATGCTGGTGAACCTCCTGGCATTAATGAACCGCCGCTGGTGACCTGCTGGTGAACCCCTTGCGCAAAAGAGAACCCCTGTTGTGGACTAGCAGCATAGTGAACCTGCTGTTGCGGTGAACCTGGAACGTATGAACCTCCTGCTGGTGACAGGCCATAGGTATTGAACCCCCATGGTGAAACGGTGAACTGCTGTTGTTGCGTTGGATACACCTGGGCCGACTGTGGGCTTGGATACAAATGGGCCGGGTGGAATGGCTGCGTGGGATAGCTAGGAGGTTGGGTCGGTGTTGGGTAGGCTGTTGCATGGTATGCAACAGAACAGTAGCAGAAGATGGTATTTTGTGAAGTAGTAAAACCCAATTTAGCCAATAATTTTTGCAAGGTATCCATATCCACAGAACCGGAACTGCGAGGAAGTAGTGTAGACTTACCATGAACGCCATTGTGAAGATACCGACACGCCTCACCAAAACGACAATGACCTTTAGCAAACAAAAAACAAGGTTTGTTTACTTTTTCCAACGGATTAGACGGACGCCGAGGAGTATTATTTGCCAACAAGACCATAGGAGAAGCGGATGTAGCATCCACAAGCGAGTCTTGAACTTTAGACTTCATGCGCATCTCTTGCGTGGTCAACAAAGAACGAACCGTCTTGAGATCGGGAAAGGGTTCCCGACTAGCAATAACGGTTGAAATCACATCATACGTGTTAGGTAAGCCTTCAAGTGCAAACGTAACAATATCATCGTTACTAAGAGGAGAACCAAGACCATTCAAAACCAATGCAATTGACTCAATTTTCTGAAAGTATGCATCAATTGTTAAGTCCCCAAGCTTTAGATTACGTAACTCCGCCTTCAAAGCCATAGCTCGAGGGCGTTTATTGTCTTGAAAAATCCCCTCAAGACACACCCACGCCTCTTTAGCGATTTGGGATTAAGAGCAACCAACCGCTTTTGAAGATTCGAGGCAAGTGTAGAAAAGATCCAAGACCTAATGATGAAGTCAACCTTGAGCCATTCCGCATCCTTAGTCGGGGTGGAGGAGGTGTAGTAGATGAGGACGCTTCGGATCAACGAGATGATCCAAGATGCCATAGCCATGACAAAGGTTAGAAAAATAATAAACCCATGATGAGTAATTCATCTCATCAACATCAAGCTTAATCGGAACAAAAGTAGTCAAGTGATTCATGGCCATAAGTTTATCCGATAACGTGAGGACAGGTGGGGGAGGGTTTGTATCCGTAGTCATTGTGAAAAACGTAGTAAAGCAATAGGTTGAACAGTAAATTATTAATGTAATCGTACAGTAAGTGATTTAGGTATAGTAGGAATCGTACAGTAAATATTTAAATAAAAACGTGTAGACCTTAAAGTGTAGTGATAATAGGTGTAGGTAAAGAGATATTGATCGAACAGTAGGTTGTGTAGATAGAGTAGGGTACAGGTTAGGTAATTATTGGGTTAAAGAAAAGTAAGGATTGGTGGTGTAGCTAATCGATCACGAGGGTAGAGAAACAATCAAAGTCGAAAACGAAAAGTAAGGGTTTAAGAATCGAACCAATATACTTTTTGAGAAATAATCAAAGTCGACAACACACTTGGTCGACAAACAATCAAAAACACACCTCGACAACACACACGGTCGAGAAACAGTAAACTAAACGAAGAGAAAAAATTGCGGAAGCAAATAGTGGATCGGTTAGGGTTGATACCATGTAAGTTTGTGTATATTGAATGAATAATAATGTTTGGTACATCAAGATTATATAAGATACATAATGGGCCGAATATACAATGGGCCAATACTTATACTAATCCTAATAGACTAACAATAATGAACTATCAAACCGAACATCTTATTTATGGTGTTTTGATACTTTTAGATTCGTTATGACATTATTTGGTTCTTGAGAAATGTTCAACCATCAAACCGGTAATGATTTGAAACCATGTTACTAATTATTGAAAAACAAAATGTTAACCTTGTTACTGATAAGAAATAAGAAATATTACAATGAAAGACAAACTCTTCAGTTACTATTAAAAAGATAAAATATTAGTTTAGAACTACATCGTAATCTCCTAAGTTGCTGGTGATATTTTGGTAAACAACATCAGACACTCGAAGACAGCAATATAATACTAAACTCACCTTCTGTATAAATAAATCACGAGTTAATAATAAGCAAATTTTCAATCCTTTGATTCATGTGGGATTACTTGAAACAAGTTTTAATAAATTTTACCTCACACAAAAAGTTGTTTTAATGACTTAACACCTTTGTTTCCGATTTCCAAAACCAAATATTTCTTTCTACGTATATGGATGAATCAATACCAAACTTAAACACGGTTAAAGCAATGCACGTGAAGTTGGATATAAGAGCAAAGGGTATGTTAACGGACCCTTATGCGTTAAGCCTCAACCTTGTTACGTTAAGGTGCGTTAACCACACAGTTCGTTGCGTTAAGGCAACGTTAACGAGGGTGCGTTAAAAAAAATAAAAAATTACAAACACCCCCTACAACGGCTAAACTATCCGTTGTGTTTATAAAAAAACCACTTACACCATCTTGGGTTAAACACCTAGTTTGGTTAAAAAAAAACATTTTCTCACCACTATAAATACCCAATTAACACAATTTTTTTTTCACACTTCCACAACTCAATCTAATCTATCTTATACTTCCATTTGCTAAAAAACAATGTCGGGAGACAACAACAACGATAATTCTTTCATGAATCTCCTCGGTGGGTGGAATACCTCAAACCCGGGTTCATCTTCAAACCCGAACCCGGGTTCATCTTCACTCAACATCCCTTTTCCTAACTCACTCGGCTTGTCGAGCCAAGAACTTTACCTTCAACATCAACGATTTCTATATTGGGAATAAAGCCAACAAAACACACTAAACACAAATTTCTAAAATCTACAATTCACACAACATTCACAACATTCACAAACCGAAACACATGAGGTTCCCGAAGCTCCTACGTCTCCTCCAAAGCCCAAAAGTTGTGGTAAACGAAAGTCCAAAAAATCCAAAGACCCCGAACCAATCGATGAGGATGAAGAAATTTCCAACTTCGTCCCTACACGTTGGCAACCAAAAGAGGAAGAATTACTTGCCACCTGTTATGTAGCAGCTACGGAGGATCCGCTTCTCGGGCGTGCACAATCGCGATACGTTTTGGCAATGGGTAAAAAATGAGTTTAATAGACTCAATTTTCAACCACACAACAAGGATATGATACAAAGCAAGTGAAAAACGTTGAACCATGATTGCACAAAGTTTAACGCATATTACAAACGTTCGCAACGAAACAGAAAAGTGGGGAAAGTGAGATGGATATCCTCAAACGGGCGAAACAAATGTACCCTGACGAGCACAAAACTGCGTCGTTTGCCAACAAGGAGGCTTAGGAGGTTTTGCGTGGTCATAAGAAATGGGACGCGCCGGGTCTGGTTGATTTAATCGGCGATGTCCGAAGCCAAATAAACGAGGCTTTGTTTGGTCATGATGAACAACCACGTCTCATGGGCAAAAAGCGTGCTTTGAAGAAATCCATATCCGAGAGCACGACAAGTACTGGGGGAGCGAGCACTGGAGGAACGAGCTCGTCAAGCCAATTCACCGAGACTATGATAACCGAGTATCGTATAAAAGGGGAAACCGCCCAAGCGGCGTATCGGGCCAAAAATTAAAAACTTAAATATCATCTAATACTACTAAACTTAAACTACCAAATAATCTTACAAATTCATATCGAATTATTTTTCAAGGTATCATTTTTCTGGGAAATCTTTAGCATGTTCCGTTACAGCTAGGAAACATATCGAATTATTGATTCACGCACATGTTATGGTTAGTTAAAATGCTTTCTTTTTCTTTTATGTTTGAAAAGTTTTGATAATGATTTATTTTGTAATATAAATGAGTCTTAATTGTCTTAATTTTTTAATTTCTTTGTAGCATTAGATGAGTTTTGGTAAGGCTGCACATGATTTGATGATGCATATGCAAAAGATAGACGGATATAACTATGCTGAGCCCCAGAGGCGCTAACTTTAAACCCCTATTCTACATATCGTTTTTTCTTTTGTGCATCTAAGGCTTCCAATACGGAGGTTTGGGTAACAAGTCAAAATGGGTTAAATGGTTGGGTTGAGCCGAAACACGTTATCGTTCGAACTTTAAATTATATCACATAAGTTACAATTTTTTCTGATTCAACATAATGCACCAAATAAAATTTTGAGGAGGTTGTATGCATGATAAATACATTTGGGCGACTTTCGACTTAGTATCTTTTAAGCTTTTTTCTTTTCCGATTGGTTTTTTATTATATCGTTGATCTAACTTTACATAAATGTTCATCGTCAATGCTAATAGTGGATTCAATTACTATATACAACAAAAGGGTTTTTTGATCTAAGAACAACATCAAAGATATGAGGATCATAGAGTTTCATTTTTTGTGTTTCCTATAATGAATTTCGTCACTGACCAAAATATAGTTTGAACCAAATTTATAGGTTATTGGCAACAAGTATCACACTAAATTGCTGGAAGTTATAGACTCGAGGTTGTTTTCACATATTTATGCATAGATTGTTTCATGGGTAGTTTTTATGATGAATCTAATATGGAACAAGTCAATTATTTCATAGGTGTGGTGGTAGTACACGCAAAGTAGCTGTTAACCATGTCTTATACCTACATGCTGTAGATTTTTAATTACAATTGACTTGCTCTAAAGTCAGACAAGTCCCAAAGCCTTCATAGATCCAGCATCTGCTCATGTTTCAAGAAGATCAAGGTCTCTAATCAAAGATACATGAGATTATAAAGTTTCGGGTACTCAGATTGACGTCACTCTGTGGTCCAGTGTCATGTTTCTTATTAAGGGACGCAGTGGATCAAATAACATAGGTCGGTCAACCAAAAATTCACTCGACGACCGATTTCCAAATCGGTCGACACGAGTGTGGACGTTGGGTCGTCAAATCGGTCGAGGCACAAAAATATGACTATTCGGGTACTCAGATTGACGTCACTCTGTGGTCCAGTGTCATGTTTCTTATTAATAGAGGTGGCAAAAGGGGCGGGTCATGTTTGGGTAAAAATTGTTTATATTGTGTGTGAAAGTTGGCCTGAAAACATTATTTGTATTTCATAATTTTGAATTTTAGGTTTACACAACTTTAGTATTACAAATTTACAGTGAAATAAATGTGATTGGTGTTGAGGTCATGACTCCTCTCAGTTATGAAGAACTTTATGAACATTATGTCAATTTACACTACAGTGCAAAAATCTATTGGATAATAAGAAAACACACCATGCTACTAAATAAACATATCTTTTCTAACATGCTACTTTAATACTTTTCTATTTTTCGGTAAGGATACTAAGAAAACATCTTTTCGTATGTTTAGAAGTTGCTTTCTAATTTTGAACCTTCCTTATTACTTGTTTGGATTGAATTTGTATTTGAGAAACCTCGGAATATGTTTATGTGTTTTGCACTTTCACCAAATTTCTGATATCAATTGTTGATACCACATCTCTAATATTAGTTTGTTTCTCAATTAATTCTTTATTAGGAAAAGTTGTACTCATATAAATATTGTACAACTTTATATGTAAATAACACTTCTGACTTATACTAAAGTAATAAATGTAATGTTCTTTACATTTTAATACAACGAGTGTGGGAACCCGCGCGATGCAGCGGGATTGGCTTCAAAGGACTTACTTTGTAGCGACACTTAAACCTTAGGGACTAATTTTGCCAAGTTGCTATAGGTAGCAATTAATTCTACAGGACTTACTTTGCAACGTCGCTTAAACCTTAGGGATTATTTTTGCCAAATTGCTATAGATAGCAATTAATGTTGTAGGACTTATTTTGCAGCGCCACTTAAAAATCAGGGACTATTTCGCCAACTTGAGAAAGTTTGCAATTGATGTTTGCTTCTGAGACTTACCTTGCAACGCCTTAAACCTTAGGGACTGCTTTTGCCAAGTTGTGAAACTTTGCATTTAATGTTTGACTTACTTTCAGTCACTTAAACCTCGCGACTGTTTCTGCCAAAGTTGGAAAGCAGATTTAATGTTTGGACACGTGGCTTGCAAGAACTACGTGTCCGCCTTTTAGTTATATTAGATAATATATTCGCAACAATTGATACGCGATAAACAATTTATCTTAAAACACGCGCAAGACGCAGATATATAACTAAGACATCACAATATATTAATAATTTTTTTCCATCTCATGACCTACATGGGCCTACTTGGTTGCTTGAAGCAAGTTGTTTAACAAAAAATGACCCATATAAAAATTTGTTCTAAAGACATAATGTAAGACTGAATTATTTCTCGAAATTTAATAATATTTCAAATCTTTTATATAATAAAATAATTACATCATTTCGGAGTGTTTTTAGAAAACCCATTTTATTGAAAAAAAAATTAGGCCAATAGGAGAGCTCGATTTCGCCACGTAAGCAAAATCATGTGATGTGATTGGTTAATAAAAGTCAATATTAAATTGATTTTGCTCAAACTTTAATAAATTTGATAGAGAAATTTGGTTGATAAAAAAAAACATATAAAAATATAGGTGTCAAATTTGTGAAAACAAAATCTTAAAAAAAGATGAGGTAATTAATAAAACTTTAGTGGTTGATTTTAAAAATTATATAAAGTTAAGTGTAATATTATAAACCCTATGTTTTTAATAACTTTGGATTATAAAAATACCCCTTATACTTTATACCTTTAAACTTTATATCTTAAAAATACAATGTACATGTTGTTTTAAAATAACAACATATAAATTTACATAAGATTATAAGTATCAATTTTTTTACGCTCAATAAGGACTCATTTATTTCTTTTTAAAAAACCTACGTGACACGAGTTTACATTTAAATACTTTAAATTATCAAAACGTGAATATAACTATCAAATTGTAAGCACGGTTTACTTTAATTTAAAATAAATATACACGATTGTCTTTATAACAACGATTCATGTAATTCTTTTTGTTTATATAAGGCTATCTAGAAAAATATTTTATAAAACATCAACATAATATCAACGCTCATTATAAAATAAGTATACTTTAACTTTATCAACGCTCATTATATGCTATTAAATTTGCATCATGTGTACAACATAATATCAGTAGTGAAATTTAAATAACAACATCAACATCTTTGTCAGCTAAATAAAATTAAATTTTGAGTTACCTAACAGATACAAATATTTTACCAAATTTTAATGGATATTAATACATAATGAAAAACTCATCATAAGTATTAGTTGTACTTATATCACAATTTTATGGGCAAATTTTATATGTGATATATCTTGAATTAAAATGTTAAAATAAATTTGATTTATACAGAAAACTTCGTGCAAGCAAAACTTATAACTATATATATTATATGTAATTACTTTTAAAGACACAATATTCAAGATTAATACGAATAATTTTTTTGTCAAAACCTCATGCGTGCATTTATTATAACTAGTGATAGTATAAATGCATGACAAATATATAGACTTCATTATAATTTTTCTCGAATCCGCTGTTGGAAAAAAAGTTCTAGCGTTTATAAGCTGAAAATCATTTTTTTTTTTGTCTAATTAAGTAATTATAATAAACCACTAACAACTCTTGATGTAAAGACCGAATTATTTCTCATAACTAAATCATAGTTTAAGTGACGGTATACCTACATGATAAATACTAAACAATCTAAGCCCAATACAAATAAACTTCCTTAATATAAAATCCCGCTAAAACATAAGACCTTTTTAGCCGTAGTCAAATGCTTCTTCTTACACATTGTTTTATTATTTCAATCTATTGAAATTCGATGCCAAACCCAAACACGGTTGTATAGTGACAATGCACTACGAGTTGGTTGATATCCCCATGGTTCACTCACACAACTCACCGCAAGTAAAGAACGACAAGTATGTGAAAGAAGTGGGCATGTTTTTGTTCGAGACATCAAACATTACCAAATTATTTTTTACGGTGTTTTTGTATCTTTAATAACTTTAACATTAGTTATAAAAAACTAACAATGCTACCATGCTAATAACAATGTGAGAATAAACTATCGTACTGATTATATTAAAAGATAAACTCTTTCATAACTAAAGAACTAAAAATGAAGTTAAAAATTATATGGTTTGTTAACAGTAATCTGCGTTGTATTTTTGAATAAACAACATCGAACACTACCAAGTAGCAATATAATACCAATCCCAATTTGAATAAGAAATATATAGCGGACTATATTAATAAGCAAAATTTTCATCATTTGATCCATGTGGGACTACTTGAAACAAGTTTAAGTAAAATTAAATGATCGATACAAATATTTGTTCTAAAGATATAACAACTTTGTAGCCGTAATCAAAAGCTTCTGATTTTTACACATTGTTTTATTCTTTTCAAGCTATGAAAATCGACACCAAACTCAAACGCGGATGTTTAGTGATAATGCACTTGGAGATGGATATCCACCATGGTTCTCTCGCACAATAGTTCATCCCCAAGATAAGAACGACAAGTATGTAACTATGATGTACAACAACGAATCATATTCTTGAGACATGTTGAACCATCAAACTGGTAATGCGACCATGTAACTAATAAGAAATTGAGAATAAGGCATCATACTAATTAAAGAAACGAGATTCTTCAAAATTTAAAAAAGTACTATAGAAATAAAAAGTCAAGGTTAAGAACTTATGTGAACTGTGTTTGAGTTTGATGAGATTTTTAGATAAACATCACCAAACAATACAAGCCAACATTATAATACCAACCTCAATATTGTTAGAAAATATACACCACAGTATATTAATAAGCAAATTTTCTATACTTCAACCTATGTGGGACTAGTTGAAACAAGTTTTCATAAATGTAATCCATACGAGAAGTTATGCTAAAGACAAGCATAACACCTTTGTTGTCGTAATCAAAAGCTAATACAAACGCAACAAGAAAGACTAGTCGATCACTTTGTTACTTAAGAACTTAAATATTATTTTTGGTAAACCAGCGTGCCACAAGTATTTTAGGTTTAAGAACTTAAAAAGTTATAAGCAAAATCGATTAATTAGTTATAAAACAATTTGTAAAGATGTCATATTCTGGGGGGACGTGATATTCACATTTTTGATTAATCGCATGTAATTTGTGCATTATAGTTTATCTTGATAAACTATAACGCACAAATTATGATGCATTTAATCAAAAACGTGTAAATGATCAACCCTTTCCCAAAACCTTTTGTGAACATTGATTAGTAGGCACATGATTACGATTTTTTTATTTACTATTATTTATTTATTATTATCTTTTTTTTTTTTTACAAAATCACCTTAACTAAGTCACCTTTTGGTGCACGTGTTAAACTTACCAAAACACACGTCGACATATTCGACCTTCTTGTAGTTCATGTTACAAACATAAACGCAAAATGTTCAATGGACAGCACAACTAACTATCACCCTATTTTATGGTGTAACAAAATAGTTAGTTATAAACACGTGTATAAAGGCAGGTTGTAAAAACAATTTGTTGTTTTCGAATATCTTTGCTTAAACTTTAAAAGAGAAATACTATAAATAACATTGTTTTGAAATCTGGTTCGACCCGGCCGGTTGAACCATTTTTGTTTGGAAAAAACGGGCCAATATGAATTATCTCGCTTTTTGTACCAAGTCTTGTGAGTAATTTCTAACACGACGGATGAAGTCTTTTTGTGTGAATTATCTGTTACCAAGTCTAGTGAGTAATGGAAGATGGACTACTTCACTTACGTAAGTTGGGTTTTTTTAATAATAGTTGATGGAAATGTAGTTCATCGTTCCTTAGTTTATCAATGGACTTGCCGGTTCACTTAGTTGTAAAACAATGCCATGTCTTAAGTCTATGCTCTCTTTCTTAGCTAAATCTTAAAAGGGTGTTTGGAGATCTGCTTCTGAAATTCTTGCATAAAGTGTAAAACTTTGATACAAGTTACAAACGAATTCGGACTCGTGTTTGTTTGAATTAATTGATGGGTGATTATTTTTTAGATTTAGTAATGAGAATGACGCATACTTCAAACAAAGTGATCTATTTATGTAAATCAAATACTTTTTTACTTCTATAATTTTGTGTATTCACTTTCTTCCTGAAATTTTGATAGGTAAATATTGCATCGAATTACTTAAGCTAATGTGTTTATAACCTGACATAATTGATTCAGCAAAAAACCATACAGTTATAACTTATAAATTTCTACATCTGCTCGCTACCATGTCCTGTTCTTCTAGGCTGGATGAACCGCATAAAGACTAACGGGTCAAAACAGGGTATGTTGAACCAAACCAGATTAAACCCGGCCAAGAAAAACCGGATAATATCGACGAACTTGATCCATTTTTGGAGTAACTAACCATTAACTGTTGGCCCTATTCTTTTCTAAACAACCATTCTTGGCCAACCAGATTAAACGGTCCAACACATATGTAGCCAATGACATTATCCTGGTTCTTGAGACAACATCAAACGCTACAAACCAACAATATAATACAAATCTCTAACTTACATAGAAAATACACATCACAATATATAAAGAGGATTGCTACGTCCACAAACATTTTACAAAAACAAATCCACACAAAAGATGTGTCAACATGTGATTGGTGTGATGAAAGAGAAGAGGGAGAAAATATATCAAAATACACCAATCACATGTTGCCACCTCTTTGTGTGGATTTGTTTTTTGTAAAATGTATGTGGATGTAGCAATCCTCATATATAAATTAGCAAATTTCCGATAAAATAGCTCATATAATACAAATCTCTTCTACTTGAAACAAGTTGTTTCATAATAAGTGGCTCATATAAAAATTTGTTCCAAAGACATAATGTGAGACTAAATTATTTCTCAAAATTTAATAATATCTCAAGTGACAGCATAAATACATGACAAATACTAAACAGGCTAAGCTCAATACAAACAAAGCCTTACCGTACAATAACCCGTTAACATCCCTTGATGCAATATTGAATTATTTATCATAACTGAATAACAGTTCAAGTGACATGATAAATACTAAACTGGCTAAGCCCAATATAAACAAACTTTCTTAATATAAAATCCCGCTAACACATAAGACCTTTGTAGTCGTAGTCACCCTAGGATAAGAACAATACGTATGTGAAAGACTTGGTCACGTTTTTGTTTGAGACATCAAACATTACTAACTTATTTTTAACGATGTTTTTGTATCTTTAATAACTTTGACATTAGTTATGACAAACCGACAATGCTACCATGCTAATAAGAAAGTGAGAATAAGCTATGGTACTAATTACATTATAAGACAAACTCTTTCATAACCGAAGAACAAAAAATGAAGTTAAGAATTATATACGTTGTATCGTTCTATAAACAACATCGAACACTCCCAACTAGCAATATAATACAAATCACAACTTGAATAAGAATTATACGCCGGAGTATATTAATAAACAAAATTTTCATCCTTTGATCCATGTGGGACTACTTGTAACAAGTTTAAGAAAATGACCATACAAATATTTGTTCTAAGTCGCCTCAATGAAGGGATTCAATCCCTTACTTTTCATTGCCACGCCGCCTTTCTCTCTCCAAATGACCTTCATGCGATTAGGTGCCTCGTAAGTAGGCGACCAAGGTCTTTTTTTTCTTTTTTTTATTTTTTTTACACAAAATAAAATTTCATTAATAATTAAAACGTTACATAATAATTCAAATAAAATTAAAACATTACGAAACTTATTAAAACATTACAACACTTATTAAAAATCTAGGTTGTGGCGTGCCTTGATCGAGTCTTTGATTTTCTGCATTGTTTCTTGTTGTACTGCGGGCAAAGATGGGTCGATTGGCGTGTAATAGAATATGAGATCTTTATCATATTTCTTTTGTCGATCAAATTCAAGTTTTTTTTTTCTTCTAGTGCCAATTTTTTTTCTTCCCTTTCTGATCTCTTCTTCTTCGCATTTGTAGCTCGTTTCTTCGGTTTCACCAGTGACGTATCATTCTTGGTTTCTTTCTCGACAACCTTCTTCTTCGCCTTTGTAGCTCGTTTCTTCGGTTTCACCGGTGACGCCTCTTCTCGACATTCTTCTTCTTCTTCGTCATCAATGTTAACCGAATCGTGATACGATCCATGAGCCGAACCGTACCGAACCGTGATACTCTTGAGCCGGATAACCGAACCGGTTCCAACAAAAAATCGAGATTGTTGTATAATTGTTCTTCAAATCAAAACCATCAAGATTGATACGGTTAACCGGAGAATATTGTTGATAATTTGAATATGAAGACGTTGATGAATCCATTGTTGGACGGTACGATTCGGGTGAGCCATACATAGATTGGTTGCTTGACGGGAGTGGCTTTGTTGTTGTTGTTGTTGGATGTTTTGATACGGTGGAACAAATGGACGATTCATAAAAATGGATTGTTAGTTTGTTGTTGTGGAGCTTGTTGGGATTGATATTCAAAGCAAAGGGTTGGAAATTGATTTTGGTGAGACACCTGTTAACCAAAATTGGATCCGTGTTAAAATATCTTGGCGTTTTGTGCCAAACGGATTTTCACCCTTTTGTTGTGGTGTTTTCTTAGACATTTTGATAGAGATAATTATGAGATTTTTATAGAGATGATTGTAGATTTGTGAGTTTAGTGTGTAAATACGTTGTGTATTTATATGGTAGTTTAGTAGGGTTTTTTTTTTTTTTTTTTTTTTTTTTTTGATATCAAACGGTCAAATAATTAAATGTTCAAACAATTGGGTTTTTTTTTTTTTTTTTTTTTTTTATATGCAACCACTAGAACAAGCCTTGGATGTTTGTGGTTTGTGGTATCGATCGAGCGACGACCCAATTCATTTTTTGCTTGGCGATCGACAACATCCACAACAAGGAGATCGATTGGAATCGATCGTCCCAAGTCCCTCGATCGACTCACGCTCGACACTATTGGGGGCAGCCTAAAGACATAACACCTTTGTAGCCGTTATCAAATGCTTCCTCTTTTTTCACATTATTTTATTCTTTTTAAGCTATGCAAATCGATGTCAAACTCAAACACGGTTGTTTAGTGACAACACACTTGTAGTTGGATATTCACCATGGTTCACTTGATGTCATGCCTTTAGTTTATGTCCTCTTTCTTGGTGTATGTCTTAAAAGGGTATTTGGCTTCCTACTTCTGAACATTCTTGCATAAAGTGTAAAACTTTGAAACAAGTTAGCAACAAATTCAGACTCGTTTTTGATTAAATTGAATGGAATAGACATTACGCATCAGTTTCTTTTCCTATTACAAATTCGTGACATAACTGTAGCTAGGAATTATTATGATGTTTCTTTATTGTAAAAGACAAAGAAATTTCGTGTTTCGAATTATTGATGTAAGAATTGAATGTTAAAAAGTAGTCTCAATCAAAAGACAAAGAAATTTCCATAGAGATTCTTTTACGAAAATAATATAATTAAAGCTCCGTCTAATTATTTAATTTTCTAATTGTGGTGTTAATAAAGCATATGACTTTATTATTATTATATAAAAGATGACAAAGAAATTTCGGAGTTGGGGTGAATGTTAAAAAGTGATCTTCATCAAAAGTCATTATCTCTTTATTACTCCTCTCGTCTCATAATAATAATTCATATTTCCTTTTGGATGTCTCTTTTAATCATTCACTTTCATATTAAGTAAAAAACAAGAGAATTTAGAGTAGGAATATTCTATTTGATTGGTTGAAACGAAAGTGGTCCACTTTTATTAAACTATGTGTTTTTTCTCCTGACAATAATTTTGATACGGAGGGAGTACAAAATTACGAAAATATAATTAAAACACCCTCTAATTATTCCACTTTCCCCTAATAATACTCTCTCTAATTTTCCGGTACCCAAAAAACGGATATTACAGCCGCCGGCGACCTAATACTTTTACGGGAAATTTAAACACCACCCCTCATACCGAGTCAATTTAACCCCTGTCACGCGCCTCCACGCGCCGGCGTTAATTTCATGCTACAGTGTTTCATTCTAATTTTTCCGGCGAATTGGATATCACCTCCGGCGAGTGAAGCTTCCCTACACTTTTCTGAGGCAGATCCAAGTTCCGGCAGTATCTGAGTATAGTTGTTAATATCCTTGTTGTTATTACTTTTGCTATATTTCTTTATAGAGGCCTGTTTTTATTAGCTTATTTTACATTCTGTATCTATTGTTCCCCTTTTAGCTTCTACTGCCTTAGACTTTGGCCAAACGAGTAGCTTTTGTTTCTCAACATCATCATTCCACTATACTTCCAATGTCCTCCAACAAGCGGTTACGTTTATCTGATCCTTCATCCGTAACTTCATTGGCGTCCACCTCTAGCTCATCCATTCCAAATAGCTTTAAGTATGATGTGTTTTTAAGCTTTAGGGGTGAAGACACTCGCAAAACCTTTGTTGGCCATCTTTATCAAGCTCTTGAGGCAAAATGCATCGAAACATACAAAGATGATGAAAAAATCGATCAAGGGGAAAGGATCAACGACCAACTCATCAAATCCATTCAAGAGTCAAGATTTTTCATTGTTGTTTTCTCAAAGACATATGCATCTTCATCTTGGTGTCTAGATGAGCTTGTCAAGATTATCGAGTGTCAGAAGAAGATACCTGAGCAGACTGCTTATCCAGTATTCTATGATGTGGAGCCCACTGAAGTCCGCAAACAAAATGGGCCAGTTGGAGAAGCTTTTTCTAAACATGAAAACCGAAAAGCTGCTGGGAAATGGAGAGACGCTATGAAAGAATTAGCCGATCTGGCCGGGTGGGAGTTGAAGGCTACAGCTAACGGGTAATTCATTTTCTTCATCATATCTCTCTGTTATTCTTTCTAATCTACATTAATTTAAATGTTAATCCTTTTAAGTTATAATTCTGATTGATACAGGGATGAATCTAAATCAATCCAAATAATTGTTGATGCTATTTTCAAGAAGTTACAATCCGCTAATTCGAGCGCCGATGGAAAGTTAGTGGGCATGGAGACCCGAATCAGTAAAGTTATTTCATCTTTAGAGATTGGTACTGAAGATGTTCGCATGATCGGAATCAGGGGGATGGGAGGTGGGGGGAAGACAACTTTAGCCGGAGCTGTTTATGATCGAATATCAACTATGTTCGAAGGAAAAAGCTTTGTTGAAAATGTAAGGGAAGTTTCAAAGCCTTCTTTGTCCGGTTTAAAGGAGCTTCAAAAACGGATACTAGAAGATGTGTTAAATAAAAAAGACATCACTGTTAGTAGCGTTCATGACGGGAAAAACATGTTGAAAGCCACGATGCGTCGTAGAAAGATACTTGTTGTTTTAGATGATGTTGATCGTATAGAACAGCTTGAGGCGTTAGCAGGCGACCCTGATGACTGGTTTAAATCAGGAAGCAGAATTATCATTACCACAAGAGATGAGCAAGTGCTGTTAGCCCACGGAGTGAACTTTGTTCATGATGTCGATTTGTTATCGTCTAGGGAAGCTATTTGCCTCTTCAGTAGGTATGCTTTTCAAAAGAGATTCCGATTCAAGGATATGAAGAGCTATCGGGCAAGTTATACGATATGCTGATGGTCTCCTTTAATATCAAAGTCTTGGGTTCATTTCTCTGTGGCAAAGATGAGCTTGAATGGGTAGATGCCATAGACAGATTAAAAGAATTCCTTAAAGGAGACGCTGGAAAAGCTAGAGTTAAGTTATATCAGTCTCAAGATGAATATAAGGAAATATTTCTAGACATTGCATGCATATTGAAAGGCCAAACCAAAGAATATGCAATCAGAATTTTGAATGCTGCGGATTTCATGCTAGAATTGGTTTAAAAGTTCTTGAGCGAGATCTCTCATTACTATTTCTGAACCCTTGGAGGTCTTGGGCATGCATGACCATATAGAAGAAATGGGAAAGAACATTGTTCGTCGATCGCATCCCGAGGAGCCTAACAAACATAGCCGATCGTGGATTAGAGAGGAAATTGAAGATATATTGGCTAATGACAAGGTAAAGATCAGTTTACTTGTAAGGTGGAGAAAACTAATACATTTTCATATGTTTTGTCTTCGACACTGTTTTTGATTGCAGTGGTACTGAAGAAACAAGATGTCTAAAACTTCCGCTTCGATAGGAAAATCTATAATTCATTGGAAAGGTTTTGGAAAAATGAAGAAACTTCGATATCTTGAAGTGAATAATGGTTTTACCCTATACTTACGAAATTCTGAATCTGACCATGAGAGTGATGGCAAATCTCTTGGCAGTGATCAGAAATTTGATGATACCAGCCAATTGGATGAAGCTACCCAATACTTTCCAAATTCTTTAAAATATCTAAAATGTTGGGATTACCCTTTCTTTTATTTACCCAAAACATTTCAAGCAAACAATCTTGTTGGACTTGAAATGCAGTTTAGGCCAAGAATGGTACAACTTTGGGAAGAGGGAGAAAAAAAGGTAGAATAGTTGTTGATTGGTTGTTTTGCATAATTCGTAATAATGCTATTAATTTATTGGTTTGTTAATACGCTAATATTAATCTTTCTGTCTTATTTTGCTGGCAGATTCTAAAAACTGAATGTCCTTTCTCTCTCAGTCAAAATTGACGACCTTTGACTTTGGGTTGACTCGAATATTGAGACGTTATCTCTTGACAGTTCTGTTAAATTAGAAGAACTTTGCATGCCATTTAGTTGTCAAAAGCTCAAGCATCTCTATATCGTTGAATCAAAGTTAAGAACCTTTGACCTGGGGTTGACTCCGAATCTCGAAACGTTATTTCTTACTGATTGTGCTGATTTTGAAGAACTTCACGTGTCTGTTGCATGTCCAAATCTCAAATTCCTCTACCTTCATAGATCAAGGTTGAGGAGCCTTGACCTTGAGCTGATTCCAAATCTTGAGACGTTACAACTTAAAGAATGTCATGAGTTGGTAGAAGTTAACGCTCCAGTCATGCCATTTAGTCGTCAAAATCTCAAGCATCTCTTTATCAGTAAATCAAAGTTAAGAACCTTTGACCTGGGGTTGACTCCGAATCTCGAAACGTTATATTTTAATGATTGTGCTGTTTTGAAGAACTTCACGTGTCTGCTGCATGTTTAAATCTCAAATTCCTCAAACTTTATAAATCAAGGTTGAGGAGCCTTGACCTTGAGCTGATTCCAAATCTTCAGAGGTTAGTACTTAAAGAATGTCATGAGTTGGTAGAAATTAACGCCCAGTTGGATGTCTGAAAAGGTTGGCTACTTTACTTAAGTGGTTGTTTGAGGTTTACTGATTTTGAGTTGTTCGGTAGATGGGAACCGAAGGTTAATTGTTCTTTGGCTACTTTAGAGCTGGTTGGTATGCCCCTAGATTTATGCCCATTACACCCCAACAGTAATCTTCCAAAGTTTCGGTTTCATTGTAATTATAAAGAAGATATACCGTCATCAGTTGGAAATATTGAGAAGCTTATGTCTTTTGGTCTATGTGCTTGCACAGACTTTAAGAAATTTTCAGACATGATTTGTAGTTTACAATGTTTAAAAACTGACATTCAAATGCAATATTTCAGATCTTCCTAAAGATCTTGGCAAGTTGGAAATTCTAGAGGAGCTCTCTGTCACCTACAAAGATAAAACATCTTCTAAATAGCATTTGCATGCTGAAACATCTCACATATCTCACAATTTATTACGGTGCTCTTGAAAAGTTACCAAACGATCTTGGGCGATTAGAATGTTTAGAGAAGCTATATGAGTAGTAAGAAAATTGAATATCTTCCGGATAGCATCTGCATGCTAAAACGTCTCAAGTCGCTCGATGTTAGAAATTGTTGTCTTGGGAAGTTGCCTGAGGACATTGGCGGTTAGAATCTCTGGAGAGAGTAGCTTTGTGGGTACAACGATTAAACATCTTCCGGATAGCATTTGTATGTTTAAACATCTGAAGTTTCTCAACCTCCATCGTTGTGTTCTTCTTGAAAAGTTACCTGAAGATCTAGGCCGATTAGAATGTTTAGAAAAGCTAGATATAGCATACACAGGCATAAGTCATCTTCCGCAAAGCATTTTTGGGTTAAAAGGTCTGTGTATCACTGCATCTCCAGAGCTTCTTCAGTTGTATGATTTTCCTTCAGAGATAAAAACCAGAACCTGGGGGTACTAAGCAGGAGTCTTCTCTACTGTGCTTTAAAGGTACTTTCTTTGTTTTCTATATGAATTTGATAGTTGCTTTTCTAAAAAAAGAACTAATTGGTGCATCCTTTGCTAATCAGGACTTGGCAAATGTTGTTCCAGATCTTGAAAACACTGGTCTTGACCTCTTACGGGTAATTTTAAACTAATTACTACCTCATTTCTCACCTGTAAAGGGTTATCGATATACGTTAGTTATCATATGCTACGCACAGCTTTAAGTTTCCCATTAACTCTAATTTAGCTTCGATCAAATTTTTTACAGATAATAATTATCTATTACAGTAGAACATTAGTTTTAATGATTCTGTTGGAATGCTCATTATTTTCTCATGACGTTTAATGTTCTAATTATCAAATATCTAAAGCACCTTGGATAACGACAGAATCATAATCTTGAATTGTAACTTTTGCTATGTTCTTTAGGATATTCTTGAAATTTTGCTCCAACATTTAGGCCAACCCATTTGTCTATGAATGAATGAGTCATCCAATCTTCCTATTAGGCTAAATCATTTTAATAAACTTTAAATGATTTTTAATATGATATATGTTTTGCAATCGAATTTAAATTTCTGGGCAAAAAGAATTCAGTGTCAAACCGATTCAAAGGGCGGTGACTTGTTATTGTGCCCCGTTTTGACATATTATCTACCCTGCCTATGCTTTCTAACACCTAACATCGCATTTCAGAAAATGACGTCCTTGGATCCCAAAAAAAGAATAACAGCTGAGGCTGCACTGGAGCATGAATACTTCATATGGATATCTGGTTGTGCCGCAAGACTTCACCAGGTACGTACTTTATTTTATTCATTATTAGATCCTAAAAAAGTGTACATGTTATCTATAATCATCCATTAACTGACTATAGCACCATATTGACCAATGCAGGACTTGTCCGCACGATCTTCAGCTCTGCAAGTAATCAATGTGTGTGCGCTCCAAAAACTTGGAAAAACTATGTGGTTGGTGCTATTTTTTTTAAACATGATGCATATGGTTATATTTGAGTTTGGTACAGACTGAGAACGCATCAGTTGGTGACTATATAGTTACGCAAACTGAATTAAGAGTGGACAGCAGGACTAAGCTTATGAATTGGGTAATCACGGCTCACAACAAACTGGCGTTACCTAATGAAACATTGTACAAAACAATCAACATCATTGACCGTTTCTTGGCGGCTAAAACTATTACTGATAAAGATTCACAATGTGTTGACTCGAGTGCAATGTACATTGCATCAAAATGCCAAGATACCTATTATCGCGACCCGTACACTTTCTTCTGTTACTTCTCTGGCGGACCTGTTGATATTCAAGATGTTATCAACATGGAGGTACATATTTTGATCCGACTGGATTGGAAATTAAACGTCCCTACACAATTTCTTTTTCTTAATTTTTTTATTGAAGCTACCAAAATCGAGCCTAAAACCACAATGAGTGTTTAGTAAAATTCTTTAGCAAATGATACGATATTTCTTTATTTTCTTTTCTTTTCTGGAAATTATCTGTTAATGTTATATTTTTTTCGGGCAGATTAGAAATGACGTCTTACCGTATAATAATTAAAAGATTTTGTCCAGCAATACTGGTGGCGGCTGCAGTGTATGCAGCAGGTGCAACATTAAAACAAAACTCCGTGTGGCACAAGACTGAAAATGCACATGGGGTTTAAGGAAAATGAAGTGAGGAAATGTGCAAACATTATGGTGGAGAGGAATTTGGGTCTCAAGGATGATGGCTTTAGGAAGTATCTTTACGAAAAGTATTCAAGACCCGAGGTGCAGTGGCACTTTACCCGCCTACCAAATTGTTGCCTGCTGCCCAAAGTGGTACTAGTAAAAGGAATAACATTCCTCCAAATATGGGAGCTTTGACATCTTCCCTGTCCCGATGTGTGGTGATTTCCCAGTCGTATAGATGGAAGACTAGAAATATGATGTAGCTAGTGATGAAACTGTTTGTTTTTTTCTAGATGTTCTTCCTTATGGTGTTCTGAATGAATAAATGATGTAAAGTTATCGTGCTAGTTATTCGTGGTTGTCAAGGTGTCGAGCTAGTATTTGGTGTTTTCTATAAGGCTATACGCAGTGGAAGAGGTTATGGTCGGTTGCACCCTTCGGTCGTCGTCGGTTGTCCCGATGTGGAGGTCTCGGTCGCCGTCGGTTGGGGAGAGAAGCAAGCCAAACTCGGTTGAGCACACAACCGAGTATAATCTCAACGTTTACCTTTTTTTTTTCAAAACTTTACCACTTTTACATTATAAATACCAACTACAAACACATTTTTAAACACACAATTTCAAACACAATTCAACATAAAATTCACATTCTCTTTACGCAAAGATCATTATAAACATGTCGATCCTCATTCCGTTATCGATATGCGAACGTCGCTCAAAATCAATGCGAGAACGATGATGAGGCTAGAAAAGACGCTATTATACGCGTCATCCAATTCTTTGAGGACAAAAGGAATGAGAAGTCTGCGGTGAGAGACAATCAAGACTTGCAACGACATCAACAATGAGCGAAAAGGTGTTATCGAAATTCCTTCGGGAGGAAGTCCGCGAGATGACGAACTTATTGACAAGTTGTGGAAGTGTGTTCAACGGATAACGAACAACATCAACACCAAAGTCAATTGGGCTATCGGGTGAACAAAGATGATGATCCGCGAGTCTCCGGTGAGGATCTCCGTTGAGACGAGGAAGTTTTGTCTCGCCGAGGATTATATACCTCCCGCGTTTGATCCTGCGGACGAGAGTTTTCATTAGGATTTAAGATTTAGGATTTATGTATTATGTATTTCAGATCGTTTAATTTTAATATATTGTAATGTTTTATTTATTTTAATGAATTTTAATTTTGTTTTAAAAATATTTGAATTAAAAAAAAAAAAAATCGGTCACCATCCGCAAGCAATTGCAGTCGTCGTCGGGTTTGTCGGAGAAATGAAATGACGCAAGACCGACGAACCAGGTCGCCATTGTGCATAGCCCAAGGTGTCGTCTGGTTTTGTTTCGGTATAAGCTCTCTTGTTTCGTGAATAGGTTTTTTAGTTTCGGTGTTTTTTTGGGTGCTTGTAATCGTGGCTTCTCGCTAGTTTTATATTTCAATGAAATTATCTTTGCTGTTAAAGAAAATAATGATTGAATTTCAGTTCATGAAGTATGATTATCTAGATTGTTTTATATTATAGCTTATTATTGATCATCTAAAACAATTACATCAGCAGTTCAGCACACCTTCACATAAATGGTAAATAAGATGAAGTTGGTTACGTGGGTTTTGGTAGCTCCGTATTACTACAAAGAGGCAAAAAAAATACATACATAATACATATGTACATGTAGCGCATGAACTAATTAAATCTTAGCCTCATGTTATGTATATCGTATACGGATTGAGATCTTCTCACGCTAGGTATTTTCTAAAAGTGCTCGTGTGGAGCAATTATTTGCCTGCCAAAAACCCAACAATGCACGAATGACATATTGTGTTGCATTGTGCCTCCCGCCATTCGGCTTTTAGCCATGCACCAACCGATGTCGTTGTTATTTTTTTTTCTTTATTAATTTTTTTTAGTGAGTAAGTATTTTTGTGAGGTATTTTCTGAGACTTACATGCACCAATAACATGTTATGGTTTTATTGCTCGAAGGGTGATATAGTTGTCGATGTGTTATTAGGACACTACAAAAAATTGGTTTAATGTACACATTTTTTCTCTACACTTCTAAAAGTGTGTAAAATTTTATTAATTTCTTAACACTTAATAATGTGTAAAAATTAGTTACATTGATAAGTGTGAAAAAAATTGTAAAACAATAAATTTTTCACACTTATAGTTGTGTCAAAAAAAAATTCACACTTTTAATTATGATGAAATCTAAGAAATATCCACACTTATAGGTGTGAACCAAATTTTTCACACTTTCTCAAAGTGTGAGGACCCAAACAATCTCCACACTTCCTCAAAGTGTGAAAATTTTGGGTGTTACAAATAACCTCCATACTTAGAAGTGTGAAAAATCTTATAATTCTTAACAAATAAAAGTGTGAACTTTTATTTGATACAACTATAAGTATGAAAAATCTATTGTTTTATAATTTTTTTCACACTTATTAACGTAAATAATTTTTACACATCATTAAATGTTAATAAAATAAGAGATTGTCTAATCAGTGCCCTGAGGGCATTGATTAAGGTACATTTATTAAGTACGAACATTCCTTTTATATTGCAAATTATATTTAATACACATTAATTAAACTTACAAATTGTCATAATTAAATCTGATTTGTAATTTAATAAACCTTAAACCTTGCCCTAACGGCATCCATTAGACAACCCATAAACTAATACTGTAAAATTTTACACACTTTTGAAAACTGTGAACATAAACTGTGGAGAATCAACTTTTTTTTTTATAATGAGAGGGTGATGAGGTGAGTTGAATTGACAGAAAAATAGTATTAGTCACTACCACACCTTGCACTATATAAAGTTTCCTTTAAGAAAAAAAATCATATAAAGACGTCTTATTTTTAACATTTTTACGTGAATAAGTGTAAGTGACTTGTATTTGTAACTTTAATCCAATTAAGACAAGCATTATGAATAACGAGGTTTGTTGTGTAAATATTGTTTGAAGCATGTTTGCTGGAAACAATTTCATTGGTCCCATACTAAACTTTAATTTGGTCCTTTTGTTCTTTAAAATTGTTACACTTTGCCTTTTAAGTTCTGTATTCATGTACAAGTTCCTATTTTGGTAGTGTACACTTTTTAAAATAAGAATTAGCTACCCTTTTATTAACACAAGTAAAGTATATATTCAAAGTAGATATAGTTTTAGGATTGCTTGTTTTATTTGCATTTCTAGTTAATGTTGCTTATCTACTTAATCATGAGCATAATAACACGCTATCAAGAGTTCTTATATCCCCTTATCATAAAGTTTATATTTATGAAATAAGTAAATGGAAACAGCTTTTTAATTAAAAAAAATAAACCCTAGCTTAAGCACAATCAAAAATAAATAAATAATCATATAGTACATGTTTTGAAGATTGAGGCTCAATAAAAGTTCCTCAACACGATATCGAAGAGACCTCATGAACGTTTTGAAGATCAAAACACATTAAAACTTTGAACGAAAGAACGAGACTAAAGATTGAAACACCATATGCTTCTCACATTTAGATAATCAAATGTAAGAAATAAGGGTACGTTCGATCTTAAACCAGACCTAACACGTACAAAGATTAAACACACTTAAGTTATGAACAACAAAATGTCCCGACTCATTAAGTTTTCTTTGTTTGGAAAACAAAAAAGTCGTATGTCACCAAACCTACCCGAGACCAAAAAAAGACCCAAACAACTCAAACTGTCAAGATTATCTCAAATCAATTCGAATAGTTTTACTTTCACACCTAGGCCTAATAACAAATGTTACAAAAAATTAAGCAAACTATAGATATTTAGGTGTGTAAAAAGGTAAAATAGTAAAAATGACATACTGCCAATGTTGCAAAAAAGGTCTGCAAGAACAATTAATCGCCGTCTATACGCTAATCAGTCAAATCTTAGTCAACGATAGTAAAAATTGCCTGAAACATGTAAATCTTACTGGAAATACCCAAAACTTACCATAAATACCACTCTGATTAATAATCCCACTTAAAACAGTTACAAGCCACAGAAAGTTCGACCTACCAACTACCCATTCACAATTTTTACAACCTTGCACTAGGGGTGATCACGGTCTAAAAACCGGACCGGACCGAGATAGATTTCGGCGAAAATCTTAGACTGAGACCGGACCGAATGTGGTCGGTTCGGTCCGGTAGGTCCTTCAGTCGGTCCGGTCCAACAAGGCCAAATTAGTCGGTTTGTGGTCCGGCCCGGACCGAACCGTGGACCGAATTAGCCCAAAAGCCGAGACCGAGGACCGGACTGAATATAGTCGGTCCGGTATGGTCTGGTCTCGGTCGGTCGGTCCAGTCCATTCGGTCATTTCTCACTTACCAGACTAGGGGCGAGATCGGCCGATCCCGACCCGAATCTCGACAAGCCCGAATCCCGACAAGCCGGCAAACACAAACCGACTCCCGACCCCGACAAGCCCGACTAACATGATTCGGGATTCGGGATTTGATCGGTTTTGTTTGTTGTTTTTTGGTTTTCGACCCGTCCCGACCCGATCCCGACAAGCCCGAAACCCGACTAACCGAAAAACTAGAACCAGACTCCCGACCTCGGCAAACCCGACTAACATGATTCGGGACTCAGGATCGGGACAGAATTCGAGATTCGGTCGATTTTGCTCACCTTGATCTTGCACAATACTGATGTGACAATAACAATAACAATCCAGGAAAAAAGCAAAACTTGATAGATACAAACCAAAACCACCAAAAACCCAAGGGACCTAAACCAAACACTCCACGAAAAAGTCCACCGGGTCTTTAGTCATAGAAGGATCTAGAATCAATAAAGCAAACCCTAATATATACCCCCACTCCCCATCCGCCTCCTTCATTCACTCCTCTCCTCCTCACAACCAACCAAACCCTAACAAACTCTTCAATTCTTCGATTCAATTCTTTGATTTAACGATGGCCGACGCTGAGACGTTTGCATTCCAAGCAGAGATCAACCAGTTGCTGAGTTTGATTATCAATACTTTCTACAGTAACAAGGAGATTTTTCTTCGTGAGCTTATCAGTAACTCTTCCGATGTATGCCTCTTCTTTTTCACCTTTTTACCGTTTTTTACTGTTTCGATCTGTTTTCACTGTTTTTACTGTTTGTTACCGTTTTAATATGCTTGATTGATTATATGATTTGTTAGGTTTATAGATCAGTTATGCAGTTAGTTATTGTAATAGTTTGTTAGGTTTAAATTACTTTTTTACTTTTTTACTTTTTTACTGTTTATTGTTTTTTACTGTATGATCTGTTGTTTATATGGTGTGTTAGGTTTATTGATTAGTTTATAAGTCTGTTAAATTAGTTTATGCTGTAAATTATTTTTTTACTGTTTAATACTTTTTTACTGTTGATCTGTTTATATGATATGTTAGGGTTATTGATTAGTTTATAAGTCTGTTAAATTAGTTAATGCTGTAAAATTAATATTATAAACTGTTAATTGTTAAATTATGATGTAAGTCACTTTTTTACTGTTTGTTACCGGTTTAATATGCGTGCTTGATTATATGATTTGTTAGGTTTATTCATCAGTTATGCGGTTAATAGTGTTTAAGTTACTTTTTACTTTTTGACTGTTTATTATTTTTACTGTATGATCTGTTGTTTATAAGGTTTATTGATCTGTTCGTTAATATGATATCCTAGTTGTAAATAGGTTTGATTTATTAGTTATTAAGAGTTTATTGATTAGTTTGTATGGTTAATTTAGGGGCTATTGTTTCGCAGCTTATATAGCCGGCTTATGGATTATTTGATTTTGGGCTTAGCTTTCATAAGCTCACTTTCTTTAGCTTATTTTGAAACTTATAAGGGCTTATTATGACATAATAAACTTATATTAGCTTAAAGTTATCAAAATAAGCCACAAAAATCAAATAATCCATAAGCCGAAACAAACGCCACCTTAGTCTGTTCGTTTGTTAGGTACATGAGCTTAATGTGATGTCTGAGCTTTTTGTTATGATTTAATTTTGGTTAATTTTATGTTAGTTTGTTTTATTATATGATATGTAAGTTGCTCGTTATGTTTATGATCTTGTTAGGCTGTTAAATTAGTTTGTGTTTTAGATTTTGATAGTTAGCTTCTTTTATGCGGTTAGGTGGGCTCTGATTTTAAGTTTGTTAGATCAGTTTATGCGGTTAGGTTGACTGATTGTTTATGCATCTGTTAACTTCGGTTGTGTTAGATTAGTTGATGCGGTTAATGTATCTTGAATGAAGTTTAGTGAGTAATTTTATCTGAGGATGTTAAGTTAGCTTATGCTGTTATTTTGAATAGGTTTAATTGTTGCAAGCTTTTGACTATTATTATGACCTAACGACTGAACACTATTTACAGGCTCTTGACAAAATCCGATTTGAGAGCTTGACCGACAAAAGCAAGCTAGATGGACAGCCTGAGCTTTTCATCCACATCATCCCCGACAAGGCTACCAACACCTTGACCATTGTTGATAGCGGAGTTGGAATGACCAAGGCTGGTGAGTAACAACTGATATTCAATGACCCTTTTGTTTAATTTTAACAGAATATGTTCTGATCTAGTCTTTTTATGTTGATACAGATTTGGTGAACAACTTGGGTACCATTGCTAGATCCGGTACCAAAGAGTTCATGGAAGCCATCACTGCTGGTGCTGATGTTAGCATGATTGGACAATTCGGTGTTGGTTTCTACTCTGCTTACTTGGTTGCTGATAAGGTTGTGGTTACAACCAAGCACAATGATGATGAACAGTATGTCTGGGAATCTCAAGCCGGAGGGTCGTTCACTGTCACCAGGGACACTTCTGGTGAGTCCCTTGGCAGAGGTACTAAGATGACTCTTTATCTAAAGGAGGACCAGCTTGAATACCTTGAGGAGCGAAGGCTTAAGGATTTGATCAAGAAGCACTCTGAGTTCATCAGCTACCCCATCTCTCTATGGGAAGAAAAGACCACTGAAAAGGAAATCTCTGATGACGAGGATGAAGAGGAGAAGGACGAGGAAGGCAAAGTTGAGGAGGTCGATGAGGAGAAAGAGAAGGAGGAGAAGAAAAAGAAGACCATCAAGGAAGTGTCTCACGAGTGGGCTTTGGTCAACAAGCAAAAGCCAATCTGGATGAGGAAGCCCGAGGAAATCACCAAGGAAGAGTATGCTGCTTTCTACAAGAGTCTCACCAACGATTGGGAAGAGCATTTGAACGTGAAACATTTCTCAGTTGAGGGTCAGCTCGAGTTCAAGGCTATCCTTTTTGTTCCCAAGAGGGCACCCTTTGACCTGTTTGACACCAAGAAGAAGCCAAACAACATCAAGCTTTATGTCCGTCGTGTCTTTATCATGGACAACTGTGAGGAGCTCATTCCCGAGTACCTCAGCTTTGTCAAGGGTATCGTTGATTCTGAGGATCTTCCTCTTAACATCTCCAGAGAAATGTTGCAACAAAACAAGATCTTGAAGGTTATCCGCAAGAATTTGGTCAAGAAGTGTGTTGAGCTTTTCCAGGAAATCGCTGAGAACAAGGAAGATTATGCTAAGTTCTATGAAGCTTTCTCCAAGAACCTCAAGTTGGGTATCCACGAGGATTCACAGAACAAGACCAAGCTTGCTGAGTTGCTTCGATACCACTCCACCAAGAGTGGTGACGAGATGACCAGCTTGAAGGACTATGTCACCAGAATGAAGGAGGGTCAACAAGACATCTACTACATCACTGGTGAAAGCAAGAAGGCTGTTGAGAACTCGCCATTCCTTGAGAAGCTCAAGAAGAAGGGTTATGAGGTTTTGTACATGGTTGACGCCATTGATGAGTATGCTGTTGGTCAGTTGAAGGAGTTCGAGGGTAAGAAGCTTGTCTCTGCAACTAAGGAAGGTTTGAAGCTTGAGGAAACCGAGGATGAAAAGGCTAAACAAGAGGCTTTGAAGGAGAAGTTCGAGGGTCTGTGCAAGGTGATGAAGGATGTTTTGGGTGACAAGGTCGAGAAGGTTGTTGTTTCTGACCGTGTGGTCGACTCACCTTGCTGTTTGGTTACTGGTGAATACGGGTGGACCGCTAACATGGAGAGAATCATGAAGGCACAAGCTTTGAGGGATTCAAGCATGGCTGGTTACATGTCCAGCAAGAAGACCATGGAGATCAACCCTGAGAATTCCATCATGGAGGAGCTGAGGAAGAGAGCCGATGCTGACAAGAACGACAAGTCTGTTAAGGACTTGGTTTTATTACTATTTGAGACCGCTTTGCTAACTTCTGGGTTCAGTTTGGACGAGCCCAACACCTTTGGCAACAGAATTCACCGTATGTTGAAGCTTGGTCTTAGCATCGATGAGGATGCTGCTGATGAGGATGCTGATGTGCCTGCTCTTGAGGAAGCCGATAATGACGCTGAGAGCAAGATGGAAGAGGTCGACTAAGTTTTTAACACCTGAATTTTATTGTTGGTTTATGAACTATTTTAGTTTGCATGTGCCCTCTTTTTGGTTATGAACTTTGTTAGTAGAACAAGACAGTAATATCGGTTTTTGTTGGAACAAGCAGTGATATCGTTTTTGTCAATTTTCATGTGTTTCCCGATACGTGGCTTATTTTATGTTGCCTGCTTCTGCATTTATGGGTGTTTGGAATGCTTTTGTTTTGTGTGATCTAGTCTTAGAAATGCTATCTGAAGGTGTTTGTGTAAAGCATATCGAAAGCCTGTTTATAAAGTGCAGGTTTAATCCAAACACCCTATTAGACACTGATCTGAAAGTTTGCTCTTTGCGCCACAGTGTTTTGATATTTGTAATGCATTAGGCTTTTGAACGGGCGGGTTTGGTATGCATCCATTACGAAGAGTCTTGATGACAGCAAAATCTGCATCCATTACGAGTAGTCTTGATGACCACAAAATATGCCCGTTAAACAGTTCTAAGCCACATTTTATTGAACTGCAGGCAAAGGCAGATTATGTTAGAATCCTTGGTGTATGCAGGCCAAATCTGCATCCATTACGAGTATTCTGGACATTATTGGTTGTAATCTGCACATTTGATTCAGTCTAGTGGGATAGTATCACATCATCTGCTTTATTTGTTTGTTGGTGTTTGTTTGAATATGTATCAAGAGTACTCGATACGGGTATACGGCTTGTTATATGACCTTCGGCTCCTCCACATCGCAAAAACGCTTATTGAGTGTGTTTTTGCAGCACCAAAGGAAGATACCAGTACACTTAGACTTTATGGATTTAATATTTTGTAGTTCTACTTGTTTTGTTTATGATTTCACCATGCTGTGTAAGTATGTTATTCATTATCTTGTACTGGTCTATGTACCCGCGAATTCAAGAGTTATTTAGTGAGGAATTTGTAGCTAATCTTATGATGTATGCTGATCGACATGAGCTGTTTGACGTGTGCTTAAACTTCGGCTAGAGATTGCATTTTATCTGTACACGGTCCAGTATTTTCGCTTCATGTAGCTAGATTGATGGTTTATGGATTTGGTATTCTACTGGTTATATGGTTCTAAAATTGTAGTTAAATAACATAAAAAGTGAATGTAACACATGGTGATGGTTGGCTTTGTTGGTTATCATCTTTACTTGTCATTCAAGAGGTCTAGTGATCAAGTCTTGCACTACCTAAAAAAATGCCAATAACCAAAGATGAGCCACTATCATCCTCATCTTTCACAGCTCCTAGACTATCTGTTGGAGGAATTGGAATTGCTTCTGCCCCTATGTTTGGTGGGGATTCGTTTTCTGCTTCTCAGTCTATATCAAAACTGTCATCATCCTCAATGCCAACACAAACTGCAAGCATTCCACCCTTTTCTTCTGCAATTGCTCCTGTAACTTCTGAGCCCCAGACTCCAGCCAAGATAGACCCACTTGGTGCATTGAATGCTTTTACAAGGCAACCCACAGGTGCTCCAGTACAGTCAGCGGGGCCATCTCTACCAAGACCAAATCAACAGGCCCCAAGAGGTAAATACGCTTAGCTTAATTTGGTAGAGCATTAATGCCTGATTCAACTCTTTCTTGTAAAATGTTTTTGTATTTTTCGACAGAAATTCTGAAACAGGTGTGGGACTTGTCTGATGAAGATAATGACAGCATGCTTTCGTTGAGGGAGTTCTGTATTGCTCTCTATTTGATGGAGCGTTACAGAGAAGGCCACAATCTTCCACCAACACTTCCTAGTAATGTCTTGCTTGATGAGACTCTGCTGTCTCTCACGGGCCCGCCCAATCCTTCTTACAGACCCACTGGTTGGGGAGCTAATCCTGGTATACCTCTATACATCATGTAGACATATATTTAGAGTTGCAAAATGGGAGGTCGGGTGGCTTGTGACGTGTCAAACGCTGGGTGAAACATGTTAATTTTAGTAAGGGTCGAAACATGGGTTGTGTTTTAGGGTTGACACACAAGCATTTTCATAAATAAGCTGGTTGTAGGGTTCACCGTGTCGTTGGTAAAGTTCATTACAGAAATAAATTTTGAAGTTGCAATAATTTCATATAAAACCTTCAAACTTCCACCTTTTTTTTTTTTTTTTTTTAACACTTTAATTTTGAAAATCTAAATAAAACTGTGTTGGAATTTATGCAATTAACTTTCAAGTGGAGACACATCAATACACATGAAACTGTAAGCCAAATACTGTTATTACTGATACTCTTTCCAAATGAGTAGTTCTATCGTTTTATTGGTACACTTACTCGTGAAAGGAGCAGAAATATCCTCAGATAGTTTTTTTTTTTTTTTTTTTTGATCAAGACAACCTGTTCTGAATGTTATCGAACCTTTTTCTTTTGGTGCCCCAGCAGCCAGGGATGCCTGGCGCCCAACAAATGTTGCATGCTAGTATGAGGCCTCCCATGCCTGGTGGCCAACCTACGCACTATAATCAGCCGAAAGGACCCACACCCTCCATGGATAACTCTCCTTCACATCAGCTCAGTAATGGCGATCAAAATACATCTCGTTCAGTTGCTCTAGAGACAACCGAAGCAGAAAAAGTGGTAAATTTTATTTGTTCCTGACAGATTTGGAATTTAATTACGTATATATTGTCAATTTAAGCCTTTGAACTTTGCAATTATTATGAAGTATGCATACAAGATGCGTTATCTGCATTATAACAGGTGTCTTATTTTGGACAAATCAATTAATTTCATGTACATAGGTAAACTAGGAAAGTAATTAAGATAATATAATACCTAATGAATTGCAGCTTAATACAGCCATGACATATATTTCTAAAAGCTCATTTTATGGGGGATGGGACGGGGGTGGTAGTGGGATCACGAAGTTGATGGTCTAATGCAGTCATAGCTCTTTGGTTTCCCCAAGTTCTATTGATTAGCTTTGACAAATCGTCAACGGTGTTTACATGCGACCTTTTTAGAAAAAATGGCCTTCTACAGGAACAAAATGCAAGATCTCGTGAGTATCCATTCTTCTCAATATATGGATCAATGCCTGCCCCTAAATTTACTGCATTATACACTATATACGGGAAGACATGTGTTCTCACCTCGTTTCGATCTTCACCAGGTTTTATACAAAAGCAGATGTGATAACCACCTTAATGAGATTACAGAACGAGCAATAGCTGATAAACGTGAGGTATATTGGCGATTTGAAATCATGTTTTCTTTCTATCTTTTGATTTGGGTTTTTTCGCGGTCCTTGAGATTTGTCATTATCTAATTCCAGGCAGAGATGCTTGCTAAGAAATATGAAGAGAAATACAAACAGGTGGCAGAAGTGGCCTCTAAGTTAACTATCGAGGAGGCATCTTTCCGTGATATTCAGGTAGAATCCCCCTTTTTATTCTTTCACACAAAATAAATTATATTTGCACCTAGAAAAACGATAAAAAACTATACGACTTGACAATAAAATGGTTTCAGTTGCTTTGACTTTGTCTATTGCGGGCTGATAAATCTGACCATTCTTAGCAATTGCTAATGCCCCTTCCACACTTCATCAACATTTTTATTCACCATGCTGTGGGTGTTGGTCCCTTTTCATCTTGCGTCAAAAAAATGGGACCAGACTCACGAGCACATTGCTATTATTCTCATGCCATAAAAGAAGTAATGAACGGACCATGCTGGGAATTATGGGTGGCACATGGATGGGCTGGTAATGGGTTTGGATTGTGTTGGGGTTGACGTGTTGACAAATTTGTTCTTTTTATTTTATTAAAGACAAATTTATTAAAGTTTGTTACAATGCCTATTAATTTTGTTTAAACAAGTCAATTTAGTATGTTCACTATGTTGTTACAATGCCTATTAATTGCTCCCTCTACTTTAAAATTGCAAAATGGCCTCTGAAATAGCATTGCGTTATGTGATTGGTGTGAGCATATTTTTTATAAGAAAAAGGGGCAGGTGGGAGTTGAAGCACATTAATCGTAACATGGAATACATTCCCATCTTTTTGTTAATTGAAGTTAATTATCTGTTGACTTTTAGGAGAGGAAGATGTAGTTGAATCAGGCACTTGTGAAAATGGATCAGGGTGGCAGCGCTGATGGTATCCTTCAAGTAAGTTCAATTACTTCCATATGATCCCGGGTAACGGGGATTTAGTAAGTTTTAAGGACGGCTTGACTGACCCGTCATTTTTTTTTTCACCTTTATTTTTAGTTAAATAAATATAAAATAATAAATCATTAAACATGTATCCCGCTGACCCAGGTTCGTGCTGATCGTATCCAATCCGATCTCGAGGAACTACTGAAGGCTTTAACTGAACGTTGTAAAAACATGGAATTGATGTCAAGTCAACTGCAGTTATTGAGCTTCCAAAGGGTATCATCTTTCATCTCATGCTATCAGGATCAGGAATACTCTTTCATTAGCAATAATGTCACTGTATCTGTAATATTATTATAAAATGATTAATATTGGTTATGGTTCACCTATTTTGTTTGTCAAGGTTGGCAACCTGGAGTTCCAGAGATATCTGCAGTGTGGGATGAGGATTGGGATAAATTCGAAGACGAAGGTACGACTCTCTTTCTATATGAGTAACCATTTATCAGAGGAGCAATTTCAGCTCATTTCAGTAAAAAGATATTCGTGTTGTGGGTCAATCCAACCCGCGTTCCACATAAAATATCCGTTTTGACCCATGCCTATTTCATCTATTACCCAACCAGACCATTTTGCTACATCTACCTTATGCTTTCACGTTATTCTCTTCAACCACATTTGCAGTTTGCACTAAACTAGTTGGTAATGACAGGTTTCTCATTTGATGCTACGGTGCCTGCAAATACCAAATCAACATCTCAGGCAGAAAATCCGTCTACGATGGATGACGTTTCTGAGGATTCATATTCATATGCTGACAGGAAGTCAGAGAAGCCTTTCGAGACTGAATCAGCATACGCACATAGCGAAGATGAGTCGGCTAAAAGTCCAGCTGGTAGTCCCGCGGCGCAAAAAATATTTGAAAGTCCAATTTAACCATTTCGGAAAGAGCTTTGATGCTGACACAGAAACGTACCAATTGGATTCAGTTTATGGTCTGATCTTTCATTTTCTAAATACAACAAAACGTGTACCTATATCTTGTTTGCTGGAAAGATCTAAACATGCACTAGTCTATTGCTCTTGTTTATTGAGTTCGATCTTCTTCTATTAGGTGTTTTGATGACCAAGGATGGGGTACTTTTGACAACAATGATGATGTAGATTCGGTGTGGGGATTCAGTAGTGACACAGCTAAGGTAAGTTCATATCTTTATTTTTTTCAATTATATCATTGCATTCAATGGATAGTGTATAAGGTCATAGAAGTGACAGCAAGCATCAGGGGTATTACAACGTAAGGTGGAAAAATGCTACATATGTGCTACTAAAATGAAAAGATAAATATACGCTTTAGAGTGAAACTTTATACAGTACATTTCAACGTACCACTCTAGAGTGGACCTGGAAACTGAACCAATCTAAAACTGGTTTTGTATCAGTTGCGAACCGTTTTGGTATGCATGTCATAATTTGAAAAATATAAACCTAGAACAAAGCTGTTTGGAGTTTGAAAGAAAATAAGAAACCTATCTCTGTTATGAATGATACCTACGCCCTTGCAAATAACTTCATTTATACAGGATGCCGAACATGAGAAGCATGGAGAGAGTTATTTCTTTGACTCCAGTAGCTTCACTGCAAGTCCAAGGAAAAGTGATTCCCCGCAAGGCAGTAATAGTTTCTTCCAGAAAAAGAGTCCATTTGGGTTTGATGATTCGGTTCCTGGCTCACCAGCTTCTCGAGCTGGCACCTCACCACGATACAGTGGGGGAGGAGCAGAGAATTCTTTCTTTGATAATTTCTCGAGATACAATTCCTTCAGTGCCACTGACCGAGGTTCTCCAAAACAAGAAACCTTCTCGAGGTTTGATTCCATGAGCAGCTCCACACAGGATAATAACTTCTCAAGATTCAACTCAATGAGCAGCACGGCACAAGATCGTACTTTCGCAAGGTTTGATTCAATGAGTAGCAATGCGGGTTTTGACCATGGTCATACATACTCATTTGATGACTCAGATCCCTTTGGGTCAAGCGGACCGTTTAAGGTGTCGTCAGAAAGTCAAACGGGGAAAAATGAAACTGATAAATGGGCATATTAGTTTGGAGTTTGGCGGTGTTATTATACTGTGAAGAGGGTTTTGTATTCATGAAGGATTACCATGTATTTTTTTTCTTCTACCGGCTTGATGGTTTGTGTTTGTATCACTTGCTTGTCTTTGATACCATTGCATGGGAACTTTACGATATTTCTTTGGTATAATCTTGACTAGAAATTCTACTATTGGATTGCGATTACTATAAATATATGGTTTTGATTGTTAGATGCTTATTGTGAAAATAATCGCTAATGTTTAAACATTAGGCATGGTCAAAGTTGATGCTCATCGTGTGGTACTTCTAACTATGGATTGACTTGTCTTGGAAAATTATCATGAGTGTTTTGTGCGTCGTTGCACTTGTTACGTATAGGGATGATGGTGTTGATGCCACTACATTATACACAAATCACGCGATCGCACACATACTATACACTTACGCATCTCAAGTGCTTCCATTACGTTTTCACCTTCTTCCTGGTGACGCAATTTTTATTTATGTAGTAGACCTGTAATATAGATCAATGCCTTTTTGTGATAAAGTGGCATTGCAGTTCTTCATGGTTTTGGAGTGCAATTGGTATCGTCCAAGTTACAAATCCATGGTTTTGGAGTGCAGATGGGAAGAAAAAGATGTAACTTTACAAATCGATTAAAGAATCAACTCTGATTGTTAACTGAGAAAATAGTCTTATTTTCAAAAGACAAACTGCAGCAAGGTTTATTATCTTACACTACACCTCGCAACTTCAAAACACCAAAATCTATTCTTAATCCGTCGAAATCGAAAAAATCTACAAACAAGCCGAAGAGCATGGTTTGCCATAGTAATAATAAATGACTTCTAGCTCATATACATTTCATCAAAAAGTGATTCACAAAAGCTCTTTATTATCTAAATAAAATACATCCATTAATAAAAGTTGATTATATGTATGGACATGTGGTCCTTAACATTGGTTGAGGAAAAATTCTTTCTTTGATAAATACAATTCCTTCCTTGCCACTGACCGAGGTTCTCCAAAACAAAAAACCTTCTCGAGGTTTGATTCCAAGCACTCCACACAGGATAATAACTTCTCAAGATTCAATAATGATCAAACTTGCAATTTGATTAATGAGTAGCTAACGAATAGGAATTACAATAAACTAAGAAAATATAGTTAACACATATAAACAAACACCTTTGTTATTGGACTACCAAGACCAATTGATAACTTCATAAGGCCCGTGATAGTACATGGCCCCACCACCATGTGATAGAGTTGTGAGGTCTGGTAACATACTCAAGTTTGTGACGTCTTCTTGCTGTAAATCTCCATCACAAATTAGTCTTACACCAAACTCCTTCATCTCAACATCTTCATTATTCTCTTGGAAACCAAATGTAAGAAAATTCTTTGCTTTCTTCCATCCATGTGTATACCTTATATAATGCAACCATATCATATATGAATCTTGGATTCCTATCACCTCTTTCTCAAAATAATCCTTAATTTGAGGTGAAATGTAACCGCCAATCATAGAAGCTCCATCAAAGTTCTTTACAGAGTAGTATCCTTTAAATGTGGTGAAAGCCTTTTTGCACTTGAAAACAACACAAGTTCCCCATCCCCTAAACTTATCGTAACACCAATCTGATGGTAGTTCAACCTTTACATGATTTCCCGTACTTCTATTTGTAAACCACTCTGGAATCCTATTCCCATGATATCCTATATCTAATTCAAGATAGTCGGTGTCTTGCAAGAAGAATTCACATCTGTTAGTCTGGATACCCACATACCCTAGGATAGCAGAAAGCTGGTGAATAAAGCCTTGGGAAGTTATACATGAGTCAAGACACTGAGTCTTCGATATAGACCCCTCGTTATCTATGGTAACATTCTTAAACAACTTTGGACAATTTCTGAAAATTTTGATCACTTTCTCGAATGGCTCTTTAGATGATCCTGACACTTCTCTTAAGGAGGTGCAATCAGATGCTCGAATAAAATTTAGCCTGGGTGGAAGTTCGGGCAACACTTCCAGCTTCTTGCAACCATTAACATAAAGATCTTCAAGATGAGAAAGTTGACTGAAACTTCCAGGCAAGCTAGTAAAATTGTTCCCTCTCAAGTCTAAGTATAAATAGGCACTTCTAGACATGATAAGCCTCCAATGCTCTCAGGCACTTGTACTAAATTGCAGTAGTCTAAATTCAGATGCTTTAACATACGTAAACCTGCCAATGAACATGAAACTGATCTGTGGGGATATTGTTGTTTACTTAGTAAACCAAAAGGATCGGTGATTGAAGTCCACCATCTAGGTTGAATCCTCCCTTGGCCACCGAATGACAGTGATTCAAGGTTTATTAGAGAGGATACAAAAGAAGGAAGTTCGGTTATGGCAGTTCTATCGATATGAAGCTCCGTTAAGCTTTTGATCCGACCCAATGCTTCAGGGAGTTGGTCGACTTTTAGGCACCCCGTTAGATTTAAAACTTGAAGAGCATCCATTTCCACTCTACTTGGAAAATTCTGAAGCCGTTCGCAGTCTCTTAGATTTAACACAACAAGCCTCTTGAGTATTCCAATTGAGTGATGAACGCTCACCAGATTCACACAACCTTCAAGACTTAGCTCTTCGAGATTTGTAATCTCCGAGAACTCAGGGGTGGTTGTTAGGTTACAACAGTACCTTAACTTCATTACTTTCAACCTTCTAAAGCACTGACATCGATAGAACAAACAAGTAGATAAGTTATGGGATCATTAGATATCAAATAGGAAAACATGTGTGTACAAGGAAATACCTTAGGTGTTGTCCAAAAGTTTTTTATGTTGCTGTAAGACAGGTCAATGGCCACAATGTTTTCTGGATAGAAATTTGAAGGTATGTACTTGAAAGGGCATCCATGCCAATAAAACAAGCTTAGCTCATTGGACAAATAATGCAAACTTCCTGAGAAGATCACATTGTGGCCCTTCAATTCAAGTTTCTGCTCATATACTTTTTCCTCTTGATAGATTTTCAGGATCCGCAACTTTTCATATCATAAAATCATTAGCATCTATGTGAACCTTTGACTAAATTTCTCTAATGAAAGGACTAGAACTTCAACTGCTTCAGTTATTGGCACCTGGAAAAGCAAAAGCATGCAGCTTCATAAGGATATTTTGCTAATACTTTAATGTATGTAGAAAAAAGAATCATATACCACTACTTACCTTCTTTTCACTCAATATATTGTAAACTTGAGATGAATTCCACAATCTCCTCTGTTTCCCAGTCATGATAGATTCTTCACGAATGATTTCCCTTGCCATTGCTTGAATCAAGTCATGCATTTGAAGTGAATTATTGCTAGAGATCGTGATTAATGACTTATCAACTAGAACTTGCATGTTTGTAACTGCAAAAAGTTACAGCCATCTAGTATGCTTGCTACAAAATCACTGTTTTCTCCAACGAATAAACATGCAATATCAAGTAAGATATTTTGCTGATGGAGGTTAAGCCCATCATAACTTAAGCGGAGCACTTGTTGTATCTCTTCATTAGGATGCACTTTGAGCTTGTCCAGTTCACTAACCCACTGATCCACAGTTTTGCCATATAAAAACAACCCAAATGTTTGAGGCCCAGAGGGTGACCTTGCACATAGTTCACAACTTTCTGAGAAACTTCTTCAAATTCTGTAGAAGAATGTTTTTCCTCAAAGGCATAGAAACGGAAGAGCTCAAGAGATTCATCCTCATCTAGGAAGTCCATGTCATGGATGTCATCCTCATCCACTCTATGAGATCTTAGCAACTGTTTATCTTTACCTGTGAAAATAATCAAACTTCCTGGCCAAAACCAACTAGCTGAACCTGCTAGTGCCTTTAACTGATCATGATCATCTACATCATCCAAAACAAGCAGGATCGGCTTCGATGACATCATCTTCTTTATCACCATAATCCCTTGACCGACACTCGATATCCTCAAAGCTCTTGTTTTCATGATGTTATCAATAAGTTGCATTTGGACTTGAGTTAGGTCTTGCTGTTTTCGGACATCTTCACAAAAGCAACTTCCTTCAAAGTGGACATACATCAAGTTATAAATAGCTTTGGCAAGGGTCGTCTTTCCTATTCCACTTATACCACAAATACCAAGCATATTAACCTTATGTGACCCAACGAGCGTGACAAGTTTAATTTGTCGAAATGAAATCTATGCCAACAAGGTTTTCACCAACATGTAAGGGTCCGTCACATAATTTTTTGAGGATTTCTCTGGAAATGGAATCGATGAACTTGGACTCAAACCTGTTTACCACAAAGACACAGTAAGTATGAGAAACTACATAGTGTTAAGCTTTAGTAGAGCTACAAGACTAATTACACAAAAACAAGAAATTAACCCGTTTGTCATGTCCTGGAGATCCCATCCAGATAAGTTAGCCGCCATGGATAGAGCTTCCCTCCATTTATCCACCTCTGTTGTATTTGAAACATCATGTTTGGCAAATGCTTTTGCGTAACTCCTTTTTGTTTCCTCACAACATCGGGCTTAACATCATAAAGATTATTTGAACCTCGTGTTTAGGCTTCTCCATTTGCTTGCACTCAAGTATTTTGACAAGTTCCTCAGACACCATGATGAAGAAGCGTAATTTTTGGAGAAGACAACTAACAAAAACCTCGATTCTTCAATGGCTTTACAGAGATGAGGAGATATCTCTTCTCCTTTAGGCAATTCTCTATCATCTCTAAAAGCATGGATTCCTTTTTGCTTGAAGTCGTTGAACATATGATCCATGAAGTTTTTGCGGATATCTTCACCTCTGAAACTTACAAAAACATCATATTTCCACCGATGAGGAATGGACGTGGCAGCCATTGTCAATAATGAGACCGAGCTGCATGTGTTCACAAAAAAAGAACATCAGAAAGAGTAAAAATACAAAGACAAATGAAACACGTAACGTGTAGATAGGACATGCATGCTAGTTGCTTATATGTATTAGACAATTTTATATAAAAAAAGCTTGAAAGATTGCATTTCAAAAACGAAATGTGTGATTTTGCAATTCAAGCTTGATAATGCTATTTTCTATTGTGGTCTACAAAAACTTGCTGAAATATTGGACTTGAAATATCTTTTTTGTTTTTTTCTTGAAATAACAAATGATAACTTCGACACGATGACCCTAAAAACTACAGCGATCCGACGGTCTTAAAAATTACAAATATGACAGCCCAACAATCCAACTTACGTATAACTTACGTACAACGATCCGATCTTTAATGGTCTTTAAGGTCAATTCTCAGTAAAAAGTACCAAGTGAAAACCCGACCACGATTCAAACATTTGAGATAATTTTTTTTCTTTTGGCTATATATAATACCTTTGGCTTCGTTTTAAAATTACCCAACCACTGAACAAATAATAAAATTATTAAGTTGTTTAGTTATGGGGCATTAGATCAAATAATAATTAAAACTTTTAATGTTTCAAAATGATAACGAGTTACTATAAGATATGCAATACAAAAATTACCGACCACGACCCAAACATTTGACATAAGTTTTCTTTGGCTATATTTAATACTTTTTGCCTTGTTTTAAGATTACCCAACCACTACTGAACAAATAATAATATTAATAAGTTGTTTAGTTACTATGAGATATGCAAATACAAAAATGAAACAATAAAAAGTAATTAGAAATGACTTACAATATAGAGATGAATGGATGGAAGTCTTTGAAATGAATGCGATCAAAATAAAAGTTCCAGTTGAGAGAAAAAAAAGAGTAAAGGTAAGTGGTTGGTTGACTCCAAGTCAACTTTAATTTCCCTTCCAGTCCCTTGACTTTAAGATAAGAGAAAACTGAGCAATCATTTGTCAAATAAGTTATTTCATATAGTAAAGTAATATTTTGCTCAACAACATCTCTACCAATATATTGTAATACTACAAACAACATCACCTAAAATATAACTCACTTAAACACAAATATACCACAAAAAAAAAAAAAAGAAAAAAAAAAAAAATTGTTTCCTCTCTTTACACAACTCAATCGTCCGAAAAACCAAGTTCTCTCAAAAGCTCATGACCAACGCTTCCAAGAGGGGTGAAGTTTTTAGGGACGACGCCTCCGTGGGTGCCCCAAGGCATAAGACATGTGGGTCGTCTTGTATTACATGCAGTGTGACGAAAAATAAAAATATATGTTTACGCGCATTATTACTTACCTTTTTTTAAATATTTTAGAGAGATTTAAAATTTCTTTCCCAAAAGTAACGCTTTTAGTAGTTTTCTTTTTATATCAATATGCAATTTCTTTCATAAAGCAAAATGTCAACTTTAAAGTGGTAACTACTTGGATGAATTTACCCGCTAGGTTAAAGCTGGCAAAGTTACATATAATGAGATATTAGGACTTCATAGATCAAACTGAATGGAATTTCACCAATTTTATTATCCTGTGAGACTAGAGTACACTATACTAGGTAAAGCCCTCACGTTTCAAAAGGGTTGGCGTGAGTATTTCTTGCGCCTAGCATGAATTGAACTTGATACCTCTCACATTTTTTAGTGATTGGTCATAAGTCGTTTGCCACTAGGCTGTCTTTGAGCGACTTTGATCCAAATGTTGGTCTCCTGTATGTGGAGAAGTCATAAAGATAACATTTTTTGTGAACCATACAAGTTCTTGTTGCAGCAAAACTTATTCAATGTGTTTTATTAAGCAATCTCTTTACATACTTCGTCCTTGAGTTTCTTTATTTATTTCGGAAAACAGGAAAAGCATAGAAGTTAATTGTATTTGTTTGGGCATATATGTTCTGTAAATAACCAACAGTGCAACCATAAACGCAAATGGTTTACAATAAGCACAGAAAGCATTTGATTATATATCATCAACCAGAATCTGTATCCAATAAAAACAAGTTACACTTGAATCTGAACTCAATGTAATTTGAAGTAAATATAGATATGATTGTATGTAATCCTTCCAGCAGAAGTTTTTTTTCTAGTTCAATGAAAACCACCAAGTTTTTAAAGATAATGACACTAAAGCCCTTAGCAAGCAAAATCAATCAAATTGATTGCAACTTCACTAACAATACACAAGATTCACTCTAATAAAGCCAAACCATTGCTAGTTGCTACTAATGATGAAAACCGGTAGCTAGTACCCTTTCCTTGCAGTCCTTCTCACTGTAGTTTTTCGCTCCACAGTAGCATCCATTGATCTCTCAAAGCTCATAGCCAATGGCGGTTTCTTGTTCTCTTTGCTACTACTTCTCAACGAATACCTCTGTGTCGTCACAGGCTCTCTCCTCTCTACCCTTTGTGCCGTCGCAACCGCTCTCCTCTCCACCAACGGTGTTGTCATCTTCCTCGCACTCTCATATTTCTTGACTTCCACAGTTCTCTTTGCTGACTCCATTCTAACCCCAAGATACTGTTTGCTCGCGGTCTGTTTCTCAACACCAGATTCGCCTCACTTTCTTTTCAGCCTTTCATTTCTTATAGCAGAATACTCTTCATACAACCTACCCCTTTCGAACAAAGGATTCCCAGCGTCAGATTGACTAGTAGTAGCAGATCCCCTCAAAGTTTCTTGAACCATCTTCGTTAAATCTCTTAATTCACGAGATATTGTTTGGTATTCAGGGCGGAGCTCAGGTTCTTCTACTTCAGAAGATGGTTTGGGCAAACGAGATTGTGTGTAAGAACCTGTTAGTCCAAGCAAAACAACAAACTTTAGTATAAAGTAGAGGAAAAGAACCTCAACATCAATACAAACCAATTACAAGTTAATTCATAACCAGCTTTGCATCAAACATTAATTTGAGAGAGTTTATTTCTTATATCAACCATTTATGAACTTTCCACTGAATAAATCGTCATATTTACATATTTCAGATAAATCGTCATATTTACATATATCAACCATTTATGAACTTTCCACTGATTTCCCCGTATGATATTCTCATTGTTGGAAAGTCTAAAATGAACAATTGTTTCATAATTCAGATGAAAGAACCTATAAACAGAGTTTATATAATGATTGATCAAACATTTTTCAAGATAATATCAATGAACTAGAATAACATTCCATCAGTCATGAACATGTAAAGATATTTCCATCATAACGAACACAAATACTTACAAATTCATCTTTTAAGTTAGAGCAAGAAAACTAAACCTAAGGGTTTCCCATGTAACCAATTTAATTATACGTAACAAAAACGCCAAAGTTTCTAGTAACCACTCTACCGATTTCAACATAAACCTATTAAAACGACAAAGCAACTAGCTAGTTCCTAACATAAACGCCAAAGTTTATAGGGCAAGATTGTTTTAAAAAACGAGGAAAATCATAACTACGGTATTTCAAAAACAGAGAGCGGCTTCTTATCATACCCAAAAATCTCTACTAGTTGATAAACAAATTCAACATATACGACCAAACAATCAATTCTTGAAACCCTTTAATTAAGCTAGACATTTTCACAAACACTGGGCGGGGTACCTTAAAACACCTAATTCCATTTCACAATATCAAAAACCCATAAACCCTAATACTCAAATCAATAAATCTCAACATAAAAACAAAATAATACGAGATGGGGTTTGAAGGTTGTTTGTCACACCAGTTGATTGAGCAGGAGGGCGATGAGAGCGAAGCCTAACCGGGGATCTTAGAGCGAGCGGCTTGCGATCTGAACGCATCATCATTTTTGACATATGTTTGTGGTTCAAGATTTGGGTTTTGAGGGTTTGTGCAAGTTGTGGGATTTTTAAATATGATTTTGAATTTTGAGGGTTTGTAGCCGCCATGGATAGAGCTTCCCTCCATTTATCCACCTCAAGGCTATTTGAAACATCATGTTTGGCAAATGCTTCAGCATATCTCCCAGTTTGTTTCCTCACTATGTCAGATTTTACACAATATACTCACACGCCAAAAAAAATTGGAGTAAATTGAAAATATCGTCCTTGAGGTTTGGCCAAATTGCAGGCGTAGCCCCTACCATTTCAAAAGTGCAGACACTATCCATGTAGGGAACTTTTGAGTGCAATATTCGTCCATGATCAAAATTAAATGACAGAACTACCCTTCATCTCTTTGTCTACAGGCTCGAGGCATTTTTCTCATTTCATTTGACCATGGACGAAAATTGCACTCAAAGTTCCCTACAGGGACGATGTCTGCACTTTTGAAATGGTAGGGACTACACCTGCAATTTGGACAAACCTAAGGAACAATTCTTGCAATTTACTCAAAAAGTTATTTCCTCTCTCTACAAAACTCAATCTTTTGAACTACTGGGTTCTCTCAAAAGCTCATGACCAACGCATCAAGGGGTGAAGTTTTTAGGGATGACGCCTCCTTGGGGTGCCCACAGAGCATAAGACACGTGGGTTGTCTTCTATTACATGCAACTTGACGATTTTAATTAAAAAAAAAAAAAAAAAAAAAACACACACACACAATTATGGTGCTTCTTATTTTAATTTTGAGTAAAGTCCAAAATACATCCTTGTGGTTTGTCTCGTGTCTCGTTTTACATCCTCATGGTTTTTTTGGCATAAAACCATCCCTCCGTTAGTAAATTCGGCACAAAATCATCCCTCCGTTAGTAAATTCAGTCAACAAGGACTATCGGTGCAAATTATTTCTCCGTTATCTCCTAACGCAAGTTAAAATATTTGCATCGTTTGTCCTCAATCACTATTTTACTAACAGAGAGATGTATTTTGGACTTTAATATATTAACCCGTTTAAGTTTAGTAGGCCTTTTCATTTGGAATAATACCACCACCACTACCATGACCGCCACCACCACATCTCACCACCACCACCGCCACGCCACCACCATCCACCGCCTGCTCCACCGTCGCCACCCCACCCACCACCACCACCACCACCATCCACCACCACCACCCACCACCACCACCACCACCACCACACCGCCAGCACCGCCACCTCCACGCCGCCACACAACCACCTCCGCTACCACCGCCGCCGCCACCACCACCATCCGCCGTGGCGTGGTGGTTGTTGAACGGAGGTGGTGGTGGTGGGTGTGGTGAAGCGATGGTGGTGGTGGGTGAAGTGGTGGTGGTGTTGTTAGGCGGTGGCGCGATGGTGGTGGGTGATGGCGGTGGTGGTGGTGGTGGTGTGTGTAATGGTGGCAAGAGGTGGTGGTGGTGGCGTGAGTGGAGGAGGTGGTGGTGGTGGGTGGCGGCGGTGGCGGTGGGTGGCGGCGGTGGCGGTGGGTGGTGGTGGAGGTGGGTGGTGGTGGCGGTGGCGGGTGGTGGCGGTGGTGGTGATGGGTGGAGGTGGTTGTGGTGGGTGGTGGTAGTGGCGGTGGTGAGTGGTGGGTGGTGGCGGTGGTATTATTCCACCATGAAAAGGCCGCCGAAACGTAAACGGTTTAATATACTAAAAGTTTGAAGGAAAGTCCAAAATACTTCCCTCTGTTAGTAAAATAGTCAATGAGGACTAACGATGAAAATATTTTAACTTGCGTTAGTAGATAACGGAGAAATAATTTGCACCGTTAGTCCTCATTGACTGACTTTACTAACGGAGGGATGGTTTTGTGCCAACTTTACTAACGGAGGGATGGTTTTGTGCCAAAAAAAACCACGAGGATATAAAGCGAGACACGGGAAAAACCACAGGGATGTATTTTGGACTTTACTCTTTTATTTTTTTTGTAATAAAGAATTGTCTTAATCGCGAATCAACACGTTCTTAATTAATGAGATAAAGACATCATGATGCTTTTGTGCAAGTTTTCAAGTTTTTAATAATGTTAGATGCATCAAGGAATGTACACATTACTTGTCATACGGCCTAGTAAGTGGAAGATGTGATATCAGCTATCATCATTTTAGCATTATAGGTTATTTCACTAGTCCATATTTTAAGAGGGAAAGTTTCACTGGTTTTGAGCACCTTTGACAGTTTCATGGTTCTGACCCACTCACCCTACATAGAAGCAGAATAGTTTGACTTATAAGGTCAAAAGGAGCAATTTGTGACCAACTAATAACTACTTTACCTTCCTCTCGATCATTGCAACACTTTCTCTTTGGATGTTCTATTAAAATTGCAACGCTTACTAGTTTAAACAGATTCTACGCTAAATGAACTATTTTCCTTTGATAGTCATTACAAATCAATTCATGGTATTGAAGAACTACTGAAGGATATTTTAGATATTTGGCAACTACTTAACAAACTTTTTACAGTGTAACAAGTCAAACACTTCACTTTTCATTGATGAGGATATCCCATTAAAACTTCAAAATTTTGTTTTCACATAACTTTTACCTCTTTAAGACATTGATACGGTGGAAACATACATAAACCTATGTGCATAGTCAACTGTCGCAATATTTGCAGAGCAACAGCAATATAACAAAAGTGAAAAATGATGTTAAAGTTTAAGATCAAAGAAAAGTTTAGACCACAGAACTCTAATACTAACCCGAGCTTTTATCGCAACAGCACGACCTAGACCGACACCAAGTGCTGAACTTTTACCCTTCAAGCAAGAAAGTTTGCATGATTTAGAAACAAAACAAGAGTTTATAAACTTAGAACATGGATCAGCTGCAAGCACTAGGGAATGTACCTTAATTCGAGCCTCTAATCGCCTGAACATAGGAGCATTCTTTAGCATGTCTGGTATGATCATAAACCTGTAAACATTGTCAGTACTTAGTGTAAATTACAAGTCAAATGACAACATTTCATATCGAAAAGTTACTTCATACCTAACTTTGCTGCCTCGAATGAAGACATGCTCAAGTTGTGAGACTTTTCCATCCTGCAGATTAACAGAACAGATCATCAGGGTTTCATCTTCTCAAGGGAGAGATCTTACAATGAAACTCATACCAAGGAAGCAAATTTACAATAACTATATGCATCTCACTAGACAAACTTTGAAGATGATAGCTCATTGGGTGTAACCATAGCATTTATCCACATATACAATAGCAAAAAACCCCAAGTACCGAGCAATTTCATGATTTGTAGACATTTAGAACAAGTGGCCAGCATTATCGATATGCAGAGGTGTTCTGAAATATCCCAAAAATATCGTACATTATATTCATATACAAATAGTGTTGTTCAGGGATCTCTTAATTTTCTTGTAAGGTAAGCGGATGAAAATCTTAAATAGGCTTCAAGCGGTTTTATAACAGGGATGGAAGATAGGGATAATAACTAAAATATTGAACTTGGATATCAGGTATGCACTCCTCAAAACCACATGATCGCTCAGGATATACACCCAAAATGATATGTTCACCGAATTAACTCGCTCAACAAATTGGAACACATTCACGTACTATCAAATCCTTTACTATCACCTAGACGGTAAGCTTCATTTCCTATGAACGGGCCCTAGATAACCATAATAAAACTTTAAGTTCATGAAATGAAACACAAATATGCCAACATTTCTTATTACTCTATATGTTTTTACATACTTTAGATGTTATCAACACTTAAAGATTTCATAATTCCATCCATCAAACAATACAACATAGAGACTGAAGAACCGAACCCTATAATTCACTACGAATGACAATTCTCGGAGGGATTACAGTCGAATCTGAGAGGGTGTTTGGATTTGCATTTAAAAGTGATTGTCTGATATTCAATAATCAAGAACAAGTAAATATCACTATCCATGGAGTATGTCAAATCCTACTTACAAGCAAATTAAAATAAAAAGGAATTAAATTAAAATAAAAAGGAAAATAACCTATAAGTGACGTTTTCGATGTGGGAGTTCCAATTATCTTCACCTGATTTAACTATCTCTGTACTTTCAGTCTTATGGAAACGATAAAGAATTTTTTTAGGGGATGTTTGGGATTTCTTTTAGAGGCTGTTTGACTTTTTTTTTTTTTTTTTTTTTTTTTTTTTAATTTTTTTAGGGTTCGGGTTTATTGGCAGAAAAATCGTATAAGCAAAACCAAAATTAAACCGAGCCAATTTGAGAACGGGTAAAATTACCAAATTAGAATTCGGTTGGTTTCGGTTAAAAAACACTCTAACTAGACTTCATTACATAATCAAAAGTAAATCAAACAAAAATGAGTATAAGAAAACGAAAGATCTCGCAACTAAACTAAAGTAAATCAAAACAAAACAAAATATTATGGGCCGTTTAGTTGATGAAAATTTTCTGTTTTCCGTTTCTATATTCTTGTAGAGGAATGGTTTTATATACAGAAGGTTGAAATCTGTCCGTTTAGTTGGAGTTATAATTTTCCTTTTTTAAATGAAAAGTTGTTTAGTTGAAACTTGGCGGTGGGCGGAGAGGTGGGCGGCGATGGAAGGTGAAGGTGGAGGATGGAAGAGGCGTGATAAAAGTGTAGGGTGAAAGGAAATGGTGTTATTATTTTGGAAATGAAAAAGTGAGAAGAGTGTAATGGTATTTCGTTTTTTATTCTGAGTGGAAAATGAAATTTCATACTTTGGAAAATTATTGGAAAAAAATGCGACTAAGCGGATTTTAGTTTTCCCTTCCATATAAAAATTTTTCTAAAAATGGAGTATTTCTCCAACTAAGCAGTACTTAGTTTTTTCAACAAAGTCTTGAAATTATTGAGCGATAAGCATAACCGGTTTCAACTTCACTCACTACTTTTCTAATGTCCGCATTTTATTAGATAAAACTTTAGTAGTATATAACAATTGAAACATATTAGAAGATAATAATAATAATAATAATAATAATAATAATAATAATAATAATAATAATAATAATAATAATAATAATAATTGAAACATATTAGAAGATAATAATAATAATAATAATAGGACATTTGGTAGCGTCGTGATTCATATTTTTAATAGGATTGGTTTCACAATTCTTTAGAGGTGTGGGCTCGAGTTGGTTTGAGGGCTCCCACTAATCTTTTGTAATCCTATGAGTTTTTAATAAAAGTGTGATTTATAATTAAAAAAATAAAAATAATAATAATAATAATAATAATAATAATAATAATAATAATAATAATAATAATAATAATAATAATAATAATAATAATAATAGTCAATCCTATGATTTTCTAATGAGTGATGTTTTATAAAATAATAATAATAACCTTGAGCTTATGGGTGTTATTGCTAAGATTAATGAAGCTCGGTGTGAGTTGTTGCTCCTTCATGCCTGTGTCGGTATTTTCAAATTATATTTTGCTATGCGCACTCTCCCAGGATCTTTGAGCATGCTCAGAGTTCATTTGATGCAACACTTCGCTCTTGTCTGAAGTGTATTGTCACTGCATCCGGACCTGGTTTTGGTGATTGGCAATGGAGGCTTGCCACCTTACCCTTTGCGTTTGGGGAGCTTGGTGTTTACTCTGCAGATGATGTGTTGAACTATGCATTCATTGCTTTTAGACTCTAATATGCTAGCTTGCAAACTAAGCTGCTCCGACATTCTGGTATTGTAACTTCTGGGCCTTCCTTTGATGATGCTTCGTGTGCTTTTAATTTGAAAATGAAGATTGACCTTTTGAGTAATCCAAGTGAGATCGTTGCACCCAAACTCATGAAGAAACTGGAAGATATATATTTCACAGTGTCACAATTCTCAATTTTCAGTCATTTCTCAAAATTACTATTCATCTCGGGAATTTACTATTCATCATTTCACTATTCATCGTTTTTGAAGTCGAGTTGATATTTTGAGAAGTATTTCAAAATTTTACTATTCACAAAACACTATTTATTCCCGGAGAAAAATTTATATTCATGGTTCACTATTCATCATTTTTCGTAAACTAGGTTTGCGAGTATCAAATTTGCGTAACCATAAGGGTTTAGCTGCGTATTCATGAAAAATCATTGAGGACATTTCATATAGACTAGAGTTAGTCTACATATCATCGATAACGTCATTTTCATATTAGTTCATGCGGGTTTGCATATTTCATTAGCGTATATTTTTCTATTAAATAAACGCTATCGTCGATCATTTATTTTGAACAATTGATCCGACACTTCCAAAATTGTCCTAATATATTTTATACTCATTTTAAGACTATAAAATTATATTATTAGTTTACCGATGTTTTGAATTTATTTTGTATATATATTGTTATAAATATATATTTACTGACGGTTTTAAGTAAATCCAACTCGATAATTATTTATTCACTCAATTCTTGCGAGAAATGTATTTTTATAATTTTTATGACTTTGATATATTTTATTATGTTCCGTTAAAATCGATTTTTAGCTAACACTACACTAAATAATTAATTGTATGTACAAAATGCACATTATGTATAACTTTGAATGCATTTAAATCATCAAAACACAAAACCCTTATCCTTAATATATCCTAGCCGCCCCCTAGTCATCATATATTGAAAATATCTTAACTCTAAATGTACACATACTCTTTTCCTTTTAGATATTTGTTAAATTCTAGATATTATCCTAACTAATAACACAATTTTTCTTTCTTTTGTTGCTCTTCCTCTTGCTGATTTTCGAACCAAAAACAGCCCCCATCACCATCAAAAATTCAATTTTCACTTGTTCTCTTACTATAATATTGAAGATCACAAGTTCCTTGTACTAGTTCATGGTTTATTCCACTTAAACTACACTTTAACCTCATCATATTATTGGTTGCGGATAGAGATCGCACCTCATTTCAGTGTATCTACGTTTGTCATCATAATAATTGCATCAGGTGAGTTCGTAGCCCCACTTTTACTTGTTTAATCGTTTTACAAACTCTTTGGGGGAGATACATGCTCAACTATTTTAATTTCAATTTCGATTATTTGCAAACTATGAGTTGAATCTAAACTTAAACTATATTGTTTGAACTATCATGAATTTGTTAGTCTTATGTTTCACTCCTTATGCTCGTAAGTAGATTGTGCCCGAACTAAATCGATCACTATGTTATGAACACTATTATTTGAACCACTTTCCTTGATTTTGAGCCTTTCGACATATATATTTGAACTCTTTTAACTTGATAGGAACATATTGGCATAGATTTGAACACTTTAACTTGATTTAATTCTTTTGACATATAATTAATCTCTTTTAACTTGATTTAATTCTTTTGACATATGATTAATCTCTTTTAACTTGATTTAATTATTTTGACATATAATTAATCTCTTTTAACTTGATTTAATTCCTTTGACATATGATTAATCTCTTTTAACTTGATTTAATTCTTTTGACATATAATTAATCTCTTTTAACTTGATTTAAAACATTTTGACATATAATTAATCTATTTTAACTTGATTTAAAACATTTTGACATATAATTAATCTCTTTAACTTAATATTGAACCTTTTGACTATATTGAACTTGTTTGACTTTATATTGAACCCTTTGACTATTTTGAACTTGTTTGACATAATATTGAACACTTTGACTATTTTGAACATTTGATATGTTTTAAGCTCTTTGTTTGTTTTGAACTCGACTTAAACTCTTGAACTTAATTACGAACTTTTGAATGGAACCCTTGAACTTAAATCTGAACTTATGACTTGTTTGAACTTATTGAGCGATCGTGCTATGACCTTGACCTAAAGTCTCCGTGATCCGAGCATCACTATAAAGTCTCCCGTGTTCGGACATCACTATAAAGTCTCCCATGTGAGCGGACAATACTAAGTCTCCATTATGCGGGCGGTGCAAATTCTCTTATGTTCGGAGTGATTTTAATGGTATATTAACGGTTGTATGATGTACCGTTCATACATTCGCATTGTTAGTCTCTATCGATGGGTAGTACGGATAACGCTATTAGAGGTCGGCCAACCTCTAGATTCGCTATGTTCGGAATGCATATTATTTATTCTAGGGGCTTTGCACGACATACATTATTATATATGTGGTGTTATATTGTGAACTATGATGACATCGTATACTTGACCACTAGACACACTATATTTTGTGCAATGGGTTGTGAACACACGGTTGCAAGTTTTGTATGGCGGAACTTGGGCCGGGTGGATTTACAATGTCTTTGCTTTGTGAACTATTATGATAACGTGTACTTGACTTCTAGACATACTACTTTTGGCGGTGGGTTGTGAACACACAGGTTGCAAGTTTTGTATGGGCGAACTTGGGCCGAGTGGATTTACAATGCCTTTGCTTTGTGGACTATTCTAAATGACTAAGAACTTCGCCTTTCTTTGCATGAGCGTTCTTTAAAAGTTTTACATGTTTAACAAAATCTATGAACTCACTCAACCATTGTGTTGACACTTTTTAGCATGTTTTATCTCGGTATCTAAGGCATTCACTTCATGGCATGCATGTGGACTTATCGAGAGTCGCGGTGTCGTCGGCGTCACACATATATTTTATGTACTTAACTATCGTTTGATTGTAACAAACTCATTTTTGGTACATTGGAAATCTATTGGGACCTATGTTTTGTAAACTCGATTATTTTACTTAATCAAACGATATTTTCAAAACGACACTTTAGGGTCGTTCGATATAGCTGTAACTTTGATGTTATGCGATCATCCCCGTGTATTCCATTCATTGCGCAAAGCAGATAATTTGGGGTGTGACACACGGTGTTACCAGACAGGTGAATCCACTTTTTCCTTATCTAACCGACAAATGGCGCTATGGAAATCTCAAATGGAGGATTACACTTTAGGCCGACTTAGGGTGGTTCCGATATCCGGGTTGGGACAAACTATGAATGCTAGGACCTACGGTGTGTGTTATGCTATCGGCTAGTGTCACACCCCAAATTACATTTTTGCGCGTGAATGGAATTCTGGGGGTTGTTGTCATAGCATCACAATCACAGTTATATTGAACGACCTAAAGTGTCGTTTGGAAAACACATCGTTTGATTTAATAAATCAATCAGAGTTTACAAAATGTATCAACTTGTGCGGAAATAAGTTTGTACAATTCAAACGATGTCTTAAAGTGCATAAATCCATGAGAGACGCGTCGTCACCACGACTCTATGATAAGTCCACATGCATGCTATGAAGTGTATGCCTTAGATACCTGAGATAAAACATGCTTAAAGCTGTCAACACAAGGTTGAGTGAAATTCATAGGTTTAATTAATTGTTTGAACACAATAATCGTAGTGTGAGTTACATTGATTCACACTCATCGTTGAAAACAAAAGCAAGATTTATTTCACTAAGTTCATGACAACCAAAGCGTAAACATCGCACCAATAAAATTGGTAATCATCGTTTCATCGCCCTAATAGGTAAACTTGCCAATTTACCTTAATGATTCAAATATAGTGCGCTCGATTTCCCTAGCGGGTCAATAAGCGGGAGTGTTAATTCAATAGGCTATTCACAATATTCGGCGCTCACTCATGAGTGACTAATGGTGCATGATGTAGGGACTTCAAACATGGCAAATACTTAGTGACAATAAAACATTTGGATATAGCATATGGTTCAAAGCATTTGTGTTCGATTAAAAATATAGCATGTATCTCCCCAGAGTTTGTAAAACAATTAAGAATAGAAAGTGGGGCTATGAACTCACTGTTGCAATGATTCACGATGACAAAGTGGATACCTTTGAAATGTAGCGTAAATCTAGAAAATGACCTATTATGAATGATATGATACGTAATGAGTTATGATGTAATGTTATGCATCACAATTATATATTATTTATACCACTTGTGAATTTTGAAAATAATACTCTTCATGAAAAATACTTCTTTTGACGTCTTGACCATATTTAAATTACTTTGCAAGTATTTACGTCAAAATGTCATCCTACAATAGTTTCTTAATGATTTATTGCGAAATTATAACTTTTAGTCAGTAAAATAATGTCGTTGGAAATTTCATGAAAGTGACTAAAATGGCCTCGAAAAGCTAGTCGTAAAATGGTGTACGTCGAGCGTTAGGAAAGCGAACTCAACGGTTTTGGAAAGCTTGTATCATAATCTCAAAGTTTTGGCATTTAAGTTTTTATCCTAGAGGTCTCGTTCATAAAGAAAAATATAGGTTAAGTATGGTGATTTTGTCCAAAATCTAGTTTAAAAGTGAATTTCGGCAAAGTTTAAGCAACAGTAGTTAATTCATTACAACTCCGCTATACAAGCGGTTGGTCATTTTGGAAAATATGCTTGGTGATCTCACTTTTATTAGAAGACATCTCGTTACAAAAGTTCTACGTCAGCGTTAAAATAGCCTTCAATATGGTCACTTGTTTACCGTAACACTTGTCTAATAAAAATAATATAGTTTTCTTAACTAATAAAGTTCTGGCAATGTTGTGAAAACGCATAGTTTAAGTTCTACAAATCCGTTTTCTCGTATTATCGTCCTTAGCTTCGTATCAAAGTATACTAATATATTTTGATAAGTCGAAATAATTTATAACGCTTAAGACTCGTTTTGACTCGTACAAAACAAAAAGCAGTTCTTTGAAATTTTCGGGATATATATATATTTCGTCAAACTTGAAAAATTCATAACTTCTTCGTTATAGCTCCGTTTAATCCGTTCAAGCGCCACGGTTTCGTTTTAAAGTATATTTTCTAAATATCTAGGCCAAAAATTTATGTCTCTGTCGTATTTTCCAGAATTACAAAATAAGATCAGACCCTTTATAAGACTTGTCGAAAAGAGTTTTTCGTGCTAAACCTATTCCAATCCCTTCAAAACAACTCCGATGCTATTCTAATCCTACCATACACCTTCTTAGGGTGTCATGGGTTCCTAGACATCACCAAAACTAATATATAACAAGGGATAATTTATAGGATGACTTATATATGTATAACTCTTAAAACAATGTAAAATGGTATAAACATCCATAAGTCTTGCATGCTTTGCTCAAAAATGATGAAATAAATATGAAATGATAATGAAAGATGTAAAATGAAAATGATATGCTTACTAGTTACTTGATGAGGTGACAAGAACAAGGGATTAAACTTAAACACCCTAGGTTTTTATTTCAAAACCTTTAATAAGAGTATAACTAGATTGTATAACACTTGATCTTGAAAAGAAAAATTTTGGTTTCCTTCTTCCTTGTGTGTGACCGGTTTTGAGAGAGAAAGAAGATGAGAAATATTTTGAATTATTGAGTGAAGTGTGTGTAAGTGATTGAATGAATGTGTAAGTGATTTTGAGTATAAATCTATACATTGTAAGAAATCTACCAACCCATTGACTCACCCCCACTTTGGTCGGCCAAGGAAGTATTTCTAAAATATCTTTTTTTTTTTTTTTTTTTTTTTTTTATAATAATGTATAAGTAAATGTAAGTTTAATAAATATAATTTGTAACTTGTACATACATATTTAAGCATTTAGGGTAGTTTTAGTTAGAAATAAATTTTAATGGATCAAAGTAATATATATTGAGGTCATAAAATTGTAAAATACATTTCTTGCAAAATTTGAGTGAAATAATAATTATCGTGTAGTTTTTAAGAAAAACGTCGTAATAATATAAATTTAACAATTTATATACAAAATAAATTTAAAACACTGGGTAAACTCATAATATTATTTTTATGAATTTAATGTAAGTATAAAAATATATCGGGATAATGTTTGGAAGTAATGGATCAATTGTTCAAAATAATTAATTACGCGATAATGTTTATTTAATATGAAAATTACGCGTTTAATGTGAAATGAAAAATCATGAATGAACTAACATGATGATAATGATGCCAATGAAATGTAGACTAAACCTAGTCTATGTGAAATGTCTTTGATGATATGATCATGAATTCACAGCTAAACCATTATGGTTACGTGAATTTGATGCTCGTAAACCCAGTTTACGATAAACGATAAATGATGAAGCATGAATAATGTTTTGAAATATGACACGAAAATCGAGTTGTCACATTCGCCCATCAAAAAGGAATTGATCCACGAATTCGGTTAATGTTAGTCTATCGAATTTTTGAGTTTGTGATGAATATCGAGACGAAGACATGGAGAAGTGTCGTTCACGGTTGTCGATGATTGAGGCGTACAAAACATCGTAGTAGAAAAATATTGGATGAATCTCTCATAAGTAACACTTTGAATTGGAACATGTGAAAATTTTGCTTGCACTAATATTTATAAATAACCGCTCCCAACATAACATGATCCTCCGAATTAGACATAGTTAGCTAGGCTATGTATAATTAAGGAGCGATGACGATGACGTTGGTTAAGTTGTTATAACTCTCAATGTTTACAAGATTTAAACGTGTCGTTAAAATGGTAGTTAAAGTAAAAAGAATTAAAATTCTCGTACATGATATCGAATCGAAAGGAAATAAAGTACGATAGATGAGAATATTTTACAACAGTGGTTTATCAACGATAATACATCTTAGGTTATAAAAATTGGATACGATGGAAAACATAAACTTAGTGCGACATAGTACATAAGGAGAAATAAGGCATTAGTTTCGAACTTCTTTAGTCTTCGCGTCGTTGATACCTTGACGAGCTTCTCTCCTCCTAACATGTATGCATTCCATGAGCACCTTCAACTTGTTGATCTTGGTTTGAGGACATTGGTTCCGATAGTGTCCTTGTTCCCCACATCCGAGCATGTGACTATGGCTTTACCTTTACAATCCCGGCTAGATGTCCGGTTTTGGCATTTGTGGCACTTGGCGAGCAGGACCAGTGATGAAAATTACATCGATTACATAGTGGGTGTGTTCGGCGTAACCTCTGCCTTCCATTGGTGCGTGACATAAACCATTGCGACTTCTTGCCTTCTATTTTGTTGTTGATGATGGTTAGTGTTACGGTTTTGGTTGTTGTTGTTATAACCTCCTTGGTCGTTTTCCCATTTTCTTTTGTTGTTGTTGATTTGGTTATCGTCGTTGTTGTTATTGTGGTTTCGGTTGGTGTTGGTGATATTTCCTCTCTTTACTACTTGTGCCATAAGCTTACGAGTCACTCTAATAGATTCCTCGATCGTTTGTGGATCAAAGTCACATCACCTTGAATAATCTCGAAGTCCTTCAATGAAAGCCTCCGAGGCTTCTCATTATCCGAAACCATAGATGGGCATGTCTGCCAATTCTTGAAATCTTGAATATAGTATCAATGTCATACCAATAGTTACCAACTCATGAATTCGGTCTCCAACTTCTTCACCTCCGTGCTGCGGACAAAACTTCTTTGTTACCAACCTTTGAATTGCTCCCAGTGAGCTTGAAAGCATTTTCCATTCCCATCGGTGAGCATAAGAGTTCCACCGCGACAGCCCCCATCAGTAGTGTACTCGTAGCAAACTTGACCTTGCTATCATCCGAGCAATTACATAACAAAAACACGGACTCGATTTCTCGAACCATCTAACCATGGCGGTGGCCCTTGGTACCCCTAAACTTAGTGGGATCTCCACTTTTGAAATCCTTATACAAACGACTTCCAACTCCGGACCTCCTGCATTTCCTGCAATGAAAGTCTAGCGGCCGGCAGCGCATGCCTCGGCGACCACCGTTTCCCTTTCCTTAAAGCATCGGCTATGCTATCCTCACCAACTTTTGAATAGCATTGTGTCAATTCGGTGCGACTTTCTTGACGCCATATCTTCTTCAAAATAAAAGGAAAGGTGAGATGTAGCAAAGTCCGATGTCAATAATAAACGCTCAAAGAGATGTGATAAGAAATGATAAGTTTGAGGTTATTTTTCAAAATGATCGACGGTTTCCCAAAAGATGGGTTATGAGATGTTGTAAGTGCTTCAAATGTATAATGGTTTAGTGACTTAATGTGTGAATAACGTGTAACTCGACATGTTAGTGGTGAAACAAAGGAGTGAGAGTGACTTCGCCCTACTTAAAGGTTTATCTCGGCATTCGACGTTATCGGTGATGAATCAACGATATTAAAATTGTGATAGAATGACAAAGCATTCACCACATTAGAGTATGAGGAAAGGATAATGGGATGGGTATTTAAGGGCATCCATGTGACAATCGATTTGAAATGAAAGTAAATAACTCGAAAAATGCGTATAAATCGCATGCAAAGTGAACATGCACTTATGATGAAATGATGAGATGCTATGATGATGTAGTTATAGTCTAGGGTCAATGATGCAACCTAGTTCTCTATAACAAGTGAAAATGACAATCGGTAAAGTTTCCATGATTTTAAATTTAATAATAAATTATTATTTATTATTACCTCGAACATTTTGAGCAAGCATTAGCTCACTTGATATAATTATGGGAAGTTATCCCACACCGAACATTTAAACTATTTATGATTATCGAAAATGCAAAATTTTATTTTTCGACCTGCTATGAGTTTTCAAACTCACACGAGAAGTTATCTCACTTTATCGAAACACGAGCTCGCGCATCGAACCGACCAATAGAAAGTATGGTATTAGTCTAATAAACATATTTTTGAATCAATATTGATGTTTTTATATTTCTTTTATAAAACACACTCGAAAACATATTTTACACGCTAACTGCTTTCCAACGTGTAATAAAATATTCCAATTCACGTTTTAAAACGTAAATAAAATACCAAAACTTCAAGGAAGTTTATGTTTTAACTTTCCAACTCTTTTCTATTCTCATTGTGTCGCATTTTATGCAACGAAACACAATCTAACTCGCTTTATAATTATTTAGATATGCATTTCTCGTTATGGACTTATTTCCATTCAAACAATAAACCGAAATTTTCGAGATCGATGCTAATAATAGATAATATTTTTATTTCCAAGGTATCTCTTCAACTTACCTAAACCTAATTGAGCTTGAAAACGAGAGAATATCTCGTGAAACACGAAATCTAAGAAATAAATGAGCTTATGCGATTTTAAACTTTTGAGTTAATTTGATTTATTAATTAATTTAAATTCGAGAAAATTATACAAATGAATACTCATTTTATCGAAAAATCATTTCGACGAATGGCGCAAGTCCCGTGATTTTAACGGCTATTTGCTATGACAAATGGGGCCCACAAGGCTTTTATAAAAGATTATTAAAGTTTCAAAACATTTCTCATTTAATTTACACCATCACCCCCTATTTGCCTTTGTACATGATAAGCCCTCAAGGGGTATAAAACCCAAAAATTAGTCTTCCTCATTAATATAAACCACCACCCACCGGAGAATATTCCGGCGCTGTCGCCGGAATCCGGCCAAATTCCGGCCACTTAATTTTTTGATACCGACGCATAGATCGAGACACGGGAGTCATTTCTGGAGCGTTTGGGTTCAAACGGGGCAAGATTGGGTTCGTTTGAGGTGCCACCGCCGTTCACCACCTCACACCGCCGCTCACTACCACCACCTCTCGCCTCCTCCTCCCATCTGGTAAGCCCACGCGCCCCCCTCCTTGCTATTTATTCATTTTTTTTTAAAACCCTAATCGGTTTTAATTAATAAAAACGGTTTATGTTATGAAAAATTCAATAAAACTTATGTTTTAGACACTAAAACGCAAGGATTTATGTTCTTGGCTCGCGACTCGTTGTGACTCGCCCTGAGTCAGTTGACTCGTCCGAGTCAACTCACGAGTTGAGTTGACTCGGACCTGTTTCGTGTTTATTCAGTGTTATTATTTTAATTCGAGCATAAGCATGTTCTTGTGATTGTTGTTGCGGGTTTTGATATCATTTTAGTCGACCAGGTGGTTTATCCGATTGATATTCTTGTCGAGTGAAAACTTGTTTGAGGTTTTTCGTTTATTCATTTGAGCACATAAGTGTCCTTGTGGTTTTCCAGATGCGGATTTGGATAATTTTATGGGGACTATATTATTGGTTGAATTTTATATGTGGGGTAGGCATGAGCCGTGACTCGAGTGAGGCATGACTCGTGTTTGTTGAGCTAGCCGGTCTAGGACTATTGGTGGTCGAGTTCGGTTTGAACCGTGGGATTAAATGGTTATTGGTGGTCGTTTATGGATGAGCCGTGACTCGAGGAGTCACGCCAAAGCTTGTTGATTTTTTTTTTATTGTTGGTGTCGTTAGTATGAACCGTGACTCACGGGAGTCGCGCCACGAGTTTTAGTAACCAAGGTGATTAGCCGAGGTTGAGGTCTCGTAAAATAATTTTGAATAAATACTATTGATGTAGGAATATTATATTTGACCATGGTTTTAATTGAGAAAATATTTGGTAAATGGCAATTTCGGTAAGTGTCGTTATGTATACCACGATACAGTAGCGTGGGGAATTGGAATTAGTTGTCGTCCCTAATCGTAATGTCTTTGTCTTTCGAGTCATGGGCAAGGTTTGGGAAACCTCGAATTGGTCGCGATCATTTATATCGATATATATTGTTTTGGAATTGAATTATTTATATTCATTTTGACGTTGATCCTTCCATTTAATGTTTATTAACGTGACTTATTTTCCTTGTTTTAGTCAATGACGTTTGGATACTTATTGGATCACTACTCGGGATTGATATGGGATTTGTTTTTGATTTGGATAACTTGACAAAACGAATATTTAACGGATTAAATATTTTGGACTTGGAAATACTTATTAAAGCCTATGCTTGGATTTGATTATTGGATTAGGACATTATTGGACGAAAACTATTAAAATTTGACTTGGATTATTTTGGACAATAGTTTGTAGTTGTATGAGCATTTATTGGACATTTTGGACTTGAGACGATACAATATATTAGACTCGTAAAGAATTTAATATATTAGACTCGTAACAAACCTAAAATATGCAATAAGCACTTATTCAACTAATAACGAATTGTTAATTATAAACTTGTCGAGAAATATTGTTTTGCAACATGAGTTTTATAAAGTCGCGATGACTTGGGCACGTTATATAAATGGACGTGTCATGCCGAAATTTATAAAAACGTTATAAACTTATATTTTAAACCAAATCCCTTTTTATTGTTATGAAACTCGACAAACAAATCCAAACACGTATTACTTTTATGTAGTAAAACTTTATTGTTCGAATTGCAAATTGAAACATAACCTTGTTCATTTATACAAACTATTTGGGAGCATGGGTAAACGCCAAACGCATTTTAATTGACTTTCTTTATCGACGTTGTCTTGTTCGCTATATCCTCGACTTCTTTTGTCATTTCTTCTCGACTCAAGTACTCTTCAATATTTTTTTCTCGATGTGTCGATCATATATTCTTTATTGGCGTGAGAATAATTGAGTCACTATATGAGTCAACTATTATACGAAAGTTTCAGATAAGTTATTCCTCCATCTTTTCCAAGAGCCAAGACGCATGTAATCATCTTCGCAACTACATTTTTCGATCATTATCGACAATCAAAATAATTCATGAAACTTCACATAAAATATTATAAAACAAATATTTATATTATTTATTTTAAAACTCCAAGCATTTTAACGATCCAAATATATGGAAACTTTTGCTTTTGAACTTCAAACACTTTCAAAAACAAACACTGATAAACTTACAAACGATGTTTAATCTACACAACATGCATTTGAATACGAGACTTAGACTAAACCCATACCATACTTATCTAGGTTGCGTGTCGAGCCGTGCACATTTATTACTTGATGTTAGTTGTGATGTCTTACATTTACGCATACCAAGTGAGTTTTCATAGCCCCGTCATACATGTTTAATTATTTTCAAACCTACGGGAGAATACATTGCACAACATTTTTATTACGATACCAAGTATGTTAAATTCATTTACATTGCTTAAGTTACCACATGCCAATTGAAAGTCCCATTTCTTGAACATGAACCGTTAATCTTAGAAGCGAGGATGAGTGGATAGATCTATCGAGGTGACGCCCATCCGGTTGGTGAATCCCAACTAGTAATACGGATGCATTTCATTTAATAACATTATTGAGTTGTCGGCAAACACTGCGGGGCCTACATTATTGAACAGTCTAGTTTCGGGGCTTATGGTAACATTTTTATGTGACAAGATTGTCAACATTATTTTTATGTGACATGATTGTCATGCATGATCTATACTTGTGTAGTCGTATAAAACATTTACCTAACCTATGATTTCTCACCAACATTATTGTTGACCGCTTTAGCAATGTATTTTCGTGTAACTAAGGTATACTCATCATGGCATGGTTAAGGAACCCTTTGAGTCGCGGCGTCGACTTACATCATTGTACATTATGGCACTTTCTTTCAAAACCATCGTTTGGACTTGTAATTTATTTATATTTCCGCAAACTTTATAAACTTTGGGACCTATACTTTGTAAACTCGATTGTTTTATTAAATCAAACGATATTCTTTTCAAACGACACTTTAGGTCGTTCAATATAACTGTGATTGTGGTGCTATGACGATCATCCTCAGAATTCCATTCACGCAAAAGCAGTAATTTGGGGTGTGACAGATTGGCATCGAGCTTGATTATAGAGAACTAGGTTGCATCATCGACCCTAGACTATAACTACATCATCATAGCATCTCATCATTTCATCATAAGTGCATAGTCACTATACATGCGGTTTTATACGCACATTTTACGAGTTATTTACTTTCATTTCAAATCGATTGTCACATAGATGCCTTCAAATACCCATCCCATTATACTCACATCACTTTGACATGGAGAATGCCTTGTCATTCCCTATCACAATTTTAACATCGCTTAACTCAACACCGATAACATCGATGATGACACCGAGACCTTTAGAGGACGGTTGCACCTACACCATCACGATCACTATTGATTCACCGTAGGATCGGACAATTTTATCATTCGGTTGGGACAAATCATACCATTTGGTAGAACTTATAGGCTTAGTCCTAATGAACCTATTTTCTTAACTCACCACAAGGATTTCCATTATTATTATTGTTATCATTTTTATCATTATCATTTTGAGCACCATCCGTACCATCACATCTCATACACGATACTCATACATTTGACTTGCAGCTTGAGAAGCATGCATGATTTAACACACCATTACCATCTACCACTAAGACTATAGACACTACACCATCTCATAGGTTTGAGGACTGTGAGAGTTCTAGGACTATTGTTGCTAGACCGCCTACTGCTCCTGCACTTGAAACACGATTAGACCATCGACAGGAATAAATAATAAATACCTTTCTAACTAATGTAATCTTTATCACTTATTATATCCACGATAATCACAACCTTTGTTCATTTCATTCCTTATTCCAATTGCCCAATTTTCAATCATTTCGCGTTGATACCTCACTATCTTACTAGGGTTTAGGCCAACTTTAATTCTTGACCAATTAGAAGACTATTACTACTCGATGAGGTTCTCCCATGTATCCTACAAACCATTCAACAAACTTTATTTCAAGTTATTTTGCTACCATTTCACGAAATTATTTCACTTAATTTTATTTCAAGCTATTTTATCACCATTTTAGAAACGTTATTTTATAAAGTTTTAAAACAAGTTGTTTCATTACCACCCTATCAATTGGCTTTCATCATTTTATCAATTATTTAATACCATCCTCGCTAAACGATTTTCATGTTACTTTGAAAATTATCGAGCCATTATCTTACAAAACAAAACGTGAAATACCATCTAAAACTTCGGAGGAACATAATACCATTTCAACAAAACCAAGCATCACATCATTTGTCCTCGATTATACATGGCTCGATCACCTATGTATAATTCAGAAGAATTATGTCATGAAAGAAACAAGTATCATTTCAAATTTCTTAAGACAACCTTCATTCAAAAGCAAAGTTTTGTAATCATATAAATTGTTCATAAACATATCTTTTTAATACCACTCTATCGATGCTCACGCCATTCATCCCTCACTCAACCGATAAGTTAGAATTTGACGAGTGATCTATTTAGGAAAGACTTTCTATACCATCTGTGAGGAGGATTCCTCGATACAAGAAAACAATGAAAGGACTTTGGAATTATCAACAAGGACTAGAAGTAAGTAGCTAGATCTTTCAAAACCTAACAAAAAATTTTAAGCCATCGGGGACAACCCAACCACTATCTTTGGATTAGAAGCAAAATTCTATTATTTCAAGAGTACTAGCTAGACCGAGTTACAAGATTTAGTATGAAGCGAATACACACTAAGCAATACTATAAGGACAAACTAAGTCTTCTAATCAAGACTACGTAACATTTCACTAAACATGGCTTCAACAATATGTGAATTTCCTACAATAAGTTTTCCTTAAAGGAAAAATTGGTTAAATTTAGGCTATCCATATAAACTTTCCTAAGGCATTGTGTTCTCTAGAAATTACGGATAATTTCATCTTCGCCTCAAGAGATGCAACAGTTTGAACATATCGGCAATCAATAAACCTCCATCTATAAGTGAAATTAGAACAAACATTCTTCGATATAGTATGAGTGATATTTATTGTCTTGCTAGCATGATAACAATATAAGTAATGAAATAATTTAGAAGCACTCATATCGGACAAATCTTGAAAATCAATCACTACACCACACCACTTAAACATTTAAGGTTTTGAGACTTTACAACATGGAGCATGGAAACACTTCGATAATCAAACAATAAACATTTGAATGAGATTGCTAAGGAGCAAACCGATTCATCATCTATAAAACTGAGGTGTTATAACTATTTGAGGTTAAGAAACAATTCCTAAACTCACATAAAGGACATGTAAACTTCCACTTGGAACCGATTCTTGTTGTCGCCATAACTCTATCTAACAAGTTTTTCTTTACAAAAGTCAAGTTCAAGAACTTTCTCTACATTCATCGAGTTCCTTTCAAAACTTGATCAAAGTCAACAACTTTCTATTTTCACATCATCCCGATCCGAAAGGACGGGTGACACCAACTAGCCATCATAAGATAATCCATCGATGAGCATAACCTCAATTAATAGGAATTACCTACCACATCGACCTTAAGAGTTATAATGAAACCCAACTCTAGAAACACCTAACATTACTTTACTCCTTTCGATTTCAAAGGATCTACTGTCATCAAAACTTAGTGTTGCGCACAACCATCTCCACATGTATAGTCGGAAGGAATACGAATTACGAACCTTCATCCTAGTAACCACAGAAATCAAATAGATTTCTACACAACTTGACCACCTGAATACAATCTTATCTCATACCACATACTAAAACCGAGGAGACAAACCACGCCATAAACCGTCCTAGGACACACCATTAGGAGTTACAACTCCGGACTATTCACTGAGACCAACTACATAACTCTCTGTTTCTCCCCGTAACCTTTCTAGTTCAAAGAAACCTCATGATCAAGTACTTTGGGTATAAAGTACATCATTAAGTCAACCAACAAATTGCAGATAGCAATCAACACCATCCTTTTAGAGGGAACCTGAAGCTTACCAGTAACCCACATTATCATTTTAATCATACTACAGGACATGACATTTCGAAGTCATCATTCAAATGGAATGACCATCAAAAACATCATGTCATGAGAAACTACAAGTAGTAGTTTGTTCGGATATCCCTCAGTAACAAAAACCTTGAAGAATGAGGTAATAGAAATGACTCTAGGAGTACACCTAGACTGAACATCATTTCTTTGGAGGAAATTCACATCGATGTAATGTTAAAACCCATCGAAACCATGAGTCGGGAAGCCAAACGGTTAGAGTATAACCGTATCCCGATTGTCAAACGCTCAAACTCTATCGAGTAACTCAAACTAAAATTCGAGGACTAATTTTCTTGTAAGACGGGAGACCGTGACAATCGGTAAATTTCCGATTTTAAATTTAATAATAAATTATTATTTATTATTACCGAACATTTTGAGCAAGCATTAGCTCACTTGATATAATTATGGGAAGTTATCCCATTAATCGAACATTTAAACTATTTATGATTATCGAAAATGCAAAATTTTTATTTTCTCGACCGCTATGAGTTTTCAAACTCACACGAGAGTTATCTCACTTTATCGAAAACACGAGCTCGCGCACGAACCGACCAATAGAAAGTAGGGTATTAGTCTAATAAACACATTTTTGAATCAATATTGATGTTTTTATATTTCTTTTATAAAAACACCCTCGAAAACATATTTTACACGTTAACCGTTCCAACGTGTAACTAAAATATTCCAATTCACGATTTTAAAACGTAAACAAAATACCGAAACTTCAAGGAAGTTCACGTTTTAATTTCCAACTCTTTTCTATTCTCATTGTGTCGCATTTTATGCAACGATACACAATCTAACTCGTTTTATACGTATTACGTATATACATTTCTCGTTATGGAATTATCTCCATTCAAACAACAAACCGAAATTTTCCAGACTGATGTTAATAATAAATTATATTTATTATTCCCAAGTTTCGCTTTCGAACTTCTTAAACCTAATTGAGCTCGAAAACGAGAGAATATCTCGTGAAACACGAAATCTACGAAATAAATGAGCTTGCGCGATTTTAAACTCTTGAATTAATTTGATTTATTAATTAATTTGATTTATTAATTAATTTAAATTCGAGAAATTTATACATGTGAATACTCATTTTTATCAGAAAAATTATTTCGGACGCAATGGCGCAAGTCCCGTATTTTTAAACGGTCGTTTGCTACGTCAAATGGGGCCCACAAGGTTTATCTATAAAAGATTATTTAAAGTTTCAAAATGTTTCCCCTCATTAATTTACACAACCACCCTCCCGATTTTCCTTTGTCCACATTTAGCCCTCAAAGGGTATATAAACCCAAAAATAGACTTTCTCATTAATATAAACCACCACCCACCGGAGAATATTCCGTAATCCGCGAATCCGCCAAATTCGCCACTTAATTTTTGATACCGACGCATAGATCGAGACACGGGGTCATTTCGAGCGTTTGGGTTCAAACGGGCAAGATTGGGTTCTTTGAGGTGCCACCGCTGCTCACCACCTCACACCGCCACTACCACCACCTCTCGCCTCCTCCTCCCATCTGGTAAGCCCACGCGCCCCCCTCCTTGCTATTTATTCATTTTTTTTTAAAACCCTAATCGGTTTTAATTAATAAAAACGGTTTATGTTATGAAAAATTCAATAAAACTTATGTTTTAGACACTAAAACGCAAGGATTTATGTTCTTGGCTCGCGACTCGTTGTGACTCGCCCTGAGTCAGTTGACTCGTCCGAGTCAACTCACGAGTTGAGTTGACTCGGACCTGTTTCGTGTTTATTCGGTGTTATTATTTTAATTCGAGCATAATCATGTTCTTGTGATTGTTGTTGCGGGTCTTGATATCATTTTAGTCGACCAGGTGGTATATCCGATTGATATTCTTGTCGAGTGAAAACTTGTTTGAGGTTTTTCGTTTATTCATTTGAGCACATAAGTGTCCTTGTGGTTTTCCAGATGCGGATTTGGATAATTTTATGGGGACTATATTATTGGCTGAATTTTATATGTGGGGTAGGCATGAGCCGTGACTCGAGGTGAGGCATGACTCGTGTTTGTTGAGCTAGCCGGGTCTAGGACTATTGGTGGTCGAGTTCGGTTTGAACCGTGGGATTAAATGGTTATTGGTGGTCGTTTATGGATGAGCCGTGACTCAAGGGAGTCACGGCCAAAGCTTGTTGATTTTTTTATTTTATTGTTGGTGTCGTTAGTATGAACCGTGACTCACGGGAGTCGCGGCCACGAGTTTTAGTAACCAAGGTGATTAGCCGAGGTTGCGGTCTCGTAAAATAATTTTGAATAAATACTATTGATGTAGGAATATTATATTTGACCATGGTTTTTAATTGAGAAAATATTTGGTAAATGGCAATTTCGGTAAGTGTCGTTATGTATACCACGATACACGAAGTGACGTGGGGAATTGGAATTAGTTGTCGTCCTAATCGTAATGTCTTTGTCTTTCGAGTCATGGGCAAGGTTTGGGAAACCTCGAATTGGTCGCGATCATTTATATCGATATATATTGTTTTGGAATTGAATTATTTATATTCATTTTGACGTTGATCCTTCCATTTAATGTTTATTAACGTGACTTATTTTCCTTGTTTTAGTCAATGACGTTTCGGATACTTATTGGATCACTACTCGGGATTGCTATGGGATTTGTTTTTGATTTGGATAACTTGACAAAACGAATATTTAACGGATTAAATATTTTGGACTTGGAAATACTTATTAAAGCCTATGCTTGGATTTGATTATTGGATTAGGACATTATTGGACGAAAACTATTAAAATTTGACTTGGATTATTTTGGACAATAGTTTGTAGTTGTATGAGCATTTATTGGACATTTTGGACTTGAGACGATACAATATATTAGACTCAGAAAGAATTTAATATATTAGACTCAGAATAAAACCTAAAATATGCAATAAGCACTTATTCAACTAATAACGAATTGTTAATTATAAACTTGTCGAGAAATATTGTTTTGCAACATGAGTTTTATAAAGTCGCGATGCCTTGGGCACGTTATATAAATGGACGTGTCATGCCGAAATTTATAAAAACGTTATAAACTTATATTTTAAACCAAATCCTTTTTATTGTTATGAAACTCGACAAACAAATCCAAACACGACATTTTTATGTAGTAAAACTTATTGTTCGAATTGCAAATTGAAACATAACCTTGTTCATTTATACAAACTATTTGGGAGCAAGGGGTAAACGCCGAAACGTACTAATTGACTTTCTCTATCGACATTGTCTTTATCGCTATATCCTTTACTTCTTTTGTCATTCCTTCTCGACTCAAGTGCTCGTCAATATTTTTTTTCTCGACTGTGTCGATCATCTGTTCCTCATTGGCGTGAGAATACTGAGTCACTATACGAGTCAACTCTTATACGAAAGTTTCGTATAAGTTATTCCTCCATCTTTTCCAAGAGCCAAGACGTGCGAATCATCTTCGCAACTACATTTTTCGATCATTATCGACAATCAAAATAATTCATGAAACTTCACATAAAATATTATAAAACAAATATTTATATTATTTATTTTAAAACTCCAAGCATTTTAACGATCCAAATATATGGAAACTTTTGCTTTTGAACTTCAAACACTTTCAAAAACAAGCACTGATAAACTTACAAACGATGTTTAATCTACACAACATGCATTTGAATACGAGACTTAGACTAAACCCATACCATACTTATCTAGGTTGCGTGTCGGAGCCGTGCACATTTATTACTTGATGTTAGTTGTGATGTCTTACGCTTACGCATACCAAGGTGAGTTTTCATAGCCCCGTCGTACATGTTTAATTATTTTCAAACCTACGGGAGAATACATTGCACAACATTTTTATTACGATACCAAGTATGTTAAATTCATTTACATTGCTTAAGTTACCACATGCCAATTGAAAGTCCCCATTTCTTGAACATGAACCGTTAATCTTAGAAGCGAGGATGAGTGGATAGATCTATCGAGGGTGACGCCCATCCGGGTTGGTGAATCCCAACTAGTAATACGGATGCATTTCATTTAATAACATTATTGAGTTGTCGCAAACACTATGTGGGGCCTACATTATGAACAGTCTAGTTTCGGGTCATGGGCTTATAGCAATTGTAACATTTTTTGTGACAAGATTGTCATACCAGAACATTGTTATGTGACATGATTGTCATACTTCTATACTCGTCGATAAAACATTTACCAAACCTATGATTTCTCACCAACATTATTGTTGACCGCTTTAGCAATGTATTTTCGTGTAACTAAGGTATACTCATCATGGCATGGTTAAGGAACCCTTTTGAGTCGCGCCGACGACTTACATCATTGTACATTATGGCACTTTCTTTCAAAACCATCGTTTGACTTGTAATTTATTTATATTTCCGCAAACTTTATAAACTTTTGGGACCTATACTTTGTAAACTCGATTGTTTTATTAAATCAAACGATGTTCTTTTCAAACGACACTTTAGGTCGCTCAATATAACCGTGATTGTGGTGCTATGACCTTAGATACTATCCTCAACACAAAGTGAATTCCATTCCACAATAATCGTAGTGTGAAAATTCACACTCATCGTTGAAAACAAAACAAGTAATTTCATGGGGTGTAATCATCGACATAATGGTGCATGATGTAGGGACTTCAAACATGGCAAATACTTAGTGACAATAAAACATTTGGATATAGCATATGGTTCAAAGCATTTGTGTTCGATTAAAAATATAGCATGTATCTCCCCCAAGAGTTTGTAAAACAATTAAGAATAGAAAGTGGGGCTATGAACTCACCTGTTGTAATGATTACGATGACAAAAGTGGATACACTGAAATGTAGCGTGAATCTCGAAAATGACCTATTATGAATGATATGATACGTAATGAGTTATGATGTAATGTTATGCATGCAATTCGTATGTTATTTATACCACTTGTGAATTTTGAAAATAATACTCTTCGTCGAAAAATACTTCTTTTGACGTCTTGACCATATTTAAATTACTTTGCAAGTATTTACGTCAAAATGTCATCCTACAATAGTTTCTTAATGATTTATTGCGAAATTATAACTTTTCGTCGTAAAATAATGTCGTTGGAAATTTCATGAAAGTGACTAAAATGGCCTCGAAAAGCTAGTCGTAAAATGGTGTACGTCGAACGTTAGGAAACGAACTCAACGGTTTTGGAAAGCTTGTATCATAATCTCAAAGTTTTGGCATTTAAGTTTTTATCCTAGAGGTCTCGTTCATAAAGAAAAATATAGGTTAAGTATGGTGATTTTGTCCAAAATCTAGTTTAAAAGTGAATTTCGGCAAAGTTTAAGCAACCGTAGTTAATTCATTACAACTCCGCTATACAAACGGTTGGTCATTTTGGAAAATATGCTTGGTGATCTCACTTTTATTAGAAGACATCTCGTTACAAAAGTTCTACGTCAACGTTAAAAATAGCCTTCAATATGGTTGCATTTTTACAGTAACACTTGTCTAATAAAAATAATATAGTTTTCTTAACTAATAAAGTTACGGCAATGTTGTGGCGTGCATAGTTTAAGTTCTACAAATCCGTTTTCTCGTATTATCGTCCTTAGCCGTATCAAAGTATACTAATATATTTTTGATAAGTCGAAATAATTTATAACGCTTAAGACTCGTTTTTGACTCGTACAAAACAAAAGCAGTTTCTTGAAATTTTCGTGATATATATATATTTCGTCAAACTTGAAAAATTCATAACTTCTTCGTTATAGCTCCGTTTTAATCCGTTCAAGCGGTCACGGTTTCGTTTTAAAGTATATTTTCTAAATATCTAGGCCAAAAATTTATGTCTCTTGTCGATTTTCCAGAATTACAAAATAAGATCGAGACCCTTTATAAGACTTGTCGAAAAGAGTTTTTCTCGTGCTAAACCTATTCCAATCCCTTCAAAACAACTCCGATGCTATTCTAATCCTACCATACACCTTCTTAGGGTGTCATGGGTTCCTAGACATCACCAAAACTAATATATAACAAGGGATAATTTATAGGATGACTTATATATGTATAACTCTTAAAACAATGTAAAAATGGTATGAACATCCATAAGTCTTGCATGCTTTGCTCAAAAATGATGAAATAAATATGAAATGATAATGAAAGATGTAAAATGAAAATGATATGCTTACTAGTTACTTGATGAGGTGACAAGAACAAGGGATTAAACTTAAACACCCTAGGTTTTTATTTCAAAACCTTTAATAAGAGTATAACTAGATTGTATAACACTTGATCTTGAAAAGAAAATTTTGGTTTCCTCCTTCCTTGTGTGTGACGGTTTGAGAGAGAAAGAAGATGAGAAATATTTTGAATTATTGAGTGAAGTGTGTGTAAGTGATTGAATGAATGTGTAAGTGATTTTGAGTATAAATCTATACATTGTAAAAATCTACCAACCCATTGATTCACCCCCCCTTTGGTCGCCATGGGGAAGTATTTCTAAAATATATATATATATATATATATATATATTTTTTTTTTTTTTTTTTATAATAATGTATAAGTAAATGTAAGTTTAATAAATATAATTTGTAACTTGTACATACATATTTAAGCATTTAGGGTAGTTTTAGTTAGAAATAAATTTTAATGGATCAAAGTAATATATATTGAGGTCATAAAAATTGTAAAAATACATTTCTTGCAAAATTTGAGTGAAATAATAATTATCGTGTAGTTTTTAAGAAAAACGTCGTAATAATATAAATTTAACAATTTATATACAAAATAAATTTAAAACACTGGGTAAACTCATAATATTATTTTTATGAATTTAATGTAAGTATAAAAATATATCGGGATAATGTTTGGAAGTAATGGATCAATTGTTCAAAATAATTAATTACGCGATAATGTTTATTTAATATGAAAATTACGCGTTTAATGTGAAATGAAAAATCATGAATAAACTAACATGATGATAATGATGCCAATGAAATATAGACTAAACCTAGTCTATGTGAAATGTCTTTGATGATATGATCATGAATTCACAGCTAAACCATTATGGTTACGTGAATTTGATGCTCGTAAACCCAGTTTACGATAAACGATAAATGATGAAGCATGAATAATGTTTTGAAATATGACCTGAAAATACGAGTTGTCACAGCTAGGTGTTCCCCTATTCTTTGTTCAGATGTCATGTTCAACTTGTTCCAAGGTCTTTACGGGAGATATTTATGGGTACCATGTTGTGTCATGCGCAGGTATTATTGGTATTAAACATCGGCATTACATGGTGCGAGATATCCTTGTTGACATATGTTCTCGGTCTGGGATTTCGGCTCGTAAAAAAGTTGATATTGGGCTTAATGGAGAAAGGGACAAACCCTTACGTCCCACTGATATGTTGATCTACTCATGGGATGGAGGGCTTGATGTATGTGTTGATCTGACAGGGTCATCGCCCTTGACGCAAACTGGTATGGTTGATTTTGTGCCTGGTCGTGCGGTGATTGAGGCCGCACAGCGTAAAAGCGTCAAGTATGAGGCTAAGTGCCCGGATATTGGATATGGGTTTCTCCCCTTCTCATTCTCTTCTGTTGGGGAACTTGAGAAGGATGCGGTGACTTTATTGAAGCGGATCCGAAAGTTCTCGGTGACTTAAGACATTGGAGCACGTGCTGCAAATCATATTTTTAGTAGGATTAGCTTTGCTATAGCTAGAGGAGTGAGGGCCCAGATAGTATATCGGCTTCCCAGTAATTTCTTATAAATCCTATGATTTTAATAAAGTGATGTTTATAAAAAAATTATATAATAATAATAATAATAATAATAATAATAATAATAATAATAATAATAATAATAATAATAATAATAATAATAATAATAATAATAATAATAATAATAATATTGGTGATACTTTGGTTGTGGGTAAGGTTTTAGAGATGATTATGATGGATGGACCACGTCGTGGATTACACCTCAATGTTGATAAACGAGTTTTTGGCCAGGAAGACCCCGAAGCAAATCTGTGGGTGTTTCCCCCAATATTTCTCGTCCTCACATGGTGTTAAATTATTGGGTGGGCAGTTAGTGTGAATTCGAGTTTGGTAGTAAGCTTGTTCGAAAAGGGTTGCTAAAACTATTGAACTTATGGATGTTGTTGCCAAACTTAATGACCCTCAATGTGAGTTGTTATTACTCCGTACATCTTATTGGTATTTCCAAGTTGTATTTTCTATCGCATGTTCCCCGGGTCTTTGAGTGTGCTCGAGTTTCTTTGATCTTGCGCCGTTCTTCTTTGGGCGTATTGTCACCGCTACCCGCGGTTTTGGTGGTGGCGGTGGAGACTATTCACTACCCTTTGCTTTTGGGGGCTTGGTGTATATTCGCGGTGATGTCTTAAATTATGCTTTCCTTGCTTCCAGACTTCAATCTGCTAGCCTACAGTCTAAGCTTCTCCACAGTTCTGGTATTGTAACTGCTGGTTCCTCTTTCGATGATGCTCTATGTACTTTTAATGTGAATATGGATATTGACCTTTTGAGTAACCCTATCGAGTTCGCTGCCCCCAAACTTATGAAGAAATTGGCGGATATATATTTCGAGCGGGTTACCCAAGCGGTTGAATCCACATTCCATCTATCTCTCGACGAGATGGTGCTATGGAGCTCTCTAAGGAGGATCATACTTGATTGGCTTAGGGTGGCTCGATATCCGGAATGGGACAAACTATGAATGCCGGGCTTATCGTTGTGTGTTGTGCTATCGGATGGGTGTTCCTCTTTCCTTTATTCGGTCTGCCGTGTTCGTGTTCTAGGGTTTTTCTGGAGATATTTATGGTGATCACGCTGTTTCATGTGCGGGTATTGTTGGCATTAAACATCGGCATAACATTGTGCGTGATGTTTTGGTTGATATATGTTCTCTGTCCGGGATTTCAGCTCGTAAGGAGGTAGATATTGGGCTTTGTGGAGATAGGGACAGATCCTTACGACCAGCTGATATTTTGCTTTACTCTTGGGACGGCGGGCGTGATGTATGTGTTGATCTTACGGGATCGTCGCCCTTGACACAATCAGGGATGACTGATTTTATGCCAGGGCGTGCGGCTCTTGATGCTGCACAACGTAAACGTGTCAAATACGATTCAAATGTGCGGATATTGGATATGGTTTTCTCCCATTTTCTTTCTCTTCTTTTGGAGAACTTGAGAAGGATGTCGTAACCTTACTAAAGCGTATTCGACGATTCTCCATGACTCAAGACATTGGAGCGAATGCTGCAGTTCATATTTTTAATAGGATTGGTTTTGCTATTGCTAGAGGTGTGGGGCAGTTGGTTTCTCGGCTTCCACAAACTTTTTGTAAAATCCTATGAGTTTTTAATAAAGTGATGTGTTATAATAAAAAATAAAAATAAATAATAATAATAATAATAATAATAATAATAATAATAATAATAATAATAATAATAATAATAAACTTAAAAAACGTAAACATAAAAATCTATAAAATTACTCAAAAAGGTAAAAAGAAAAAATTAACGCATAGACTAAATCTGTGATATCCAATAAACCACATGGAGTCATGGACCATATAAAAAACACATATGAGGGTATTTATGTCATTTCAACCATCTAAACTAGCAATTAACGGTCAACATTAAACAGAGTTAGTGTGACACACGGTAATTTTTCATCTATTATTAAATAATAAATGATAATTTATTATTGCTAAGCATATTAAATTAAGCATACATTAGCTTACATGAGCATTTTGAGTAGATAACTCGCACACTGTAGCATACTGTATAGCATATGCATTCATAATCTGATAAGCGATTTGTGAATTTATAGATCCTGAAATTTTCTAATGATCAAATTATATAACGGGAGGTTATCTCGTTTTTGTCAAGAACCTAACACCACCGCGTACCGACACTACATTAAGGGCAAAATGAAGTTACAATAAATCCCCGGAGTAGAAAACTTGTATTACCTCCGTCCCATAATAATTGTCCACTTTGACTTTTTCAAGTTTTTTTTATTCAACTTTGACCATAAATATTTTTATTTGTTTAATATAATACTTGATGAAAAACATAAGAATAGATTGGGTTTTAAATGTATTTTCATTTCATATAATTTTCATCAAGTACCATATAACGTAAATAAAAATATTAATGGTCAAAGTTGAACATGAAATACTCAAAAATGTCAAAGTGGACAATTATTATGGGACGGAGGGGGTATTTATTATACGTTTTCAAAAGCATGGTCATAAAACGTTATCTCACAAAATTTATCGAACCATGATACTACGGTCGCAGTATAACTCAGCGGGACACAGAATACATAATACACTTACCTTACACCAATAATACTTATAAAAATAAAACCCACCGTTATCCCCTACCAAATTTTATATAAGTTGTATTTTATTTTTTATTTTCTTTTGTCTTCCCCACATATCAAAAGAGAAAAACAAATGCAGACTGTCTCCTTGGTCCAAAAGCAAAATTCTCAAAATGGATATATGACATCCACCTTTCTTCTTCTCATAGTCATACCCCTAAATACATGAAACAAATTGTCTCTTTGCTCCTTTTCTGCCACCAATCGCATGCCTCAACACAAGGTCAAAACTTTAAGACCTATCACTAGATGAAGAGCCTATCATCTTCACCTCCTCTTTTCCCAGCGATCACGAGGGTGTCCGGTTATGAGGATGGAAAGCAAGTTTAGCTTGAAATGGTTCCTCACAAGACCCAAGAAGAAAAGTGAAGTCAAGGCATCCCATTTATTCTTCTATTTACCTAATCGAGTGAAAGAGGCACCAATTGAGTTTTCATCATCATTTTTACAAAATTAGGGTTGGGTAAAAGTTAGGGTTTTTGAAAATTAGATTGGGGGTTTTGCAATTCAAGGTGTGTACTAGCCGATTCAAGCTTCAATTTGGTGTTATCATAAAGGATTCGTGGTCAATTGAGCTTTTCTTGGGTTGATTCATACCCCTACTCGCTACCCATTTTGTAAGGATAAATTTCATTTGATTTTGTGAAAATTAGTTTTGTATATTGACTTTTATATCGGTCACATTCATTGTTAATTATTTTTATTGTGCTGGTCGATTGGTATGAATATGAACACATAAGATTCATTTTTGTGAAAGTATTTAATTTTTGGTCTAGAGTATATTGAAGTTGATTGTTGGTGGTGTCCTTCGACTGTGAGCCAGAAAAAGAAAAAGGAAAATGAAACTTTAAAGCCTTAAAACCCACGTGTTATAACTCTAGACTTTTTTGTTGACTTAGTTCACATCTATGTTCTTTATGCTTGTTGTGACTGCCGACTGAAGTTAGACCCTCATCGAGGGTGTTGGCCTTGCTAGTGGCGGTTGGCTCAACAGTCGGCACAAGCCCGTAAGGATGTATATAAGTGTCGAGCTAAAGCCGGATCGAGTTGTACTCGATTGGCAAAAATAGCTTCGCCACATTCTTGTTTCCGAGTCATTTTTTAAGTGTACGCTATATTGGTCGAATATAGACCTTGTTGGAGTCTCATTATGATAGCTTAAACATGCATGCTTAGCTGTCGTAACAAAAGTATTAGTATAAAATTTGCCTCACGAGTCTATCAACTCGCAATATATTGAGAAACACTTTTGGTTTAGAGTCATGTCGTGGGTGTATTATTGTAAAGAAGAATGAGTCGGGCATGGGTGAACTTGCAACGTGTTGAATGGTTGGGTAGTCAAGGTGGTCTCGAGCACATAAGTCAGTGTCATGTTCGGTTTGAGTTTCGTTCCGAGTCGATGACACTTTGCTCGACACCCTGCGTCCCAACATGCCATTCTCAAGAAAAATTTTGTAGAACAAGTTTTACTCCTACTTGGTATGCAAAATGGGCCGCAGCCCATGTCATACTCAAAAGAGTATTTGGGCAAACGTTGGGCCGAAGACCATTGCCAAACTACTACCCCACTGGGCCACAGCCCACTCGAAAATATGGAGTACATTCACTTCGTCGAAATTTTCTTTTGTCCATGTGTATCGTTATAAAAGATGAAATACGTAAATGATTCCGGCAACCAAAATATAAGTGTCTTAGGACATTTTCGTATCCCGTATCCTTCTTTTTCAAATCGACATCTTACCCATTTGTTTTGTCGTCGTCAACTCGTCTCCATCACGAGACTTGTGCTACTACCTCATTAATCAAAATTTTGAAAATAAGATTTTTACTACTTAAACTTTCATATAAGTCTAATTGGATACTTTTCAATTAGTTATATTTTCTAAACATACATTTAATAATTTAATCGTTTAATATAACACTATAACGTATAAGGGTCTTCACAACGGTTATGCTAAACTTTTGACAAAATATATTAACGGACCATATATTTTTGCACAACATAAAATTTAGAAACTCTTCAAAACTCAACATAAGTATACATTAAAAACAAGTTAACGTTTATGTTTTACGTTATAAAATAATATATATATATATATATATATATATATATATATATATATATATATATATATATATATATATATATATATATATATATACTAGTTTTAAAGCCGCCCAATGGGCGAGCATGACTTATAATTATCGTTGACATAATTTGGTATAGCGAAAGAAGGAGGGTAATTGGAAATAAGGAGTGCAACTAAGGTGAAACTTTTTGACCTTGATGTGTGGGTCTTGAGAGGCAAGAAGATTCGTGACATATTGTCTGAATCTCTTAGACCGCTCTTTAGACCGTTACCGTTTTCTTATCTTATGAATGATCAAACTGAAATTGAAGTACGCCTTATTGGATATTAGTAGCAACTATAGCATGTGTGCATGCATTTGTATTATCGACCGATGGAAACGACATTCATGGGGCTTAGATCAACAATTGGTTGATACAAACCACATGTAAATTTCCTTCAATTTATTTGATACATGTATCTGATTACCGTCGGTGTTATTGTAACTTTAGTGCGGCGTCATGCCTATTCAACGCCACATCATAATTGATATTGCATGGATAGCAACGTCAATGATTCATTAAGAATCATTACTACTCAATTCAAAGTGACCATTTAACACAATAATATCTATTCAAGAGTTAGGAAACATCATTTGTATATTGAGCGTAGTATTCATAATGAATCAGGACAAGTTGTTATTGCTAACCCTTGAATTAGACCCAGGTTATAACATTGACGATAAGCACTAATGTACAAATGGTTGGAGTACGCAATAACTGTCTTCAACCACCACATTCTAATTATTATCATTACTATTACTGCAATCAGTGCCTTTACGATGTATAACGTTATTCTGTATCTTTTAAAACATATTATGGTAAATTATTGTTAGTTCATATTTTTTTAATTATTTGAATAAATGCCCGCCCATTGTGTATCTTTTATATTTTATTTTGACTTTTTGTGATTGTTAGTCATGTCACATTTATACTTCGCGCAAGCATAGTTACCGAAGCAAGCCCAAAGACGTGCAACATGGTTGATGTTAACTATAGTAAAGTGAAACTATGAACTATGAGTTTTGCCTGAAAAATTCAATCACAGATGGTATTGCGTATAGAAGAAAAATATTGTTTGAAAAAATCAAGATTCACTGTCTACATAAAATTATAGCATAGAAGAAAATTAAAGCGGGTATGATGATCAGTGGAGAAGTTAGTCTGCATAGATAATAATCATTAGAGATAATCACCAGGAAAAATATTCCTTATTAGAACACCGAATGAATAAAGTTAGACGACACTAAGCGTATAAAAATAATAGTAACACTCCCAAAACACAAATAGCATTTACTAAACATCATGCGAGCGAGCTATTAATAAGTTAAAAATAATAAAATAAGATAATTTAAAAGAAAAATTTTAAGGAAAAAAACAGATTTTCACATTCTACTTGCTACATAACCTATGGCTATATTCAAAAGGCCAAAAATGCCTGAACAATTTTCAGATTTTCACCTACAAAAACTTTTAAAACAAATTCAAAATCGCATCAACAGAATTTAGGGCTTAACCGCTTAAGGTAAGAAGCCATTACTAAGATATAGCCATGCACAACCATAAAAGATACATTTTTTTGTTGTATTAATGAACCATAAAAAATGAGCAAAAAAAAAAAATATAAAAGCCAACAAAGATACAAAATGTTTTGGTTGACATGTTGATCAACTGCCTATACCAATCCAGCCAGATACAATCTCTTAAGTCTTAACACAGAAAACATTAATAGATGTATCATAAGACCTACCTTTGTTAATGTTAAGTAGAGATGAGACACTTTTGCAGCTTCAACAGGCTGAATGCAATGGTTTGGAGTCATTGTAGTTGTTGCTTCTGTAGATGGTACATCTATTTTTCGTTTCAAGTATGATCAAACTGAGCACTGCACTTGCCATCTGCTGTAACAGCAGTCCAGCCATCAGGCCACTTCCTATCTCTCCATACGCCTATATAGAAATTTGAGCTATATGTTACTATAAAGATAAATAAGAGAATCCGGTAGTAAGATCATTAACACAAAAACGCTCAAATTACCAGCATTTATCATAGGCTCAATAGTAAAGGTCTCTCCAGCTTTCATCACACCTACCGCTTTAACACCTACCGCTTTATTCCCTACTTCGAGTTAAGGTCACCATGACAGCAGTAAAAAGTTCAAAACATCAGACACCAGATATATAAGCTGTCAATGACGTTAACCTCACACCCACAAACACATATTTAAGACTACATTATAAAAAAAGGCTATATTTAGGATATTGGCATAATGGGGAATGTTTGGTGCACAATGGAAGAGCTCTCCAATACCATGCCCACAATAGGATTTTACCTGGAATCAAAAGAAGAAATGTTGGAACCAATCAAACAATTGGAGAGAAATGAGAAAAACAAAATATATATGAGAGAGCGTTGAACAAATTACCACTGACAATCCTGACATGGTAGCATGTCTATTAATAATTTCCCAATTTCGCGGCGTACTCAGGTTTAACTGAGTTAATAAAACAGAACAAAGACGTATGAGTAAAGACTACGTGAGCAGATAATATTATCTAAATAATAATTCAACATGAGCGAATAAAAAGCTTTGTTACTTGAACTATGCTACTTTTTCTACATAGGAATTCGGGACATTTAAACTATCAATCATAAACGGATAGCAATACTTACCAATAACAATTGCTTTTCCAAGCACTCATAAGTACATTTGACAAGTTGTTGAGATGCTTCGTCCACATGACCAACAAAATAAGTTTCATTTAGGTCCAAATCTACTGTAGAAAGGAGTAAAAGAAGTGCGGCAAAGGAAAAAATTGTCGGATTCAGTAAAGAAAATACCGAGAGATTTTTGATGACTTGGGATGAGATGTCCTTTAGCCTGTATGACTTGAATGCCATTTATTTTCTGGTCAATCAACATGCTATTTAGTATCACTTAGCCAGATGCTTTGTTCCCATTATGAGTTGTTCAAAACTCATCGCACACCCCTAGTCGCAACACAACTGATCCACCATATGTATCATCTCACTTACGCCCATATACCCAAGTAGTGATGCACTTAGAACAGATGCACCCATCTGAGCGGGTTTAAGTATTGTTGCTAATATGGGGGGTTGAGGTGGAGGAGCATTTTGCCGGAACTCATGTCCACCTGTTCTGAAGATTGACACACCATGAACGGTTTGAGAAATGTTTGTTAATTGATTTTAAATTGAGAAACATGTGTTTTTATATGTTGAATTGGGATCAGTTCTTTGATGCACTCAATTGCAGCTTCCAACTGATCAGCACTAAAAATCCAGTTATGGTGAAAGATAAGAAAGTTTAAATATCAAAAAACAAAAATATTCCTTATTTTAGTTCTAGTGATAGTTAGATTACCTTCAACAGGTTCAGGATTTAGCTCTGCACATTCACATAATACGTGAAAAAGGGTATCCACTATTAACAAAACAATATTAACGGGTTAGAAAATTATATTGTAATATAGACAGAGCCAAGAAATGTCAAGTATACATTGAGTAGGATTAATAGGCACAAGCCTCATCTCAGTGATCTTTGACAGAGCCAAAGGTGTCTCGCTTGATTCTGAATCACAGCTTTCTGATTCATCATCCTCATCTCCCATGTCAATATGAATTCGGTTATAATAAAATTAGTTAATAACATTAAACAAAGAACCAAGAGGTAATTTTGACCGGGGTTGCACAGGACAGAGTAACCATAAGCTTAAAGCAAAGGTATTAATTAAGATGAGAATCATGCCTCAATTACATCAAGGTATGCTACCTGTTGTGGCATATTAGGTGTTGTCAGCTTGGCTTTCTGTCTCTCAACCTTAATTATCTCATGTGCTTCTGATAGGGATCCGATCTTGTCGATGCCAGCTATCGTCTATCTCCAAATATGCTTCTTTTAAACAATATTGTTAAAAGGAATTCGTTAGAAATTTAAATTAGCGGAAAAAAATGGTGATCCATACCGTCCATACTTGTCTACGGAGCATCCAAACTGATGATAGACCGAGAAATGTCATTAATTCAAAAGACATGTATATATGTGACCTTGCTGGTAAAATAACTAAGACCAGAAGCCATATTGTTTTGATTAAAGTTGGAAAACAAAGATACACTTATCACTAAACAATCTAAATATTCCTTGAATAACCAATATAGATGGTTGTAGCCAATGAAAATACACTTCGGGCAACTTGTGAACCATTTGACCATGTCACTGATTTCTATTTCAGCTAAATATATATAATTAACCTTGTCAGACATAAACCACAACCCAAATGAACCAATCTATAAGCGAGTCTATAATCGGGTCACATTTGCAATTCCCAACCGATATTTGCTTTTTAGTTAGATTTCTTAAAACAGAAACTTAGAGTTGGTAACTTCAACCCCTTTACTTATATGGGTCAGTTCTGGTATATTCTGATATTTAACAGGTCAAACAGGTAACTATTAGTAAAAAAAAAAAAAAAAAATTAACTGGTCAAATGGGTCGAAAGTCTGATTGTAAAACTTTATGTTATGCATGTTATGGTACAGTTTTTGTATCTGATTACTCATTTATATGATTTTGGAAAAGTTAATAAAATTGTGTTTGTTGCCAGCATGGCCTAGCATGTTTTGACCTGTACCAATATAGTGCCCCTTTTGATCCGTTGCCCAACCTGTAACCCCTGCCCATTCTGCTACTTCTATGGAAACTCGGTTAATCGATTTATTTACTTTGATGCAGATATTAATGACTGGCTCTGCTAAAACCCATCTAGTTGATGATCAAACCACCACGATCGAACACCAGTTCTACTTTATATACGCATTAAGCGCATACACTCTATACACAAGACTTGATGACACAGAATCAAAGCAACTTCTCTTGATAAAGAACTACGCAAACTCAAAATATTGCAACCCGAATCACCTCCATCAGATTGGTCTTAACGCATCAGAAGGACCAAGACCAAACGTTGAAGTAGTCACCTTTTTTTTCAAAGAAAATCTATAAACACATTCGAAACTCATTTTCTTGTAACTCATACGGATTCTTTTTTTAATTCTTATTAACTGATATAAATGCAATTCCAACACCCCTTCGTAACATTACTACCTTGGAAGTCTTGGCTGCTTCCCGTTTCAGTCTCTTGTATTCTAGTATCACTTTTTCCATCTCAATTTCTTCACATGCAACCGCTTCAGTAGCAAATGCTTCACTTTCTTGCTTGTTTCAGCCGCTTGTCCCATTTTCATTTTGGTACTTGACCTACCAACCTCTTTGTTCCACTGCATATGCATTGCGTTATTCCACTATGCAATACCACTATGCAACGGAAACATTAACCATCTCACAGTATAACTGTACAATCAAAAGAATACCTCAGTTAGTAAAATTACACTCAGTGCTTAGGACTAAACGACAAATCTGTAGAAGTCAAAACATAAAAGCACACATGAAAACAGAAATCTGTATTAAAATTAGCATTCTAGACACATTTACTTCAAAATGTGCTTTTTCTACTTATTTTCAGCGGTTTATCCAAATACGTTTTAACTCTATTTAATATGTGTTCTTCGTGACAGAATAATTTTAAGTATCATGGTCAAATTGACATTAGCCCTAATACACTAATGATAGTCCAATCCAATTTTGTAATAATAATTTACACTTTCAATCTACATCTCAAAAAGTTTTATGATTAGTACATCCATTTACGTAGTGATTTGTTTTTTTCTAAACTTCTCTTTCAATGCACTCCTAGGTTCGAGAAAGAATGAAAGGTTGGGCAACAACAACAACAACAACAACATACCCAATCCGCTTGGGCGGTATGGGAGGTAAAATGTGACAGATCCTACCCTTCCCGTGGAAAACCGGGAGAAGGGAGACTGCTTCCAGCGAGACCTCCGGCAAGTGCAGGTGTGCGAGTGAGACAGAGAAGAAAAGAGAGCAAAAGGCAGTAAACAACAAGCACATGCAAAAACGAAAGCAGGCAAACAAGGCAGGGCAACAAAGAAAAGCGCATAGAAAAGCAAGGCAGACCTAAGGGAGCAGGGAAGAGCAAAAAAAAAAAAAAAAAAAAAAAAAGCGGGCCTAAAGCAAAGGCAGGGCAAAACAGAGCACCAAAGCAAAAGCAGGGCAAGAAAAACAGGAAAACCTAACAGCACAAGCAACGCAAGGCAACGCACGGGGCCTAAACTACGGAAAATCAAACCGGGGGCAACTAAACCCGGAAACACCGGGTCCAGGCAAAACACGAGACGCCTAGAAGCTAACCCGCCCACACTACCCAAACCCACAAAGCCCCAAGCCAAACAAGAAACTAGCCACAAATCCTAATCCTATCTCTCCACCCTTTCCTATCTGAGGTCATGTCCTCCGACAAGTGAAGCTCCGACATGTCATGCTTAAGTCTCTCCTCCCACCTGAGCTTGGGTCTTCCCCTTCTTCTCACGCCATCTACTACTAGCGCCTCTACCCTTCTAACCGGCGCTGATTGCGGCCTCCTTTTGACATGACCGAACCACCTCAACCTACCTTCTCTCATCTTTGAAATAATATTTCCGACTTCAAGTTTTGATCTGAAAACTCCGTTCGGGATCATGTCAAGCAAAGATTTTCCACAAGTCCATCTAAGCATCCTCAGTTCTGCCACTTCTACCCTGTTGGCCTGGGCCTTGGAGATGGGCCAACACTCGGACCCGTACAGCATAGCCGGTCTAATCGCCACCCTATAGAATTTCCCCTTTAGCTTAAAGGGCGTTCTGTCATGAGCACTCCGATGCCGCCTCCATTTCGCCCAACCAGTTCTGATCCGGTGGGTTACGTCCTCGTCAATCCTCCCTGATTTGTGAATCATCGATCCCAGATATCTAAAAGACTCTTTGGGTGGCAGGATCTGGTCCCCGATACAAACATCCTCGTGATGCCCTGCCTCGCTCCTACGAAACTCACATCTCAGGTATTCTGTCTTCTCTCTGCTCACCCGAAGTCCGTTATGTTCAAGTGCCTCCCTCCATAGCTCCAGCTTGATGTTTAACCCTTCCGCCGATTCTGCCACCAACACTATGTCGTCAGCAAATATCATGCTCCACGGGATGGCCTCTTGTATCCCACGAGATACGTAGTCTAGAATCAAGGCGAACAGGTATGGGCTTAAAGCAGATCCCTGGTGTAGCCCAACTTTCACAGGAAAACACTCTGAGATCCCCACGGTAGACCGTACACGAGTCTTAGCCCTCTCGTACATATCCTTAATGACTCTCACATATCTCCTTGGTGTTCCCTTGCCAATAAGAGTACTCCAAATCAGCTCTCGTGGAACACTATCATACGCCTTTTCAAGGTCCAGGAACGCCATATGCAGATCCTTCTGTCTCTCTCTGTGCTTCTCCATGAGGCTTCTGAGAAGGTGGATGGCCTCAATCGAAGACCTTCCTGGCATAAAGCCAAATTGATTCTCAGACACACTCGTCTCCCTTCTTAGCCTCCTCTCAATAACTCTCTCCCACAGCTTCATGGTGTGGCTAAGGAGCTTGATGCCCCTATAGTTGCTACACACTTGCACATCCCCCTTGTTCTTGTAGATGGGGATGACTTCGCTGAGTCTCCAATCTTCCGGCATCTTAGCTCCGGAAAAGATCTTGTTGAAGATGCAAGTCAGCCATTCTACGCCTTCCTTCCCCAGGCACCTCCAAGCTTCTATGGGGATTTGATCCGGCCCTGCCGCTTTGTTACTTCCCATCCTCTGTAGTGCAACCTTCACTTCTTGTTGACTAATCCTCGAATAGTAGCATTCAGGGCGTAGGGTATATAACTCCTCTACCCCGCTTCCTACGCTGCTTCCTCCGTTGAAAAGGGATGAGAAATATTCTCCCCATCTTTTCCTAATATCTTCTTCGTGCACAATTGTCCGCCCGCCTACATCTTTGAATGATGTAGGGCAGCATTAAGAAAATCTAAAGAATTAAGAAAATCTAAAGAATGATGTGAACAGAATGATGAGAGGAAGAAAATATAATGAAAGGTTGGGCAGCATTAAGAAAATCTAAAGAATGATGTGAACCTGGTGAGGTGCAGAAAAAAATAACAGTATACTACTAAATATCAGAGGTAAGATACCCACCTGTCATAAGCAGACAAGTTATAATAAGACTGTTAAACGGCACATAACCATTGACCAAACATAACTGACCGAATTAGATAAGAAGATTGCTCACCCTGCTCTGGCTTGCGTCTACTGTAGGATCATATTTAAGAATTAAAACATATGACATTACGTTTCTCCTATCGAAAGTATGAGACCTTCATACCTGAAGTTGGGAGACTGTACTTAACAATTGAAGCAAGAGTATACATATGGTAATCTCAACGCCATTAGCTATATGAGATATACTTGTCTAATGTACTACCAAGAGGAAGTGATAGCTTAGTTGACAGATCCACATATCCTCCTCGTGTAAATGCGGAGTCACAACAGGCTTCACGTGACCTCCTGAGACGTTAGCATCAATTGTTACAGCCACACGTAGTGCAAAAGCATGTGCTATCAATGTTGAAATACGTCCAGCCGGTGTCGTTGCTATACCATCAGTTAGTTTCCCTGCCAAAATAAATTAAAAGATCAGTTTATTAAGCCACTTTTATTTATCAGAAAATGTGACAACAACAACCACAAGAGTGAGATTTGTATTTCAGTTTGGGGATTAGATCTGGGGGTTCAGACCTGGGGTTTTGAGGTCGGGGTTTGGTGAGTAAGTGTGAATGGGTTCGGGGTTTAGTGATAGGGGTTCAACACTGGGGGGTCAGGTTCATAGTTGGGTTTTGTTTAAATACTGATGCACACCACATCAGTTACAAAACACTCACTGAGTCGCAAGAGTTGAGATATCATTTGATTCATATCATATCCCTTCTTAATGTAAAAGCTCAGCGTGAAAACAATATTAACACTCCCTGATGTAGTTTCAACCTGAATGACCCTTTTTCATCCTCTGAGTTGCAACCATCATACCTGACTCACACCCTTTTCGCCCACTCCATGATACTCATCAGGGACACCATCTATGTTGCTCGGGTTAAGACTCTTCAAGGACTCTTCTGGGTGTGGGAATTCACATTCAAGCTCCTTGGTCAGGCTCATCTTGAATATCACATAAACACTCCTTGATTCTCACAATTCACTGATGTTCAATCTTTAGGCCTGATTCTTATCAGTAACGAAAACAATTGCAAATGAAACAAATTCTTAAAGTTTTTGAATGCCACAAAGTTTACTATTAATAGTATATATTATTCTACGTTTAGTTGAAGTCTTTGATCAAAGACATGGGTAGATGCCAGCAGAGGAATCATATCCGTTGTACCATTTCTGCTTCATCTTTACTCACTTGATCTCTTCACATAATCCATGAGCACATAAATCAAAGCACATGAGCACATAAATTCAAGTGTATGGTGGATCAAAAACTTATTGTCATTTTCAAAGTGAAAATCCAACACTTGTAGGCACTGAAACTGTTATCGGCTTTTTAGAGAGACATATAGAAGATGCACAAGTGCATTTATTACATGGGGATGTGGTTAAGTCCTGCAGCAGATTAACATCAGTATGCAGGAATAATGTAATACGAAAGAAAATAAACAACAGTATGCATTGATGGAGAAAGAGGTATACCAAACATATTAGTTCTTGGAGAAAACTCATTCGACACATTACTGTCCCATCTGATAACACACTACCACCAACATTAACCAGAGGATGTTCATTTGTACACACTTTGCTACGACTACTGCTTGAGCAACACACATGCTCCAATTTATCAACTGTCATTTTGCCTTTAGTAAGGGGGTGTTTTGGTTAGCTTACTTTTTGCGACTTATATGCTTATTGCTTATTTTAAGCAATAAGCTCTACTTGATAAGCTCATAATCTAAAAAATGGACTTCTTAGCTTTTCCAATATCAAATAAGCTACAAATATAAACTAATCCAAACACCCCCTACTTGAAGCAAAATCTCGAAAATGGCCAAGCACCAAAACGACGATTGTTAAAAAATATCAGCCTATTACTAACTCAGTCCAAAGTAACATTAAAAAAAAATAAATAAATAAAAAAAAAATAAAAAAAAAACTTAGTGATCGAAAGGTTCAGACTTTGCATATGTGGCCTATGTTTAATATATCAAGAATGAACTATAAAACTAGTAAACAAACTAAAAGAAATATAAGATACCTGATGAATAAAGGAAGGCTTATAAGACATATGTCATGTGGTATAAGACATTATGACTAATATCAACCATCGTTAAAGGAAGTTGGATAAAACTTAGATTGGAAGAAAAGTCTAGTGGTCGAGCTGCAATAGTAAAAGAAGTGAAGTTTATGGGAAGTGTAATTTATATAACTATGTTACTAAAACAAAAAGATTTTTTTTTTTTTTTTTTTTTTCAAAAGATTATTCCTTGCCTGCCTTCAAAGATGAATGGATTCGATTCGACACGCCAGGTCATTCAGTCATTGTGCACTGCAAGATATAAAAAGCACACTAAGAAAAGTTCACATGACAGCTTTTTTGCCAAAATCATACTCCAAAATGAACGTCATACTCAGCATGTGACGTAATATGCAAAGAATTATTCGTAAATGAACAACAAAGAGACATTAATTGAGAGGGTCAGAGAAGGATAAACAGAGAACAATGGAGCTCATAATAAATTAATTAACCATATCCAATTACTTTATATTAACTAAAACGTTTTAATGTGTTTTCAATTGATCAACCGTAGGATGCGATAATCAGATACTTTTACCATCACCAACTGGATAATAATTTTCTACAAATCTACAACTTTTGTTTTATAAGTACACACCTCTTATACCAGATAAGTATAAACACGCTGCTTTATTTCATAACAATGTATATTTCACGGTTACTAATATTTTTGACTTTTTATTAGTGAAAGGTAAAATTCATGTAGACAATGGAGAAGGAGAATTCCTCCATGCCTTCTGAACAACAAAGTTTTATACTTAGAAGGAAGGTAAAATTCATGTAGAAAATGGAGAAGGACTACCTAGGCAGTAAAGCCCTAGAAGGCTGGAACTTTGCTTAACGCTTTTTTCAAATACTTGCATGATAGAATGCAAAAAATGACTTATCGTTATATACTTAGAAGGAAGGTTATTTGATCTTAGTGTCATATATAAATCGCAATTTCATTGTCAAATCATGTGGAAATTAACGATGCAATTTCCTCCATGTATTCTAAAGTCAAATTGAAGGGTTCATACCGAGTCTCTATAAAGGAAGACTATTATCAGATGCAATTTCTTTTGCTCCTTCTTTATAGCAATTGACATGTTCTTGATCTCATTAACGTGATCCTTGTACTCTTTCGCACCACTTCAACACATTTTCTCCATCTTGATCACACCATTTCTGAAATTTCCATCAAAATTAGCCACAATTCGAGAAAAGCAACTACAATCATTGAAGAAAAATTTGACATTTTTCTTACTTGGCAAAGAACTTTTTCAGATCAGCTTTGTCGATTGGAAGCCTAGTTGAAATCACTTCAATTTGATCATCCTTATTTAGTTGTTGGCGCACACCATTGACCATTCAAAGTCGACGACTAAAAAAGGTCTAGATGTAACCCAAAGAATTTTAAAAAACTAAAACCTAACTAAGTACAGGAGAATATCAAAATCCAAAAAGGATAACATAACACAAAAAACTAACATGTTGCTAATATGGGGAGTTGATCAACTACATCAGATTAACAAAAAAAAATTTATACAATAAAATTAAAACACAATCTTAATAATACCTCGATACACTACTGAAAAAGGAGCCTTAACTGAAAACTGGAAAATATAAGGTCTTTCTACTATCTATCTCATAACCAATATGAACGTAATACAATAAAAGTAAAAATTAATCAGTTAATTATCATGACCTAATTTCACTTGCGTGCCCAGGTCCTCCACCATATCCACCGTGCTCATCCTGAAAACACAATTCCAAAAGGATAAATAATCCGCAAGAAAACATTTAACAATAAAAGAAATCATACAATGATATAGTCATTACATGCATGAATGAATTAACGATAAAAGAAATCACGACAGATATAGATTACAAATCAGAAGATAGTAACTTCATCATTCATCACAAAAGATTTAATACATTGTTGCATTGTATTATAAAATATGACAAAGTCATTACAACCAATAGTAAACTTCGTTCTCAATGGATATTTAACATCATATCTAACCTGATGTTATTAGCATGCATCCACACAACTCAACATGTGTTCAAAGAAGAAGACTAACCTGCAAAGATGATGTCTAACCTCAAAAAAGCTGCAAACAAACCAACATATACATACACGGTAACAAAGTTTTATCATAAGGGTTTTGAGGGAAAAGAGGCATACCTTTTTCTGTCAAAAAAATCCGGTCATATGATCCATTGTTTATACAGTGAGATACCTGCACAAAAACACATTAAAAAACAATAAAACCCTAAAATCGTATTTCCTAATGCACTGAGATTTTTTTACGTGATATATATGGGATTTCAATAAAAAAAATCAGGTATTAATAGATTATAGGCATTTATAGATTATAATATGCAACATAATTATCAAAATAACTTGTTGCCTAAGTGGTAAACACACAAGTTATTAATGCTACTCTTAAAAACAACCCAAGTTCAAATCTCACCAATGACATTTTTATAAAAACGAATTTTTCAAAAAAAATATTAAAATTTATATAAATTATACATTAAAACCGGAAAAAATATGTGGATTAATAAATTGCTTAGTTGGACCAATAATGCTTATGTGGCATGAAAAATGATTATGTGGCATTGAGGTGGCATTAATGCCAAATGCCTCCTGTTATATATAACCATTAAATGGCTAATGCATAATATGAACCATATTCGTCGTTATTTTTTCGTCACCTTTTGCGGAAGACTCGTTCATTTTCGATACGTCCCGACTTCTTGCTCATGCTCTTCCAATAGTCTATCCTTACAAATATTTTGAAAAATCATTTCGGTCTTACATCAATACATAAGCAATATTAATTTAGCTATTTTTGAACCTTTGAAAGTAAGAACACTTTACTAGGTCTTAACTAAAATAATGAACTAAATTTTACCCTACTTACTTATGTCGCGTGTCGGTGCGGTTCCACAAAACTCTTTGATTTCCACCTTCGGACTACTTATTGCTGAGGTGAGTTTATAGCCCCAATTTTTTTACTTGATAAATTGCTTTATAAATTTTGGGGTGAGAAAATATGCAAATATTTTATGGACCTGAACTATTGCATGATTACTATTACGTGGTTTAGCCTAAGCCCTTGAGTCCCGAGAAATGCCCCCTTTTCTTGAATCGTCAGTTCCCATTGGGAAGCGCGAATGTTATAAATAGATCTATTGAGGGTACTCCTCCGTTTGGTTGGCCATACTAAGGTCAAGGCGAAACGTATACCATGTCGGAACCGAGTGTAGCGGGACAAACACTCGCATTGGTCCCCATAAATTGTATGACTTCATTTTTGCATATGGAAACTGCCGTAGCCTCGGTTGCATGAACTTAGTGCTAGCGTAATAGACTTCCATTCATATGTCATTATATTCGTTGTAATGTTCATATGCTTTTACTTTTGGTCCAGACTTAGTGTTTTAATTATAAACCTATGAACTCACCAGATTTTTGCTGACTTTTTAGCATATTTTTCTCAGGTGTTTGATGTGATAGTTTCATGCAAGGCAAGGCGAGGCAATGGTCGTAGATTTCCTACTGAAGTGGTTTAACACATGTCTATGTTTTATTATTGGGACCACCAAAACTTATGGGCCGTACTTTTTATTTGAACTTGATTGTAAAACAATGTTTAAAACAATTTTATGAATTAAAACGGAGTATGTATTCCGTTCTTTATTACTTGTGTTATGATCTCTAATTCAATAGCACCCCGTGACCCGAATGCTTATGCTAAACCAAATTTGGGGGTGTTACAGATAGGCATCAGAGCCTAAGTTATAGAGAACTAGGTACATATAAACCCTAAACTATAACTACTTTTTACAAAACATTACCCTACGACCGCAAGTTATCTGCCTGCCTTACTTGCCGTTTTAATTATTGTCTAATTGATATGACTGCATGTTGTATTTTCCTACTTACTAATTTACTATACCATATGTATTATAAGTATTTTCCGTATACTTACACATATGCACCGTCTTGTCACAGACCATGCCATCACCTGCTATTCACCACGATATCCGAGAAGACATCTTACTTGCTGATCACTCATCAACCATTCATCAGACCCCACTCATTCCTACAGATCCGTACTTCCAAATTCTATGATCAGCCCAGCCAAATACTAAACCCATTTCACCCATACCTGCTCAACCCACTCTTACCATTGCTCCATCTGCCTTACTCACCCGCATGCGTAAAGCCCGCATGACTGTTCGAGTACCCGGATACCAGGAGCGGTATTCTTCATTACCTATATCACCTATAAAGAGGACCCACTCAGCTTATATGGGTCCTCTACCACTCCATTATCCCTATCATCATCACTACCCGGTCACCACCGCATCGTGAGGCTCGGAAGGCCAATGACTCTATTCGAGATGAAGAAGAGCGTGAGGAGGTCGAAGAAGACCCGAAGAGGAATCATGAGTCTACACGGTTGAGGTATCCCTAAGCATACTGGTACATATATGGATATGGATACGGATGGGATTGGGCCAGGGAGTTCATGCCACGAGATGGCAAGGAGATTTTGAGGAGGCTCAAAGTATTTATGAGGTGGGACGAGCTCGAGGTTGCCCAAGTTGTGGGTGAGGATATGGATATTGATGATGTACCTACGAAAGCGGTCAAGGACACCCTTCGAACTATGCGAAGCCCTTGATCGAAGGCCCAAGTCAGTTCTCCCAAGTGTTCATTGGCGTCAAACCTTCGATCACCATCGAAGCCTGGTAGTGCAATTTATTGTACAATCAGTGGCGCCATCCCTCTTAACATTGTTGGCAACCTTAATTGGCAAAATCAATTGAATAACAACCTTTTTTTTAAATATATATGTGATGCCATATTTATGACATATATTATTTTATTATGTTGTTTTAGTATCTACATTCTCTTATGTTAATACATTGGGATATTGTATGAAAAATGTGCAAGATCCTCGCCTGCCGAGCCAAAGAGCTAAAGGTGCTATGCAAAGCTAGAGAAAAGAAGGTCCGAGTGTTAATATTGATTTGTTACCTTAATTTGAACAATGTATTAAAGAGATGTTTTTATCAAAGTAGATTAAAGTAAGCCTTTAATTTATTGATGCATACTAGAATGTAAGTTTATGTCCTAATCTACTAAGCTCATGGCTTGGGGTAAGTTTGGATTGGGCGTGGGGTATTAAAGGTTTTATTTGGAAATGGATTTGTATTTGGTACTTTAGGCTAGTTTTGTAATCCAAAATTACATAAGGACCATTTATGTAAAAATATAAGACCAAGGACCAAATGTATAATTTTGAAAAGGTTTAGGTACAAATGGAAAGTGGGATTTATGAGGGGTGACATGTGTAATTTTGTGAAAGTTGAAGGGTATAAAGTGAAATAATGGGATAAATGAGGGGTATTTGTGTAAAGTGATAAAGTGAAGGGAAAATTGTGATAAACTCCCAAATCATGTCCCGAACTCCGTAAAATGCACTTTTGATCATCCAAGTCCCATAAAATAGCATCCCAGCATCGGCTTTTGCACTCTTCTTTCTCTCGTGCTCGGTTTTCTTCGGTTTTGGCTTTCTTTTGTCTATTTTGTCATATCCGTAACCTGCACATACAAAAACTCAAGAAACACGCAAATATTAAGCATTAACGGCTCTTTCTTGGTTATTTTGGGTCTATATTTGTAAAGAAATGATATGTGTTTTAGCACATATCAAAATACCCCAGACTAGACGATTGTCGTGTCCTCACGCAATGCAATCAACTCATGCTCTTAAAACCAAGGATTTCAATCTCTTTCTACCAAACCTATGAAGAAGTAGCAAAGATTCCTCAAAAGAGATTAAGAACCCCTAATTCTAAAAATGCCCGTTTACCTTTTATTTCATATATAGATATTACGATTAAGCACATTCCAATTATGAGTGACGGTTTGTTGAACTTTCATGTCGATCAATAAATCCAACATTTTTCAAACGACACGTTAGGATCACGGAGTAGGAAACACAACACGGCGTGAAGTGACCATACGGATAGAATACATCGTCCCTAATTTTTCACAAGTCCCAAACTAAGCGTAAAATCGAAATCATTGTTAAATATGATTTTAGATGCTAACACTACCATGGAAGTTACTTGTGTAATTACCTTTTGCTCCCATTTTCCTATTTTCCTCTATTTATTTTATTTTTGGTGAGAAATGAATTTCTTCATGTTTCTCGTTTCGATAATTTTTATTCCGATAAAGATATGAAGCTAAGTCGCTAATTAGTTATCCATCTTCTCTTAAGAACCATTGTCTTAAAAATGAGGTCCACATCAAGGAATTTTTATTCACTTATATTTTTGACTTTCCCATTTTTTTTTCATTCATTTTTTTTACTTATACTTTTACTTACATGAGCTATGAACTACGGAGCTTCACGGGTAATTCCAAGACCTTACGTTTGAATAAAGGATCCAAGGACCGTTCTGACGGAGAATTCCAAGACTCTAGGCTTCGAAATGAGGATCGATGGGTTAGACCAAGACCTCACCCAATCCGGCTAGAGGTCCAAGGCCGGCCTAAGAGGGTAGCCAAGACCTAAACGTTTACTTTTGAAATAAGGATCCAAGGGTCCGATCTCGAACATGACTCATAACTTTATTTATTACTTATTACTTATTACGAGTCCTTGATGTGTACCCAATTTTTAAAACAAAGATTCTTTTAAGAAGATAAAGAACTAACTATCGCCAAAAACTCAACATCTCTAATTATTTATTCACAAATATGGGGTGAAACAATCTTGTGGGAACAAAAGCCATAAGTACCTTGATGGGCTCTAAAGAGAACCAACTACTCCACGCTTAGCATCTAAACTCATAAGTAACTCTATCATTCCTCGATCTCCATAATTTAAAATCCTGGTAATGAGATCCGCGGATGCTTAGCCGATAATTTTTATTATCTATGGTTAAGGAACAAGCTAGGGCTCAACATGCACGGTCAAGTCAGAATTCTATTCCTACTCTCACCAGCGGAAAGTCAACAAGGTGTCAAAACATATATTAACTTAGCGAATGCTTCGTCAAATAATCTCAAGTCTCGCATTTTTAAAGTCACTTATAAGAAACTCGTAAATTCTTGTTTTAGCTTCGCATATTTAAAATCACTTAGGGAGACTTGCAAATTCTTGGCCTTGTGAGCTAATATCGCATTTTATAGCCTCTTGTCTAAGCAATTAGCAAAGGCTATTTCAAGAAAAACGCATATTTAAAGAAAATTCTAAGAGACTAGCAAGGACTTTATAATCATAAAACTAGCAAAAGCTTACAAAATTTTTTAAACTTTCTCATTTTTTGCACAATTTTTCATTTTCTTAAGGAAAAATGGGGTTGCGAGAGTAAACGACAAAAATAAGCAAGTGCGGTCAAATCAAATCGAAGATTACCCACCCGAGACTAAAACGAAACATTGTCCTCAATGTTTAAAGGCAAGGGTATCAACGTAAATCTAAAAGCCATTTATTAAGTATGCTAGAAGATAAACGTTAGTCGATAAGATTTCGGATATCGGATTACCATAAGCATCGATCATGAAACTCGAGTGGAGAAAAGACAAACTTCGAGCACGATTCTAGCTTCAATTTGGTGTTATCATAAAGGATTCGTGGTCAATTGAGCTTTTCTTGGGTCGATTCATACCCCTACTCGCTACCCATTTTGTAAGGATAAATTTCATTTGATTTTGTGAAAATTATTTTTGTATATTGACTTTTGTATCGGTCAAATTCATTGTTAATTATTTTTATTGTGTTGGTCGATTGGTATGAATATGAACACATAGGATTCATTCTTGTGAAAGTATACAATTTTTGGTCTAGAGTATATTGAAGTTGATTGTTGGTGGTGTCCTTCGATTGTGAGCCAAAAAAATAAAAAGGAAAATGAAACTTTAAAGAATTAAAACCCACTTATTATAACTCTAGACTTGAGTCCTAGGTTTGTCGAATTAGTTCACATCTATTTTCTCTATGCTTGTTGTGACTGCCGACTGAAGTTAGACCCTCATCGAGGGTGTTGGCCTTGCTAGTGGCGGTTGGCTCAACAGTCGGCACAAGCCCGTAAGGATGTATATGAGTGTCGAGCTAAAGCCGGATCGAGTTGTACTCGATCGGCACAAATAGCTTCGCCACATTCTTGTTTCTGAGTCACTTGTTTAAGTGTATGCTAGATTGGTCGAATATAGACCTTGTTGAGTCTCATTTTGATAGCTTAGACATGCATGCTTAGCCGTTGTAACAAAAGTATTAGAATAAAATTTGCCTCACGAGTCTATCAACTAGCAATATATTGAGAAACACTTTTGGTTTAGAGTCATGTCGTGGGTGTATTATTGTAAAGAAGAATGAGTCGGGCACGGGTGAACTTGTAACGTGTTGAATGGTTGGGTAGTCAAGGTGTTCTTGAGCACATAAGTTAGTGTCATGTTCGGTTTGAGTTTCGTTCGGAGTTGATGACACTTTGCTCCACACCCTGCGTCCCAACATGCCATTCTCAAGAAAAATTTTGTAGAACAAATTTTACTCCTACTTGGTATGCAAATGGGCATGACCCATGTCATACTCAAAAGAGTATTTAGGCGACGTTGGGCTGAAGCCCATTGCCAAACTACTACCCCACTGGGCCACAGCCCACTCGAAAATATGGAGTACATTCACTTCGTCGAAATTTTCTTTTGTCCATGTGTATTGTTATAAAAGATGAAATTCTTAAATGATTTCGGCAACCAAAATATAAGGGTCTTAGGACATTTTCGTACCCCGTAATCCCATATCCTTCTTTGTCAAATTGACATCTTACCCATTTGTTTTGCCGTCGTCTCCATCACGAGACTTGTGCTAGTACAAGTCGTTTTTGAAAATAAGATTTTTGCTACTTAAACTTTCATATAAGTCTAATTGGATATCTTTCAATTACTTATGTTTTCTAAACATACATTTAATAATTTAATCGTTTAGTATAACACTATAACGTAAGGGTGAGCATCGGTCCGAGACCGGACCGGACCGACAAGACCGAAGACAGAATTAGGGTAAAAACCGAGACCGAGACCGAATGTGGTCGGTCTTTTCCGGTCCGGTCGGTCTCGGTCGGTCCGTCGGTCGGACCGGACCGTTTGGAATCTACTAAGGCCAAAATAGTCAGTTTGTGGTCCGGACCGGACCGAGGACTGAATTAGCCCAAATGCATAGACCGAGGACCGGACCGAATGTGGTCGGTCCGGTCCGTTCGGGTCGTTTGCTCACCCTTACTATAACGTACAAGGGTCTTCGCAAGGGTTATGCTAAACTTTTGACAAAATATATTAACGGACCATATATTTTTGCACAACATAAAATTTAGAAACTTTTCAAAACTCAAGATAAGTATACATTAAAAACAAGTTAACGTTTATGTTTTACGTTATAAAATTAGGCACATATATATATACATTAAAAACAAGTTAACGTTAATGTTTCGTTATATATATATATATATATATATATATATATATATATATATATATATATATATATATATATAGAGAGAGAGAGAGAGAGAGCTTGGATCATTTAAAAAGTTGATCTCAAGAGAAAAGTGAGAAAAGTAATCTCAACCATTGGATCATCTCCTCTTGTATTTTCCTTCATTCTTTAAGAAAGTTTTGTAAATTCACCCTACCCCCACCCGCCCCCAACCCACCCACCCACCCCTCTCCCGAAATTTTTTTGGGAGCCAATTTTTTTTTTTTTGGGCCAAAGTTTCCTTAAATATTTATAACTGTGATGCACCAAAATAAAAAAGATGCATCACAGTTATAAAAATTAGTTATAACTATGATGCACCAAATTTTATAACCGAGATGCACCCAACGATTGTTACCTAATATGCTCAAATAACATTGCAATAACTTAGTATACTATACTCTTTAAGGGGCATTAGTTTTACAACAAGAGACGGAGCTATGGTATCCATGGTAGCATCGCATGCTTTGTCATTGGGATAACGCTAGTGCATATATTAACAATAGTGAATTGAAGAAAAGTAAGTTAACCATGTGATTAATAAAATGACTTTGAAACATGTTAGGATAATTGATTTCATTGTATATTTAACCATATGATTAATAAAATAAGCGTGTTGACTCAGTTGAAAAATCTCTCTTTTATACACAAAGGTTGACGGTTCTAATTCAAAACTTTTTCTAGAATAAGTTAATAACATATGCGATCGATGCACCTTTTATTTTGGTGAATCACAATTAAAAAGTAGTTATAACTATGATGCATCAATTTTTATAACTCGGATGCACAAAAAAGGTGCATCACAGGTTATAAATTTTGGCGGGAAAAAAATTGCCCAAAAAAAATTTTGGCGGAATTTTTTGGGGGTTGGGTGGGTGGTTTCAAAACTTACCCTGAAGTTTGAGATGTTTCAAATTAGACCCTATAACTTTTTTCTCACTTTTCTCTCTAATTATACTTTTCTCTAGAACCGCACTCTATATATATATATATATATATATATATAGGTTCGATTCCATTGAGAAGGTTTTTATTTTGAGAAGATTGAGAAATCTTCGTTTGAGCAATTTGATTCAAGTTTTTGCTTTGATTCACAAGTAAACATCATTTTATTGTGAATCGAATCTATAAATCACAAATTTGATTCACAAATCATTGTCAAAATCGAGTTATGATGATGATTCATTAAATTTGTACAGATGATTCAGTATTCTACATATATCGCAAAATCGAGAGATTTTTAACGTTGATTCAATTTTTTTTTTACACATTTTGAATTTTAATCACATTAAAATGAGTTTTAAGCTTGAAAAACATGAATCAAAGTTAAAATCGATCGTTTTGAAAACCTTCTCAATCGATCCGGATTATATATATATATATATATATATATATATATATATATATATATATATATATAATAAACCATTAAGTGGCTAATGCATAATATGAACCATATTAAATCGTTATCTTTTCGTCACCTTTTGCGGAAGACTCGTTCATTTTCGATACGTCCTGACTTCTTGCTCATGCTCTTCCAATAGTCTATCCTTACAAATATTTTGAAAAATAATTTCGGTTTTACATCAATACATAAGCAATATTAATTTAGCTATTTTTGAACCTTTGAGAGTAAGAATACTTTACTACGTCTTAACTAAAATAATGAACTAAATTTTGCCCTACTTACTTATGTCGCGTGCCGGTGCGGTTCCACAAAACTCTTTGATTTACACCTTCGGACTACTTATTGCCGAGGTGAGTTTATAGCCCCAATTTTTTTTACTTGATAAATTGTTTTATAAATTTTGAGGTGAGAAAATATGCAAATCTTTTATGGACCTGAACTATTGCATGATTACTATTACGTGGTTTAGCCTAAGCCCTTAATTCCCGAAAAATGCCCCTTTTTCATGAACCGTCAGTTCCCATTGAGAAGCGCGAATGTTATAAATAGATCTATTGAGGGTGACTCCTCCGTTCGGTTGGCCATACTTAGGTCAAGGCGAAACGTATACCATGTCAGAACCGAGTGTAGCGGGACAAACACTCGCATTGGTCCCCATAAATTATATGACTTCATTTTTGCATATGGAAACTGCCGTAGCCTCGGTTGCATGAACTTAGTGCTAGCGTAATAGATTTCCATTCACATGTCATTATATTCATTGTAACGTTCATATGCTTTTACTTTTGGTCCAAACTTAGTGTTTTAATTATAAACCTATGAACTCACCAGCTTTTTGCTGACTTTTTAGCATATTTTTCTCAAGTGTTTGATGTGATAGTTTCATGCAAGGCAAGGCGAGGCAATGGTCGTAGATTTCCTACCGAAGTGTTTTAACACATGTCTATGTTTTATTATTGGGACTACCAAAACTTATGAGCCGTACTTTTTATCTGAACTTGATTGTAAAACAATGTTTAAAACAATTTTATGAATTAAAACAGAGTATGTATTCCGTTCTTTATTACTTGTGTTATGATCTCCAATTCAATAGCACCATGTGACCCGAATGCTTCCGCTAAACCAAATTTGGGGGTGTTACAGATTGGCATCAGAGCCTAAGTTATAGAGAACTAGGTATATATAAACCCTAAACTATAACTACTTTTTACAAAACATTACCCTACGACCGCAAGTTGTCTGCCTGCCTTACTTGCCGTTTTACTTATTGTCTAATTGATATGACTGCATGTTGTATTTTCCTACTTACTAATTTACTATACCATATGTATTATAAGTATCATAAGTATTTTCCGTATACTTACACATATGCACCGTCTTGTCATAGACCATGCCATCACCTGCTATTCACCTCGATGTCCAAAAAGACATCTTACTTGCTGATCACTCATCTGCCATTCATCAGACCCACTCATTCCTACAGATCCGTACGTCCATATTGTATGATCAGCCCAGCCAAATACTACACCCATTTTACCCATACCTACTCAACCCACTCTTACCATTGCTCTATCTGCCTTACTCACTCGCAGGCGTAAAGCCCGCATGACTGTTCGAGTATCCGGATACTGTGAGTGATATTCGTCATTGCCTATATCACCTCCAAAGAGGACCCACTCTGCTTATATGGGTCCTTCTACCACTGCATTATCCCTATCATCATTACCTACCCAGTCACCATCGCATCAGAGGCTCAGAAGGGCCAGTGACTCCTATTCAGATGAAGATGAGCCTGAGGAGGAATCAGAAGAAGACCCAGAAGAGGAGTCAACAAAGTCTACACCAGTTGAGGGTATCCCTGAGCATACAAGTACATATACGGATATGGATACACAGATGGGATTGGACCGGGAGTTCATGCCACGAGATGGCAAGGAGATTTTTGAGGAGCTCAAAGTATTTATGAGGTGGGATAGAGCTCGAGGGTTGCCCAAGTTGTGGGTGAGGATATGGATATTGATGATGTACCCTCCGAGCAGGTCGAAGGACACCCCTTCGAACTGTGTCGAAGCCTTTCAGTACGATGGCCCAAGTCAGTTCTCCCAAGTGTTCATTGGCGTCAAACCATTCGTATACATGAAGGTTACCTGCAAGGAATTCGCCACTCGAAGCCCTAAGCCCTTCGGGGTGTGGCTGTCAAGGGAACAAAGGACAGATGACCATCTTGACCTGGTCAAACCCACTATCTCCCTCTCATCATTGGCTTTCCCGCCAAGATTGAGATCATGCGTCACTATGCCCTAGTGGTTTTCAAATTCATGGGACTCCCCCATGTTCTCTGATATTTGCGCAGAGGTGCCCTCAAGCCTATTTTCTCTACTATAATAGGTAGGACGGGCAAAATTTTATGGTATGCTCACTAAACACTATACTCTTTACTTATATTCACTTATCTATACTCCTTTATAAAGGGTTTGAGACATTCTAAATATAGTAGTCTTAAAATTTTTAAGACCAAAAACATTTCCATCAAAAGAAAGTTACTTTGCTAAGCATAATAATTAAGCTTACATATAAATTTAAAGAATAATTAATGTCTTAAATGTTCATACTTGTAACACCCTCCAATATTGATGCATCTCATTTAAACCATATGAAGACATGTAAAAAATGTAATAAATTAAAATACGTAGTTCACCGGAAATTAAAATACGTAAAGTTAATGCTAGAAAAAGCATATATATAAAAAAAAAACATTTGCTCGTCACAAAAATAATTACCGGGTACCCGCCGCAGCATTGCGCGGGTACCCTTCTAGTACAACCATAACTCATACTTACTCTCACGCCGGAGATGGTTCGCAGGGTCCAACTCCTGCGCAATCACTTAACGTAGTGTTTTAGTATTTCTTATTCTCAGGTGAAAGACAAGCTTGACTGGAATACACACACCCCCTCTGTTGGTGTATATCTCCCAGCAGCAGGTAAGATAATCAATCATCGTGAAATGCTCAACTGCTCGTGAGAAACAAAACAAAGGTCGTGATGCAGATACCACTTGGTGGTTACCGGATATCACTTGGAATCGTGTGATCACTTTCCAAAGTAAACTATTCGACCCTAATGCCGGGTATCACGAATATCTACTTGGGATAAGACCAAATGCAGTTAGAGAATTAGGCAAAATTCTATAACCCTTTCGCTAATAAGTGTTTATGCTTTCTGTTTGATTTCAAGCATATTACTCTGTGTGTTCATGCATAAAACAGATCTCCTATTTATAGGAAATACTCTTGGCTAGTCAATAGAATTATGAGTATTAATCGGCCCATTAATAGCCTCATAATTATCCCTATTATAGCCGTTAGTGGTTACATGACCAATTAAACATGGTCATAATGCAGTGTAAACTGCCACTTGAATAGGTCAAAGCCGTTACAAGCTGTACTATCATCAGTACTTTCATAGTGCTATCAGTGGTTACACAACTTGATGGAAACGCCACCGCTTGATGTAAACACAACTTCGGTGAAACACCACCCGGTGGAAACATCGATCGGTGAAAATCTCGCTTGGTGGAAACACCGATAATCGATGGTAACCACAACGATACTTTCACCAAGCACTACCAATACAAACCACTAGTAGAGTCGGGGTGTTCATGGACCTTATGGGTGTACACTCTGTACCTCCTAACCCATTACAAGGTGTGAACTAATCCCACAAGTGCACTAAATTTTCCAACAATCCTCCCAAATTTATTTCACTTCCTTTGCATGAAAAACAAACATCAAGCAAAACATGTGCATAAATGAAAATGTCACGAGTTGAATTTCCATCTTAGTAATTACACGTTCAAATGTTCGAGAATCAGTCGTTCTAAGAATTGAACCCTTCAACCCATTTGAATACACGAAGATAACTACACACAAGCTTTCAAACACTTATCGACTCGACACTATACAAGCCATGTGTCCATATCCAAATTCATAAATGTTGTAGAAGCTAAAGTCCAAAGCTTCTCAAGCGGCAAAACTTCAACATTTACATAGGTGGTTCCTCTTTAGTCATGCTCTTGCCAAGCACTTTTTCAAAGAAAATTAACCATTAAAGTAAAGACTTCATCTTCCTTTCAAGAGTTACGAGCACAACCTTGGGATGTAAATAAAACATGTGCTCCAGTCCACCGAATGTTCGACTTTCTACATTGAACTCGGCTCCCAAGTTTCCTTAGGAGGAGTTGGGTGTCTTAGCATTCGATGACTAAGTTGGACTTAAACCCATCCCTTTAGCGAGACTTTATAACCAAGTCTCTAGCTAATCCTTCGTCAAGTGATCGCCTAAGTTACATTGAGATCTAACAAACTCTATAGATACCACCCCATTCATGATAAGCTCACGAATCATGCTATGCCCGACACCCAAGTGTCTAGACTTACCATTGTACGATTGGCTATAAGCCTTAGCCAATGTAGTCTGCACTATCACAACGGATAGAAATAGGTGCTATAGGTTTAGGCCACAATGGAATCTCAAGAAGCAAGTTTTCAACCATTCGACTTCTTTACCGGCAGTGACTAAGGCTACAAATTGATTCCATTGTTGAACTGGTGATGCAAGTTTGCTTCTTGGATGCCCAAGAAATTGCACCTCTACCAAGTAGGAATACCCACCATGGTAGCGAATTGTCTTCGATGTTCTTGATCCAACTTGCATCGGTGTAACCTTCCAACATCGATGGGTAACCGTATATGAGAGACTATAATCCATAGTTCTCTTGAATACTTCCGTACCCTTTGAGCGCTTGCCGTTGATGAGCACTAGGGTTACTAGTATACCGCTCAATTTTCCCACGCAAAACCAATATCGGTCTTGTACAAGTCATGGCATACATCAAGCGACCAATTACCCTAGAATACTCAAGTTGAGATACGACTTTGCCATGATTAGGCATCAACTTCTCACAGTATCCATAGGTGTACTCACAGAGTACAATCAAAGTAATTGAATTTCTCGGCACCTTCTCAATATAATGAGACCGAGAGATAGAAATTCTTTACTTTCATGTTTAATCCTTATACCAAGGATAACATCGCCTCCCCATGTCTTTCATGGAGAACCTTGATGACAAAATTCCTTTGTCGGTCAACCTAATTTTGGTCGGTGCAAAGATTAACATGTCATCAACATATAGACAAATGATGACTCCTTTACAGTTATCAAATTTGCTATATACACATTTTTCGACTTGGTTAAGAACATAACCACTAGACAAAACCACTTCATCAAACTTTTGATGCCATTGCTTAGGTGCTGCTTAAGTCCATAAAGAGACTTAATTAGTTTACACACCTTGTTTTCATTGCGGGCATGATGAAGCCACGAGGTTGGTTCATATAAAACTCTCTTCTAATTCACCATTCAAGAAAGTCATCTTCACATCCATCGATGAATAACCAGATTGTGAATAGATGCCAAAGCAATCAACGCCTTATGGTAATCGATCGAGCCACGGGGCATAAGTATCAAAATAACCTATCCACGACTTTTGTTTAAAGCCCCGAATGACTAGTCTAGCCTTGAACTTTCAATAGTTCCATCTACCTTCATTTTCCTTTTGAAAATCCATTTGCAACCTAAAGTTTTGCAACTAGGTGGTAGATCAACCAACACCCAAGTGTTGTTCCCATGATGGAATCCATCTCATCATTGATTGCTTCTTTCCGAAAGCAATATCACGGGACTTCATTGATTCTTCAAATGTCTTGGGATCATCCTCAATAATGAAGCAATAGGAGTATTGTTCGAGACCTCATCCCTTGTTCCTTCAACTAAATACGATTGAAACTCGAGTCCAAATGACTTTGGAGTCCTAACCCTTTGCTTTTTCTAAGCATAGGTTCAGTTGTTGTACCACAACCTCATCGAGGACTCTCGATGGTTCATCATCGTGACCATCGATGGTTCATCATCGAGGACCTCGATACACCAATGTCATGAGTTCCATTAGGAATCCTCATACTTGGTCTAGGGACTGATGAGAATCTATTCTCATCAAAGTTTGCATCCCTTGATTCAATTATTGAGTTAACTGAAACATATTCATTAGGTTCTATAACATAGAATCCAACCTCTTTCACCCAAAATTTTCAACTTTGGATCGTGGAGTCTTACAATGACCCTACAACCCCAAACCTTGAGATAGTTCGAGGTTGGGTTTCCTTTTAGTCCGAGTTCATAAGGGTAACCTTGTTCCTTTTGTTGGGAACCCTATTTAATAAATATCAAGTCATAACATAGCTTCACCCCAAAACCCTTGACTCGATCCTGAATAGGACAACATGGAATTAACCATCTCCTTGACAGACTGTTTTCCTTTCGAAATACCATTTTGTTGAGGAGTATAAAGGCGATCGTTTCATGGATTATACCAACAGACCGAAATATGAGTATCCATGTACTCACCTCCCTATCGGTCCTTAATCTTTTGATCAAAGACCCAAGTTGTAATTCAACTTCAGTTTTAAACACTTTGAATTTATTTAAAGCTTCATCCTTAGTATGCAACAAATAAACATAACAAAACCTATAAGCATCATCAATAAATATCACAAAGTACTTCTTATTCCCCAAAGAAGGAGTAGCATGCAAATCACACGTGTCATGTGTATAAGCTCAAGAGCTTAGTCTCACGACTAACACCACGAAAAGGTTTCTTGGTTATCTTGGTCAACATGCAAGTTTTACACTTTTCGATGTCCATGTCAAATCTTGGGATTAACCCATCCTTAGACATATCTTGCATTCTCTTATAGTGAACATGGCCAAGTCTAGCATGCCAAAGGGTAGAGTCGATCACAGTCAGGTGGTCACAAAGGTGAATTAACATTATCGATGGAAACATTAAGCCCGAACATTTGATTACATAAATAACCAAAACCAATAAAAACACCATTCTTAGAAAGAAAAATTTATCGATTCAATAACTTGTTTATATCCATGATTATTCAAAACACTACTTGAAACCAAGTTCTTCCTTATATCGTGAACATGAATAACATTAAACAAAGTTACAATCTTTCGAACTAAACCTAAGATCTACACAACCATGACCATGCACCAAGGTCATTGACTCATTTCCCATGCGAAGAATAGAACCATCATTCGGTGACTCATAAGTCTTGAACCGACTTCTATCTTTGCACACATGAACTGTTGCACCGAGTCAACCCACCACGCAATATCATCATCCGCACATAACGAGATTCGATACATATGTAACATAATAAATCTAAAAGACTTATTAACCATATTCGACCTTTCAATGGGTTGGAAGAACCACCACTCCTTGAACCATTAGTGCACGATCCATTGGCTTTACCACCAACTTTAACACCCTTGCAGTCCTTTTAATGTAACCGGTCTTGCCACATTTCCAACAAGTAGGTGTTGCCTTCTTGTTAGGATCGCCTTGTGTTCTCATGATATTTGCGCTTGCCTTTGTTGTCATTGTACCTGGTGGAGTTATTATGCTCCACCATATTGACAACAGATGCACCAATAGCATTGCTACTCTTTGGCTTGTCATTATCCTGCACTTTGAGAGATTCCTCAATACGCAGATGACTGCCCAACTCAACCAGAGTTAACTCCTCTTTCTTATGTTTCAAGGTATGCTTGAAATCTTTCCAAGAAGGAGGGAGTTTGTAAATTACACAAGAGACTGAAATAGACTCATCCATGTGCATATTATGTTGTGTAAACCTTCCAAGTATTCCAAGAAGTTCATTGTATTGTTCCATGACTAGTCTTGAATCACTCATTTTGTAATTTGTAAAATTACTAACAAGAAACTTCTTACTTGATGCATCCTCAGCCATATATTTGGCATCCAAGGAGTCCCACAGTTCTTTGGAAGATTCAATGTTCTGATAAATATCAAACAGGGAATCAGACATACCATTGAGAATTAATCCTCTGCATATGTAGTCATCATTCTACCATTTGCTCCTCCTCCTGATCTGCTCCACAGTGGCATCATCACCATCATCAGGAATAGGTGTGGTTAGCACATACACCACACTCATGCTACATAGCAAGAAGTGCATCTTCTTCTACCACCTCCTAAAGTCCACCCCTTCAAACTTATCAAGCTTGGCAAAGTTTGAAGCCATGTGTTTCATTGCAGCAGTTTCCATTGATTATCACAAAATAGTTTACTTTGATTGTTGGTGTATATCTCCCAGCAGCAGGGTAAGATAATCAATCTTCAGCAGAAATGCTCAACTGTTCAGCAGAAACAAAACAAAGGTAAGCAGTAACATATACCACTTGGTGGTTACCGGATATCACTTGGAATCGTGTGATCACTTTCCAAAGTAAACTATTCGACCCTAATGCCTGGGTATCACGAATATCTACTTGGGATAAGACCAAATGCAGTTAGAGAATTAGGCACAATTCTATAACCCTTTCGCTAATAAGTGTTTATGCTTTCTGTTTGATTTCAAGCGTATTACTCTGTGTGTTCATGCATAAAACAGATCTCCTATTTATAGGAAATACTCTTGGCTAGGCAATAGAATTATGAGTATTAATCGGCCCATTAATAGCCTCATAATTATCCCTATTATAGCCATTAGTGGTTACATGACCAATTAAACATGGTCATAATGCAGTGTAAACTGCCACTTGAATATGTCAAAGCCGTTACAAGTTGTACTATCATTAGTGCTTTCATAGTGCTATCAGTGGTTACACAGCTTCAGTGGAAACGCCACTGCTTCAGTGTAAACACAACTTCAGTGTAAACACAACTTCAGTGAAACACCACTTCAGTGGAAACACTGATCCGGTGAAAATCGCCCGGTGGAAACACCGATAATCGATGGTAACCACAACAAGACTTTCACCAAGCACTACCAATACAAACCACTAGTAGAGTCGGGTGTTCATGGACCTTATGGGTGTACACTCCGTACCTCCTAACCCATTACAAGGTGTGAACTAATCCCACAAGTGCACTAAATTTTCCAACAACCTCTTACCTTCGATCACCATCGAAGCCTGGTAGTGCAATTTATTGTACAATCAGTGGCGCCATCCATAGTACCCGCTACTATAAGTCCCATAATCACCAAGGCTTACCCTCTTAACATTGTTGGCAACCTTAATTGGCAAAATCAATTGAATAACAACCTTTTTTTTAATATATATGTGATGCCATATTTATGACATATATTATTTTATTATGTTGTTTTAGTATCTACATTTTCTTATGTTAATACATTGGGACGTAGGAAAAATGTCCAAGATCCTCGCCTGCCGAGCCAAAAAGCTAAACGTGCTATGCAAAGCTAGAGAAAAGAAGGTCCGAGTGTTAATATTGATTTGTTACCTTAATTTGAACAATGAAATAAAGAGATGTTTTTATCAAGGTAGATTAAAGTAAGCCTTTAATTAATTGATGCATACTAGAATGTAAGTTTATATCCTAATCTACTAAGCTCATCTTAGCATTTATATACTTATGAGAAAATTATCCATGCAGCAATTGCACGAAAGTTTTATGTTGTTATGTTGAAATAAGGTCAAACCAATGGGTTCATGTGTAAAACTAAAAGGGTTATTAGGCTTACATATTAGCCCATCCGATATTAAGATGCATTTTGAGCTGAATAGGAGAAATTTTATATATCTATTTGTTTTGTCATGACAATTAACAAAAGTCAAGGGCAAACATTATATAAGGTGGGTCTTTACTTGGAACGGCCGGTTTTTTTCACACAGACAACTATATGTAGCCGTATCAAGGGTAAAGAGCAAGAAGGGTCTTAAAGTCTTATGTTGTGACAAAGATGGCAACCATTTGCAGACACACAACTAACGTCGGGTACCAAAAAAGTCCTTCATCGACTTCAATTTTTCCATTTTTTAAATCTTTTTATCTTTGAAACAATACACTCAACGTTATTTATGTTACATTATTTATCTTTCAACATTATACATTTTTAGCATATTAAATTTTTGCATCATGTTTGTATTACATTTTAATGTTTAATAATAAAACTTTAAGCTAGCCGGCCAACGGCCGAGCCTTAGGCTAGTTTTAAATATTGGAGGAGGCAAGAGGTAAGATTTGAATTATCCTTACATGGACTAAAGTGAAAAGAAAGACGAAGAGTAATTTAATTTTGGATTTGATAAATAATGTCTACTGAATATAAAAGGAAACCTGAACTTTGTTAAATTAACATGACATATATTTAAGTTAATTTTAATGTTTATTGTGCATTAAATATATAACTACCTTAAATATAGAAAGAACAGATTATTTAATGTGCATCAAACATTACATAATGAGCATTGTTTAGCAAATCCCATTTAATTTAACTTTAACCAAATACACAATTGTAAGTTCTTTACAAACATAATGATTACTCTTTCACAAAGAATATAGAATAAGGGCCCGTTTGTTAAGTTGTAAGGATTTACTGTGAGCAATGGATTTACTGTGAGCAAAAAGAATATCATTACAGTTATAGTATAAAATCAAAAAATAAAATCGCTTAAGGAAATATTTGCATTAATATTAGACATCGGGCAACTTTCAATCTGTTCGACCCATTTGACCCATTCCCACTATTAGCTAACTTTATCGATTTGGTCTGTTTGAGATAAAGGACACAATCCATAACGGCTACATCATCTATAGATGACTCGAAATTGATAAATATAAGCACAACTTAACCAAACACCTTAAATTTGTATACATCACCTGTAATTCTTGAGAATCTGCCGCCAATATTACAATTCAACAGTTAGGTTGTCATTTACATTCCAACATACATACATCAAACATAAAACATAAAAATTACCAAAACATGATAGTTAGTTACATATTTATGCAATTTTAGTCTAGCAAAATTAGATTAGATACATACCAGATACTGAGGCAAAGAGGAGAGAATGCTCAATTGCGAATTTGAGCCGATTAACAATAGTTCCACGATAACATCAAGATCATTAGAGCCATGATGCATGTGTTCTACCATATGTCCAAAAACTCATCTTAAAACTCAATTATTCATTTCTTCAATCGCCCGTCAGCTTCCACTATAACTGCCATCCTACCATTGGCTAGAATAGCTAACGTACCTTAAAGACAGTCCTTTCAAGTGGCTGATAATGAACATACGAAACCTTGACTGCATTGTTGTTCATCTCAGATGATGACCTGAAAAAATGACATAGTCCAGCAAAAGTTAGAGTTTGTACTATTTATTAATAGCTTAAGAAACAAAAAATACTCACGTATATATGCGAACAAACAATTGGACATAAAATCCATTCCAATTTAACAAATTCTAGATATCATTAACATGTTAAAGTTTTAAGTTTTCATAACTATTGATCGATAAAATGATGATTGTGTGCCTTTCGAAACCAAACTCTCAAGAAGAGTCACATTCATCATCAAAGCAATACTATATATATATATATTTGCAAACGTGTTAGGTGTTCAAAGTTACGACACTTTAAAGATCTTTTAAAGGTGGCACATTAAAGTCTGAAAGACCAGCAAGTACAACAGATAATGTTGTTATTAGCACTTGGCACCTCTTAACAAAATTTAATTTAAATAGCCATTTTCAAATGATCAAAACTTGCAAACTACATACATTAAAAATAAAAACATCTATTACAAATCATGTACATATAAGCTATGAAGTATACATACCATAGAAGCACTGAACATTCATATTATGAAAATGGTATTTTACTATTTTACTTATTAAACTATCATATAAAGCAACACCATGACATGGTCAAGAGCCTAGATAATTAATCTATATGGCTACTCCAAATCTAGGAAACTGATTAATTAATCTCTCACTGCCTGTGAGGTGCTCACTCCGAAATAGACTACACCCAGTTTTGCAGTTCAACCTCTGCTAGGAACATAGTTTCAATAGCAACATTCTTTGATCACTAAACGATGTATGTTGTGTAATAACAGTCTCATTTTTATCTTCTCAGTTATATAGTAACTTCCCTAAACTTCTAAGCAGTAGAGGATCGATGCAAAACCACTACAAAGTATAGCCCCATTACAATCATTAGAAAGAAAAAATAACTTAATGACAAACAACTGCACAAAATGATTTTATGTAGAAGATATGCTCCCCACCACCACATGCAAGCACCAACGGCCCTTTCATACCCGACCATATTGTCCGCCCCTAACATTTAAAGAACTCCAAGCTAATCCCACAACATCATCCTGAAAATTTTACCCATATACCACATATGAATCAAATGGGCTCTGACAATTCAAGAGGTTTCCAAAGGTTTATTTTGCGAATTCAAGAATTTAAATCCGTTAATAATGATACATTATAAAGCTTATGATATATGTCATTGGTGATCTCAACCTTTAAGGATTGCCAAAACAGTATATAATGTAATAATATTAGGGAAAATGGTAACAATTTTAACAATTTAGTTAACATATTAGCTTAATAATTGAAAGATTTGTAAATGGAATTTTTGCAAAGATGAATGTCTTTTGAAAAGCAGGCTAATTTTTATTTACATGCTAGTTTTAAAATAATAATTATTGGTTCTTGTCAAGTAAATAATAAATTATGAACCAGATCTTCAAGAAGTATTCCTGCAAATCCCGATTTAGTAAACCCCTTAATGGTTATTTTCACAAACAAAACTGAGATGATACATGTTAAGTTGATGAAATCAGTAGAAATGCTTTGATGCCTATAATGAGGAAACCGTAAAAATTAGAAGAGTTGTTAAACGAAGAGAGAAAATAAGTAGGTCAAGTGTGATACCAAATCATTGTGGAAGTTTGTTTGTGAATATTATGTGGATGTAGCAAACCTCTAATTTGAAATTAGAATAAGACACCTAAAATAGACCTAGCACAAAATTGATTAATGTACTGATAGTCACAAAAATTAGAAGATAATAAGCATAATCAACACAGTATTCCTATTCAAAATTGGCAGAGTTTAGACCTTTTGTTACACTTGATCAACTAATTCACATTCAAAATTTAATGGCAAAAATATAATATTGACTTATAAAACAAAAATTAGTATATCACCATAAGAGATACATGAACAACGCGCAATCATAGGTCCCCCACATCTAATAATCGCTCTTCCTTATGTTGCTATGTTCCCTCATGTTCAAAACCCCGGTCCCCTCTTTCTCCCGTAGCCACACCCATACAATTCCCAGAAGATTCAAAATTGAATATATTCATTCTCTTCATCAACTATTTTTATCATTTATTATTTCACATTTTTACCATTTCACTAGTTTCAGGATAAAGATTTTACAGCTAAATGTATTTGACCTAGTCTCCTGCCTATGAAGCACACTTATTTTAAAGACCAGTCCCTTTAAAGACCAGTCCCTTTAAAGCACCAGTGATGGGTAAAGACCAGTCCCTTTAAAGCACACTTATTTTATTTTTTATTTTTTAAATATGAAACTAAAAGATAAACGTATAAGTATTTACCCGCTCCACATAAACCGAAGGATTTTTACTGCTACAAAAATGGTAGTTTACGATTTATATTAATAGATTTACCTCTTGGCCAAGGATGAAAATACCGGAGAGGCAATTAGAAGTCCATGAACGCAAAAGATACCACACCATCTTTGATATTGCTTAAGTCAAAATCAACTCTGCACAACAATCGAGGTACATAAAACATTTGAACAACGACATTATTTAGTAACAAAACATGGCCTATAAGTAAGACTTACTGAGCACACACCACTCTCTGTGTAAGTTCTCAGACTCCTATTAACACCATTACTCGCAATTGCTTCTCGGTCGATATAATTTACCATGATTGGTCATTTTTCGTTTGAGAATAATTAATAACTCTCTGGTGGATTTAATTTAGGGTTTTGGGGAGATGGAAAACATTAGATACGTTTTTGGGGTGAACCAAACTCCATATGAATTGAGATATAGATGCGTGCTTATTTAAAAAATATATATATATATATAGTTTGGTCCGAAACTATGAAATATGAGCCAAGAAGGACGTGTGTATTTACTAACTTTTGCATAAATCTACGTGAAAAAACGAATTTTTATCAAATTTGGCTAAATCAAGAAATATTTAAGTTTTTTAAATAAAAAACAAAACTAATTTAATTATTACTCAATAAAAAATGAATTGATTTTTTTGAAATGAAATTTCCCACTAAAAGTTTTGTTTTATTATATAAAAAAGATGAGGATAAAACTAATTTTTTATCAATTAATTAAAAATAACATTAATTACACATATTTCAAAATAACAAGAAAAAGAAAAAGAAAAAAAAAAGAAAAAAAATCCTATTTGGTTGGATCGATTAGATGTAAATGTTAAAAATTGAGCAACGGATTGAATCAATCAACCAACAACCTCATAATAATAATAATAAACTTATATAAGCCTATAATTTTCAAAAGAGAAAATATCAAAAAGGGACCGGTCGCCTCACGGGTTAACCTTTTTTAGACCGCTAATTTTTTCCCTAAATAGACATGGGCTACTTTGGAATTGGGCTGCTAATTAATATTATGACACGTGTCCTGATAACGCTTAGATTGTACATGTTTCTAGTAGCGTTATGTGTGCTTTTGTATATGTTATTTGGTTATATTTGCGCGATTTTAGTGCTTAAACGCATCAAAAGATGTTTGTCTAGTGTTTATAACCAAGTACAAGGAAACGAAAGGAAAGTAAAGAAATGTTCAGCAAATAGAAGATTCCCGTTTCAGTGAAGCAGATCAAGCACAAATCATCTCAAGTACCTTTGAAGACCATAGTGATTGAAGAACCAAGTTCTACAAGATAAAGAAAGTAAAGACCAAGTTTCCGTAACTCAGGAAATCCAACCGGATCGGTTGCGAGTGCAACCGGATCGGTTGGAAAATGACCAATAATGCCAAAATGCCATCACCAACCGTTCGGTCGCCACCCGCAACCGGAACGGTTGGCTCTTTTGTAGAAGACCAACCGGATCGGTTGGTCATGTAACAGATCTGGTTGGAGAAGCTGTATCTTCCAAATCTTCACCACTAAGTTTCCTCTTTGCATCCAAACGATTCTAGGTCCTTTTCTTGGTGTATTCTAGTCCCTTCCTTACTCCTTGGAGGCCAAGTTCAGCAATTAATACCCTAGGCTTTGGAACTAGTATAAATAGAGGCCATTTGTGAGCATATGAGACACACACTTCAATACAAATCTCTCTACTCATCAAACAAAGCTTTTAAGCTCTCAAATTTGTCCTTAGAAGTCCAGGGAAGTTTGGAGTTCCAAAAGTTCCACATTTAGGGGCTGTTTGGTTGACAAATATTTGAAGTTTTGGGTGGTTTTGGATTTTAAATACACTCCTTCAACATGTTTGGTTCAAAAAAAGAGGGAGGTTTTGAATTCTAAATACATCAAAAAAAGGGTTTTTATAATTCACCGGATGGGGAGTATATTTAAATGTTGGACTTTAAAGTGTTTCAAATGGACAGTGTTACCCCCTATCATTTTCACCCACCTTCTTCACATCTCACACATGAGTCAAAATAAAACCTTGCCCTATCTCTAAACTCCATCACTCAAATCTTCTATTTTTCATCATCAATATCGTTTTAATCTTTAAATCTCCATGTCTATTTCTTAGTTTTAATATGTTGGTAAGTGTTTTTCTTTTTTTTTTCTTTTTCTTGATTTTTTAATCTTCGAGAACAAGTGGGTTTCTGAAAAGAGATCCAGGCATTCATATAAGTTCGATTGTATTTCTACAATTTTGGTTTTGAGTCGTTTCGATTTTATATCTAATGTTGTAGATTGCTTAATTAGTTACTATGGTGTTTTTATGCAAAGGATTTTGCTTGTTTTAATCTTGTTTATGATATTATTAATATTTATAATCCGATTGTGTTTAATTTTAATAAATATAGAAAAAATGTTTGGTATTTTTTTAATGAAAGCCATTGTTTGTTATTCTGTTTAGTTTTGTATATTTGTACAATTCAAGTCAATTCCAAAGCAAGTATGTGTTACTTCATGTTTTAATTTGTTGCTTTTTTGTTTTTGTCACTTCATAATGAAAAATGAGTCCACCATATGCAGGGTTTTGCTTTTTGAAACAAACATGATAACATAAGGATACTTTTGTCATTTCTCATTATTAACATTAAAATTCGTTTTACATATTTTAGTCAACCAAACATCTTGCGGAAGTTTGAATATCAGTGTTTGAAACCCTTCCAGCTTTTAAATACTCCAGAACTTTAAAACCACGTATTTCAAGTTTGTGAACCAAACGCACCCTTAGAGGCCAAATCACCAAGAAGTCTACCCCAATACTTTGGGAATCATTACTTCACCATTTGTAATCTTATTCCAAGCATTGTAAGACTTTTAATCATGTTTTATAATGTTCAAAGTTCTGAGTTTATGTTTATGTTTGCTATGAGTGGCTAGTTTCTTTATACACTTGCTTAAATGATGTTGATTGTCATATGATTAGTTAGTGATTGTGTTAACATGTTTTAATTCAATTTCAAGTTGATTCTAAGATCCAGTTGTGCTAAAGTTTCATAGTGACATTTGTTAATCAAGTTTGACTAGTTGATAGTAATCGTAGAGGTCGAAAGAACTTATTGTTATTCAACTAGTTATAATCATTTTGTCTATGGATGATTGTTTTTACCCATTATTCTTGATTATACAAAGGAACTAAGGTGTGGTTGTAATAGAAACACTTTTTGATTATCAAATTGGATTGGTTGGAAACATCTAAAAGGTCGTAAGATTAGTTGTTGAGAATCAATTGTAGCCTTTTGTCTATGATCGGTTACCTTTTGTATTGCCCATTTCTTAAGCAATTTGATAAAACAAGTGGATGTTTTTGTGTTTAAGTTTATGTATGTAGACTTATGAAACTTGAATTGATCTTGAATTGATTGGTTAAACGTAATGCTTGTTTTTATGAACTAAAATATTGACGAAGGTTTAACTTGTAAGAACAATAGATTAGTACACCAACTAATTATCATAACCAACATGTTAAGAGGTTAACACAATCACATTAATCTATGATATGAAACTAGTTTAAGCAAGTGTAGTTTTTAATCATCTGAATTTTATTATATCTATTTGCTTTATTATATGTTTTGGATAGACTCTGTTGATTCAAACTTGTGTTTAGATTCACTCAAATCCCTGCGAACGATCCCGACTTACCTTCATAATCTTGCTATAACGGACGAGTATACTTGCTCGTATGTGTTATTGGTAATATTGGTAATTCACCTTTTACAAATTTAAAACTTTTACACATGTAGCACATCAAGTTTTTGGCGTCGCTGCCGAGGATTTGATTGTGTTTCAGCAAGTTTTTGAATCCCCCTAAGTCGATTCAACCCAAATTTTTTCTCTCAGAAACTTCAACCGGATCCGGTTGCCATTCAATCGAATCGGTTACGTTTTTACCCATACCCAACTGATCTAACCGATCGCTCGCAACCCGCAACTGATCCGGTTACTCCATCTGTCTCAAGGAAATCTGTTTTCGTTGTTTGTCCGTGTGTCTAGATATTTCCTGGATTCTCTAGGGCATTGTATGAACACTCGAGCAGCGGGAATAGAACCTATTACACCTCTTACCAACCCCGAATGTTTGATTCGAAGAAGAAGAAGAGCACTTTTCATACCATTGGAAAATCGTGTACCAAGAGTACCAAACCCACCATTTGATAACCTCGTAGAAGCCAAAGTTGTTTACAACCCTTTCACCAATTTACCTTTCCCCATGGTGGACGATCAACCCATGTGGGGAACCAACCGAGCCGTAGCACCAACCCCTGAAGTGCTATTGTTGTCACAACCTTGGTGACAACTTCACCGTGAAGGGACATCACCTTTCTATGATCAAAGACTGTCAATTCGATGGCGTGCGGCCGATCCGCACAAGCACATAGCCGAATTTATTGAAATTTTCGGCATGTTCCGTTATGGCGACACCGATGTCAATGCCATCAAACTCAAGCTTTTTCCCTCATCACTCGCAGGAGATGCTAAAGTATGGTACAATGAATTAACCCCAGGAATTATCAACACTTGGGAGGAGATGAGGCAAGCTTTTGTAAGCCGATTCTTTCCACCTGCCATGTTTGATCGATTAATGGGAGAAATTCGTGCTTTCACCCAAAATCCAAACGAATCACTTGTCGAAGCTTGGCTTCGAATGAAAGATTTGCTTCGTAGTTGTCATGGACATGGACTATCCAAAGGAACTATTATCCAAATCTTTTACCATGGACTAGATGAAATCTCTCAAGGCATCCTTGATGCTGGAGGAATTTTTCTCTATAAGACTCCCAACGATGCACATCAATTGCTCGAATATAGAGTACTTCTCAAACTCGATTTGTCCAAAGATTCCAAAACTAAACCTCTCCGAAAAACTGTTGATTTTGTCAAAAACACTGATACCTCAAAACTAATGGAGAAGATGGAAGCCTTAACCTCAAAAATCGATTTGCAATACAAAGATATCAAGGATGAAACGAAGGAAATGCGAGACGGATGCAACAATTGTGGAGGAAATCATCCATCGTACGAGTGCGACGATAAGCCTATGGGTGGACCGAACGAAGGAGAAGCGAATTACGCCCAAAGAGGATACCATGGAGGAGGATATCGTAGTAACTATTACGGTCAAAATTATGGAAATTGGCAAGATCGCCGACCAAGGGATGACAACCGTGATTCTTAACCACGAACTGAAAATCCACCACCACAAAACCCCGACAAAAAGATGGAAGAAACCGAATTCGAGAAAACCATGAGAGAATTCGTGGCTAATCAAAAATTTGCAAATGATTTTATCAAAAATCAATTTTTCAATCTCAAAGCCAAAGTTGAGCAAGGACGGAAAAATCATCAAGCATCTATCCAAGATCTTGAAAACAAGTTTAGCGAGACTTTCGACCAACATTCCTCTAGACCCTCCGGTTCATTGCCAAGTAACACCCAATCCAACCCAAAACCATCAAATGATAAGACGACAGTCCACCACAAACAAGAAATGAGCATATCAATGATGTCCTCACAAGAAGTGGTCTCTCCTACGATCCACCACCAAATCCTAATGAAAATACTCCTATCACCAATGATAGTGAGGATGAATCCAAGGAACCAAACACAACCCAAACCACCAAAAGAAAAACATTCCATCTCAAGGCGTATACACCAAAATTCCTTATCCTCAACGCTTTGAAGAAAGAAAAGATGGAAGAGCGTTATAAGAAGTTCATTGAAATAATCAAAGAGGTTAGACTCAAGTTTCCTCTCGTTGATGTCCTAGCCGGAATGCCCAATTACGAGAAATTCTTGAAAGAACTTCTTAATAACAAAAGCAAGCTAGAGCAAATATCAGCTACCTTCCTCAACGAAGAATGCTCAGCTATTGTCCAAAACAAGATTCCACCAAAGCTCGGAGATCCTGGGAGCTTTCTTATTCCATGTACTTTCAGGAACAATATTAAATGCGATGCTTTAGCCGATCATGGCGCGAGTATCAATTTGATGCCTTATTCGCTGTATTCCAAGTTGTGCAACAACAACCTGAAACCAACAAAAATGAGCATTCGATTAGCAAATCATTCCTATCAATATCATGTGGGTATTGCCGAGAATATGCTTGTTCAAGTCGGTAAATTCATTTTTCCCGTGGACTTTGTAATCTTGGAAATGGAAGAAGATAGTAAAGTTCCACTCATCTTAGGAAGACCTTTCCTAACTACCGCTGATGCAATCATCAAAGTGAAAGGAAGAGAACTCAACCTTGGGTTGGAGAAGATCGAATCACTTTTCTAATCGATAAAGCGATCGCTACCCACATTCAAATGATGACACTTGTTTTAACATCGATGTTATTGATGAAGTCATCGACGAAGAATTGGACGCATTACTTAACGAATCCGATCCATTCATGACTACTTGAAAAATATCAATGAAACAGACTTTGACAAAGAGTTTGATAATTTCATGAAAGTAGAATTCGAAGGAGATAACTCAGAAGAAGAAGAAGAAGAAATGGAGGAAGAGGAAGAAAACTTTGAAGAAATAACTTTCAATGACGAGATGCGAATTAAATCCTCTATCGAAGAACAACCCACAGATCTCGAACTCAAACCTCTCCCAGATCATCTTGAATATGCTTACTTGGAGGAAAACTCACTTCTTCCAGTAGTCATATCTTCATTGCTCAAGGACAGTGAGAAAGAAATTTTAATTTCTGTCCACAAAAATCACAAACAATCTTTCGCTTGGAAAACATCCGACATCCCATGAATTAGCCCTAATTTCTGCAAACACAAAATCAATTTTGAAGAAGGGATTAAACCTGTAGTAGAACGTCAATGTCGACTCAATCCCAACATGAAAGAAGTTGTTAAAAAGGAAATCATAAAACTTCTCGATGCTGGTATCATTTACCCAATTAAGGATAGCCCTTGGGTAAGTTATGTTCACTGTGTTCCCAATAAAGGAGGAATGACGGTTGTGACTAATGAACGGAATGAACTAGTTCCAACTAGAACTGTCACTGGATGGCGCGTTCGTATTGACTATCGGAAATTAAACAAAGCCACAAAAAAAGATCACTTTCCACTCCCGTTCATGGATCAAATGCCTGAAAGACTAGCAGGAAATAACTTCTTTTGTTTCCTCGACAGATTTTCAGGATATTTCCAAATTCCAATCGATCCTAATGATCAAGAAAAGACCACTTTCACTTGTCCTTTTGGAACCTACGCATATCGGCGTATGCCTTTTGGTCTTTGCAATGCACCTGCGAATTTTCAAAGGTGTATGATCGCCATATTCAAGACATGCTAGAAACCTCCATGGAAGTTTTCATGGATGAATTTTCGATCTTCGGAGACTCATTTGAAGCTTGTCTTTCTAATCTTGATAAAATGCTCGAAAGATGCGGTTGCACACCTTGTCTTTAAGCGGGTAAATGTCACTTCATGGTGACCGAAGGAATTGTGCTTGGCCACAAAATCTCCAGTGCAGGAATGGAAGTAGACAAAGCAAAGGTCGACATTTTCTCAAAGCTTCCACCATCAACTAACGTCAAAGCCGTTAGAAGTTTTTTAGGACATGTTGGTTTTTACCGCCGATTTATCAAAGATTTTTCAAAAATATCTCGTCCGATGACAAACTTCTTGAGAAAGAATCTATCTTTGACTTCAATGCTGATTGCATGAAAGCTTTTGAAACATTGAAATCTCAACTAACTAGTGCTCCGATCATGGTTTCACCTAATTGGTCACTACCCTTCGAACTTATGTGCGACGCAAGCGATTTTGCTATTGGAGCCGTCTTAGGCCAACGTGAAGGAAAACACTTTCGGCCTATATATTTTGCTAGAAAGACACTAAATAGTGCTCAACAAAATTATACCGTCACCGAAAAGGAATTACTGGCCGTCGTTTTTGCATTCGACAAATTCTGATCCTACCTTGTGCTCTCAAAAACAGCCGTTTTCACTAATCATTCAGCACTCAAATATCTGTTCACCAAGCAAGATGCTAAACCACGTCTTATCCGATGGATTTTGCTACTCCAAGAATTTGACATCGAAATCAAAGATAAGAAAGGATCAGATAATCTTGCTGCTGATAACTTATCTCGTCTTGAAAACCCCGATCTTGAGGAGTTAAAAGAAGAAGAAATCGATGATTATTTCCCCGGTGAAACTCTCATGACCATCGATGGAACTGACGATCCTTGGTTTACTGACTTTGTGAACTATCTCGCTGGAGGAATTCTCAGAAAAGGTTTAACTCATGCTCAAAGAAGCAAATTCTTTTCGGAACTAAAATACTATTTTTGGGAAGAACCATATCTTTTCAAAATGTGTCCTGACGGAATGATCCGAAGATGTGTTTCTAGTTCCGAAACCCATAAGATTCTTGATGATAGGTCACTAGTTTTACAAACACAAGTAATAAGAAAGAGATAGAGGCGATTGAACAAGATAAACACACACATACATACGCGTAATAATACGGTAAGCCAAGATGTGAGTGAAAGAGAAAAACTTGAACAACCAACCCTCAAGTGAGGGTTATTACAATGTATTTATAGGCAAGGAGCAAGGGCAACACTCCCTCTCCTTCCCTATTTCCTTATTGGACATGGGCCTAAGCTCATGGGCCTTCTACATAAGCTTAAGGCTAAAACAAACATAAAGACCATAATTAAGCTAACTATTACATATTAATTACTAACACTTAATTAAGGTTTAGGAGTGATTCCAACAATCTCCCCCTAAGTGTTAGTGATGAACGGTGAAGGCGTTGATGTAATAGTAGCTTTGATGTCTTCTGATATTCTTCTTTCTTGTGAGAAGAATTATCTTTATACGAGCAATCTCCCCAGTGTAGAGAAATTGTCTTCTTCGAACAGTTATGCTTTGACGTCAATATTAACTTTGTTCTTTGATCGATGTTCTTTGTGATGAAAGTGATAGTATGTAGTTGTCAGCATCAAATCTGCATCAGGTCCGCTTCACTGCTCTAGTGTCTCCACGTCATTCTTCAACATGTCCACACGCTCTTTGACGTTGGATTTCAGTACTAATGAAGTTCTCTAAGTCTTTAACTTTGTAGATTCTTTGATTGACGAAGAATCATTCTGACTATTGTGTTGCTTTAGGATAGAACTTTCATTAGTGAGGATGTTGGTGTGAACATGTGAAGAATCTGCACGCTCATTCCGCTCCAGTGCTTCCGTAAGAAGAAAACATTAAAACGGTTAGTAATAAGCGGATACCAGCACTTACAAGTTTGAACTTCCAGAGAGTTAACAACATAGTGTGAAAACTCAACTCTAATTCTTACAAAGGCCGTTCTGAACCGGAGTCCCACAAGTAAGATAACACAATGTGCAAGTACACCTACGGTTCGGATGAGTCGATGAGGTACACCAAGCATTACCTCACGATCAGACCGTTTGAGACACACTAAGCGTAATCCACGGGAGTTACCGAAGTGACTGCTGTCGGGGTTGTTTGATGTTGACCACGGCGGAGTTTCCATTCAATCACCGAGGATCACGGATGTGAACCTCTCATAAATGTTCTCGACAGTTGCTAAGATGCGTGAAGGACTCTATATGAACCATCGAATCATCGAAGATCTTATTTATTGATCAACAAGTGATGAAATGTCAAGTGTTCTTTTGATGAATCTTGTGGCTCTAGACTCAATTGTGCGTTTGGTTTTCTGACGGAGACTAGGGAGAGGGTCTCTTCTTCAATATCGGCAATCTCTAAGAGAAAGCCGATAGATTATGTAGGGTTCCTGTGAGAATGAAACAAGCACATTGAGAGAAACTTGAGTGGCTAAGAAGGTTTAGTGCATGCGTCCTTTGGGTCCATGACGACTTTTAATCTTCAATACCGGTGTCATCAAGTGACAACCAAGAGCATATGAATTGAACCCGGTGCGCCCTAAGTTGAATAACTGGAGGGCTATTTCTTTTCACCCTTTAATTTACATTTCTTTTGATTCTTCAACTCCTTCTTTCTCGATTCTCATTTTCTCCTTTTTTACAATCATTCCTAAGGACTTCTAACACTAACTAATGGTAGTGTCCTTGGGTAGATCCTCCGCTCAGGCGGATCATAGGGCAGTTATTCATAACCTTAGTCACCTTATAACTCCATGACTAACCTATGTTTCCATAAAACCATTTAGTACCACCGAAAATAAGATCTCTCACGGTGTTTATGGTGAAAACGTTTTGAACCACCGTGAAGATAAGATTTTGCATAAATACTCCCCTCCACATGTGCTTAAGAGTTTTAACGGTTAAATGCACGAGAGCGAAGAGCGCGACATTTTGAATTGATTCACTCGAGATAGACAATCCCCGCGAGACACGATTCGTTGCATAGTTAAAGAGTTACATTGTCAGCTTTTAGGTGACAACTAGCTCTAGTAACTACCTTGAAGGTGTAGACAAACCTCGAAAGGTTGTCAAACCCGTCAGAGTTCATGTCTACCAAGAGTTTCTCGAATGGTACAATCTACTCAGACAAGTCCTTTGCGAGACACGTTTACATCACTAGCGAACTAGCTTGAAATTATTACCCGTCCAGGACAAGTCTTTTCGAGTTACTAACAGTTAAGCATCGTCAATTCGTTGGTTAAGTCTATGCACACGAGAAAGCAACAAACATATTTCTTATCACATATTGTCTCCCCCTCAAAAATGGCATATAAAATGTTATTTTTGAAACGTTTTGAGAATAAATATGACCATTTCGAGTGTTGCGGGAAGAGTGACACAAAGAACGTTTTGTTGAACAAAGTTTTAAGTCAAATACTCCCCCTCAACAAGTGATATAAACGGTTGAGGTTTTGAAAATCATAAGGGGAAGTACTTGTTCTTTTGAGCAAAACCTTGAAAATTGAACGGTTTGATAGGTTTTTCTCAAAAGTAAGAAGCTTTCGCTCCTTTTATAAGGATTGCGGCACTGAAGCATACCACAGGGTCCTTTCTTTACAAGAACGGGTTGTACACTGACATGCGTGCACAAGCCATAGACATAATATATCATGCATCCAAATATATAGTGAAAAGAAATAATTCAAGAGGTACCAGGGAGTCCAGTGATGTTTCCAGGAGTGCAAACAGGGCGTTGAAAGCCGGTAATGTTCATCTGGTCGACCACCAACAAAGCTCTCCAAGCGTCGAATCGATCCCTTCAAACAACCTTTCATCAATCATTACGATGATCCTTCTCACATCCCTTCGCCCTTAGAGTTCCATCGCTTTGGGTTCCCAATCTTATCACGTATATCCTTCAACCGATAAGCCAATCCGTCCCTAACCATCTTCAAGGTGTGATCCCCAAACTTGTGAAGATCATCACACGCCATTAAGCAGTTTCGTTGAAGTTCACTGCGATAAACGACACCGAACGGTTTGCTGATGAGCGTATATTGTGTAAGCTAGTTGATGTCGGGAAGATCGAGTTATGGTGGAGTGAAGTTAACACGTGTCTGATATGATTCAACGGCGAGCTGAAGATCTTCAACATGTTCTTTTATAACTATGCGTCTGATGAAAATGAGCAGAGACTTGATGAATTCACGTTGTATTTCGGTTGAAAATTGTCTCATGCGACCCTGTACTTTGGCAAGGTACATGTCTTCAATATCGTTGAGACAAATTCTCAAAGCCGACTTCACGAACGCATAATCCCTTTCATCCATCTTTTGACCACAATCTTCTTGAGAAAGGTGTAGTCCCATTTGGATGAAAGACCAACATGTTGGATGGCAACGATGTCTTTAGTACTAAACAACGCATGTTGTGATTTCGAACTCGGCGACTTGGTAGTAGATTCGCGGCGCTCGCCAATGATGAATCCCATACAATGCATCTCGGTCGTATGCTTCCACCGTTTTGGAGAACAAGTGATTGGCACGTTCCTCAATGGCTATGCGATTCGAGTATACAATGATCCTTTGGGAATGGAAGTGTCAACGATGTAGCGATTTCCTTGAACCATCGCCACCATGTAGAAGAAATTCCGGTCTTTGTTGAAAAATATCGAAGGAATCCTTGGTTCATCCGGTTGGCGATTGTTGGTAGAGGTTTGGTCCAATCGGTGTAGTATGGAGGGTTGTCCCTTTTGTGAAGTCAATGTTTACTTAGGTTGAGCCAATCCATGTTGTTAGACATGGCTCTAGCAATGTTCTCAAGGTGATATTCAACCTCGATGGCACTTTCGGAGCTGTCTTTTAGAAGTTGAAACGCTTCATTCTTGATTCGCTTCAACTCAGATTTCGTCATTTTCTTCACATGGAACTTTTCTTGCAAAACTTTAGCATGCTCCAATGTAGAACCTTCGACCAGATCTTGACCTTCTTCAGGGTAGGGAGTGTTGTTAACAAGAGTAGCAAACCATTCAAATTCTTCAGTTTTATCGTCATCAAGCCATGATACGACGTCAGTCTGAGGCGTCTTCTTCTTCCTTTTAGAAGGCCTTGATGATGATTCTGGTTTCTGCACTTGTTTGGGTGAGGTGGGTTGTTGTTGGGGCTCAAGGACCTCTTCATCGTCACCACCCGTATACTCAAAGTGATCACCGGTTTTCTGAGTCATGGGTGGTAACTCGGAATCGTCCCCGAGGTTTTCGGTTGAAGAGCGAGGAGGGACCTTTGTTGAGCGGGGAGTTCGTTGAGGAGGAGGTGGCATCGAAGAAGATTCACCGATCGCTTCGACGTTTAGGTGCGTAGTCTTTATCCTTATCCTTATCTTCATCGTCTCGGGACGTTTCAACTTTTGCTTCAAATCTACAAGCTTCTTGAAGTTGGTAGTCTAGCAATGCTTGATACAATTTGCTTCTTCGAATTGAACATTGCGGATCGTGGCGACATTTGTGTCACAAGCTTGGCTACCAATTCATTATTCGAGAACACGACCGGATCGGTCGGATTGATTGTGACGGTTAAGGCGTTGATAGAATAGTTTGCTTGGCAATCGCATCGATTTGGATAAAGTTGTCTGGTGAACAACTCCTTTGTGACTTTAGGAACGTACTCCAGAAGGTACTTTTTAGTGTAGCCTTCGATCATTTCGTTCAGTTCCTCCTGACGGTGTTGTTTCATGAATTCCTGAACAAACTTCCTTTCCTCTTGCATCTTTTCTTTCTCGTCATACAGATGCTGTATGTGATCAGCAAAGAAATTTAACTTCTTGTTGAGTACGTCTTTCTTTCTGACTTGTTTGACAGCATCCACAATTCGTTTATGTGTATGAGAAATCCTAGATCGAGGTGGTTTCTTCACGGATTTGGATGATGATTTGGTTGATTTCTTTGATGGTGGTGGTGATGAATGAGAAGAAGAATCTGATGAAGATGAGACGTGAGGAGACTCTGGGTCCTTTGGTGGTTCAGAAGTTTCCTTCTGTGTACGTGTCGGACTATCCAGAAGCAGATCGTCGTAATCAGCATCTTTATCTATCTCAGTTTCTGGTTCCTCAAAATCATATACAATAGTATCCTCCGCAGGCTTTTGTTGTTGCACAAGAGTGGTGGCACCAGCTCCCTTATCAGGTTGATTAACCGCATCAGGAGTTGGTGTAGAGTGGACAGCACCACTAGATCCTCCGGGGCCACCCATTTGATCTTATTCAAATTCTTTAGCCTTTTGAAGGTGTCTGACGATTTTGTACTTCTTTCTGTATGATTTATCCAGTTGCTCTTCTTCTTCTTCAGAGCTCTCATTATAGGGCACAAGTGCAGGAGTCTTCCCTTTTCCTTTATCAGCTTGAGGACTTGGAGGTCTTGGCACTCTTGGAGTGTCAGAGACATCTTTTGCAGTTTCAGAATAGTAGATCTCCTCGTCTGATTGTGTTTCATCAGAACTTTCGTCCCTAAGCTGTTGTTGCGGTTCAGGTTTGGGAGTTGGAATAGGAATAGCTTCCTTTGCAGGAACAATCCTCTTTGAAGGAGGGTTCCTCTTGGGGAACTTCCTTTGACTGTACGTACTTGCGGCACTACTGAAGATCGCCTCTTACGGTCCTCCGAGTAGGTTTCCCGAAGCCTTATCATCAAGATGGCCAACTTTACCTTCTTTAACGGCTACCCGATACCTTTTGTACGTTTCCGACTTTTGATTTCCTTTGTAAGAAGGTGATCGGGCAACTCAAGACCTGTTTCTTTGTAGACGATTCTTTGATTCGGATGGATAGTATGGGCTCGATCAAGATGTCATGATTATCGGGTCATTGAGTCTCCTGGGGATATTAGGATGAAGTCCAAGAGCTCTGGATCAGCAGTTTGGTGTATCGGCATAGGAATTTTGGATCCAAGCTTTATGAAACAACATCATATCTTCCCATAGCGATGCTTCAATTTCGATGTCCATTTTATTCATCGAGACCGTAAAATCTGCGGTTCCATGAGCTTAGGATGCTCATAGCCACCGTCACGACCGAGACCGATTGGTGATGATCATGTAGAGTGTTCTCCATGGTTGAGGAATATTCTTCAGCTCCACGTGAGAGTGCTTAGTAATGATTCTTGTAGCTTCATCATAACCTATATCTATCAAAAATTGCAGAACTGTCCCTTCAGTAGGAGTAGCAAAGAGGTTGGCTGAAGTGATGTCTAGAATGATGAGAACAACCCGTAAATCAGCAGGAGTGATAGTGACTTGTTTGTGGTTAAGAGTCACATTTATCGCATTTTGACCGATGATCCTCCGCATAGAATCCCGGTTGTTGAATGTATACTGAACCGTGGCGAGTGTGAGAGCATATTCGGTAGGGATGAGACTTGAGAATATCCACCGCAATGAGACAAGAAGATTACGAGCATGTGAGGGTGTCAAAGTCAACCCTAAGGTTGTTCTTTCCAAGCTTTCTCGGATAACCCTCTGGAAAGATATCGCAATTGTAAGAACTTCTCGATGCATCCACATTTATTTGTTCACCATGTCGTGATCTCGAAATAACATTAGCCAAAAGAACCAACATATCGAAAGACATAATGTTAGTCAACGAAGGTCTTATTGTCTAGTTATTGAATGTACAGTGTCAATGATTGTTACGAGTCCTAAGTCCAATAGTCCAATGACGTCATGAAATATTTCGTGAGTTAGTTAACTTTAAGTTTAAAAGTTTATGTTATCACTTATGGTTCACAACATATCAAACGTTTTAGGTTTATTAGTGACATTATTGGATTCGTGACGTTATGATAAGTTTATTAACAAGTTTGTAGACGTAACAATTCATAATGAAGGTCAATCAAGGCATAGGCGTAGAATTGGCAAAGTTAAGCGTAAACAGTGAGTGACATACGCCAGAGGCGGCTTATGCGTGAGATCTAACTTACGCGTAAGAAATGTTACGCGTGGGAAAGGGGACCTTCTGCGCGTAGAGCTTACGCGTGAGGCGTATAAGAACCTTACGCTGCAAGGCTTACTCGTGAGTAGACCTTATGCGTGGAGGTCATTGTTCGCATATCCTTCATAGGATACGCGTGGTCCCATTGTAGAACCTTACGTGTAAAAGTTATGCGTAGGATTATTCTTACGCATAACTTGACTACGCGTAGAGTAATCCTTATGCGTAGAGTTGCAAATGACCTTGATTCTGAATATTAAGCGTAGCAAAGCCTGAAATAAATTCATCAAATCATCAAAGTTAACACAAAACATCATTTTATCAACAAGTTATGGCATGAACATTCATAACTAAGTTACGCGTAGAAAGTCATACGCGTAGGTCAAAACCCTAAGGGTTAAGATTTACGCGTATAATTTCTAACCATGGGAAATGCACCAAACAAATTCTGGTAGGTCTATGATGTTGAGAGAGTCTTTGAAACAAGTTATAACATCTAATTCATGATGAATCAAAAATACCCAAACTATAGAACTTTAAACCCTAATTCCAAATTGTTAATAATTCAGAGTTTCTGGGTGGTTATAGAGCAAGGATATCATCAATTCAACATCACAAGAACATAACCCAACAATCTTTTTGACCAAAACACTTCACATTCGAAAATACCCAAATCGACTCATAAACCCTAATATTCAAAAACCATTAATTCGTGTTTCTGGGTAGTTTAGGTGATGAAAATGTGTTTATTGATGTAAAAGAAACATTTTGACACAATATTTATAACCACAAACACCCATTCTTGATTGAGTGTTCATACGCTTATGCGTAGGACACAAAATCAAACATAGATCAAAATTTGACCGTTGGTTTTGTATAAGAATCAAAACCTATGTTTGTAAACACGTTAAGATCATAAAACCACTTACAAATTGATGATTGATAAGGTTTTAAAAGGTACCATTTTGAGGGGTCGTTTTAGCCCTTATCTGATCACTTTTGTATCCGTTATTGCTTAATATCGTTCCTTTTCACTTTTTAGGTCTCTTGAAGGCAAAATGCTGGAATGGCACTTATTTGGACGAAAAGCGAATATAAGAAGAAAATGGCCAAAGTCAAAATCGAGACACTCAAAGTCTTTGAAAATAGAAGGCGGCGGCGTCGCTTAATCTATGACGCGTCGTAGGATTTCGTGACGGTCAAGACAAAACTCGTATTTTCAAGAGACGGCGTCGGGTTTAAAGGAGTAGACCGTCGCAACTCGGGCGGCCTAGATGTGACCAGACGGCGTCGAAATTCTGAGGACGGCGTCACAGAGCATAAGGTGGCGCCGTCGCAAGGTTAACGTGGCCAAGGCGAAACCCTAATGACGGCGACACGGCGTCCACGAAACATAAGGTGGCCGCCGTCGCATATGTAATCTTATATATAGAATCCGAATTTTTCAGTTTTAGAGAGAGTCTTTTGGAGTGAAAACCTAAAACCGAACCTAAGGTGTCTTGTACAGCATTTTAGGGTTCTAAACCCTATTTTACATCAAGATGAGTAATTACTTCATCAATTCAATTATGTCTTTGATTATTTGTGTCTATGCTTGCATGTTCTCCATGTCCGGCTAATTTATTTGTGTGTTTGCTTAGGAAGTATGAAACTTAATTATTGAATATTGATTGGTTGTTTCTTATCTTAGTTGATTAATGATCTAGTAATGCGATAGGTCATTCGTTGTGTACTTAATGCTTGATTTATCTTTGTGAACCTTAGAATATGATTACACGAGTAGTTGTAGGCTAAACTATCCAAATAGTGCCTTAGAGTAAGAGTTTATCATCCCTAGTGGGTTTTGTAGACGAGACCCTTTGGTAAGTTCAAAGAGTTAGGGAGAAACGCACCCTACAACTTTAGACACACAACGCAACTAAGAATAAGGACGTGACAACTCAACCATCAATAGGAGATAATTAAGGAGTAGTAAAACCTAAGTAAACACATCTTTAAACTATCATACAGTACACATTAATTAGACATAGACTCCCACAACCTTAGTTTAGATAATTAGATAATAGTAGAGTAATCGGTAGAAATACCAACCCCTAAATCCAATACCGAGATTCGTACCTTTCAATTTCATAAAATATAAAAATACAAAAATAATCTTCCTCAACCTCAACCTTAGCGTAGTAACTTCTCACTAGCATTCCTATTCCCCAGAGAACGATATCAATACCCGTGGCTTACCCTAATTACTACACTACAACGATTAGGTTCATCGCCTAGGGTGTTATAAAACTTGCTCGAAGAAAAGGAAGTTTCCTTGACCCCGAACGCTACTGTAAGCGTATCAAGTTTTTGGCGCCACGGGAATAGAATAGCTAGTTAGTAGTCCACCTCGTTTAGGTTCTTTGCTTGATTCCTATCAAGTAAATTTTGTCATTTTAGCTTTCTCTTAGTCTATCCCCTTCTTCGTGACCTTTGTTCGTAACACCCATCACTTTTCATCATGGAGGATGATAACCAACCACCACTCATCAACCCACCGCCAAATGACCCGCCAAGAGCCCGTACTCTTGGTGAATACTCAAGACCAAGCCACCTAGGCTATAGGAACACCATTGAGCTTCCCGACCAAGCCCAAACTACGTACGTGATCCGACACCATCCGGTTGGTGCAAAGCGGATGTGCATTCCATGGACTTTGTTCGAAGATCCAAATCGACATCCGAGGGATTTCCTCAAAATTGTCGATTCCATCGACCTTGATGCTACTACTCGGGAGACCACGCTGCGTCTATTCCAATTCTCTACGGGACCAAGCTAGTAATTGGCTTGAGCGACTTCCATGGCTCCATCTCAAGTTGGGATGATCTTACCTCGCTTCCTTGCTCAATTTTTCCCACCGGGGAGAACCACTAAGCTTAGGAATGACATCTTGATGTTCCAACAACGTCAAGGTGAATCTCTCTACGAAGCATGGACCCGATTCAAGGACTTACTTCATAAAGTCCCTCATCACGGCATTGATCTTTGGCTCCAAGTCCAAATTTTCTATGATCATGTCAGTCTCTCCCTCCAACAAACCATTGATTATGCCGCCGGTGGAAGGCTAAGTAACCTCGATGCTAAGGCATGCTGGGAGGTTATTGAGGACCTAGCTCAATATGAAGAGGAAGGTTGGGAAACTCCAGTTGTTCAAGAGAACGGGTCAACCTCCTGAGCACAAGCAATTATGAGTATGGAGGCCCAAGTGAAGGCGTTAATGGAGGTAACCACGCGTGCTGATGAACATGTGAATGCAATCAAGGAATTTTTGATCCCGAGAAAATCCCGGCAGGATGAATTCGAGGACATTATGTTGACATTTGTCTACAAGCAAGAAGAGGAAATAAAACGCCTCGAAGCTCAAATGCGAACAACTCATGACACTTTCTTGGGCCTAGCTAACGACTTCATGTTGAGCATCCGTGGTGAAATCGCAAAAAACAATATACCTAAAAAGCTAGAAAAGGTGTATGCGATACCAGGACACACCGGGGTGACTCCCGAACCTTCTCCCTTAGTAAACCTCGTTAAGGAATCATATTCTTGCTTGAACTCCGGTCTCAACGTTTCCCACTTGCTCCCTAGAAACACATTCATTGGAATGGTGCACGTATCACTTCCCGATTTCCCCAACGCGAGGAAAAGTTCTTTCGGTTTTAAACCTGGAAAAAAGGAACCTCACCCGCAAGACTTCGGAACTTCTGAAATCACGATTGAAAGACAATTTGACATATGCATTACTTACCATAGTGGAGAATACTGGTGGAATAACCAAATTAATTTTAAAATAAAAACTAGGTTCCTTGTAAAAAATAGTAACCAGATTTTTGATCCGGGCGGATTGACAGAACTATTTTCTTTTACGAAAATTTGGGCGTGACACCGTCGTGATACAATGTGTGACGTCGTCGATAGCCGATCGACGAATAAATACCTCACCATCCCTTTCATTCCTTACCTACACAATTTTATCTCGCCCACATCACACAACCGCTTTCCCACCTCTAATTCATCATTTTGCCACATCAATCTCCACAAGGTAAGTAATCTACATTGATCTTTTTCTATTCAATTGTCCTAATTCATGCCCAATTTTGTTTTTCCCTCTTTCAATCCGAAAACCCCAACTAATTTGATATATGCTAAGTGCCGCCTATGAATCTTGTTAATTTGGCTAAAGATTAGGCGAATAATAGTGTTATCATTTGGGGGTTAACCTTGCGAGAAGCCTTGACGGCTTAGGAATCAAACCCACCTAGCCATTATACCATTGTCACTGCAACATGGGTGTTTGGGTTAAGGGCTGTGGTTAAAAACTGGGTTTTTCCCTCGCAAAGGTCGGATTTGAATTCTGGTCGGGGTGACGGCGTCAGGTCTGTGATGTGACGCCGTCGTAATCGTCTGACGCCGTCCTCATTTGTTTAATTTTCTGTTTCAGATGAGTAGAAGAACAAAGAGAACTAGGGGACAGACTTCTAGTGCCCAGGAAAATATCGCTGACACAATTGCTGAGTGGGGAGTTGATCGTTTCCAAAACAGTCAAGAAATATTGACCAAAGGTTTTAGTCAACAAAAGTCAACTATTATGGACTCAATACAATTTCCCTTGGAATTTAGTGGATTCCCGGATCGTTTAGTCCCACGGAGGTTGAATGGTGTTTGAAAACGTTCAGACGTAGAATGATCACTAAGAATAATGATCTGTAAGGATTTTGGTTGAAAATTACACTACTGAGTGTTTGGAATTGTATTTGGATACAGAACTATAAAGCACAACAATCAGATTAAACAAACGTGTATAGCAAGTAAATAAAAATGTAAATTTAAAAACTACAGGGACTTAAAATGACAAGTTTAAAACTAAAGGGTATAAAATAAAAATTTGAAAACTTTTTAAACTTAAAGAAAATTAAAATCTAAAAAGAAAATATTTTACTAATATTATATTAATTTAATATTAATTAATTAATTAAAACTATTTTAAACTTATCTAAAATTTAGTTTAATTAATCTAAAAAGATTAATAATACAAAACTAACTAAGAAAATTACAAAATTATTTTCTAAAAATCTAGAACAACTTAAAATATTTATAAAAATTAAAACAAATATTTTTGTTTTTAGCTAAGATTTTATTAATTAAAACTTAATTAATAATTTAAATCTAATTAAACTAATTAAAGGATTAAAATTAGAAAATAAAAGGAAAAATTATAAGATTAATTTTTATAGGTTCTAATTAAGTTAACAAAGCTAGGAAAAATATAAAAAATGGTTTTACTTAATAAAATTATTTTTACTATTTAATACTTTAATATTAATTAATTATTAAAACTATTATTAATTATTAAAAATACTAGATGACAAAGGAAAAATCGAGAAAATTCCTAAAATACTTTAATATGACAGAAACTTAAGAAAATATAAAAACAGATAAGTGCTTAATAATAAGCTGAAAAGAAAATTAAAAAGCTAATTTATATTAAATAAACGCTATCACTATTTTTAAAATTGATGTTTTTGTGATTTTTCTTTTACAAAACTATTTAACTACTGAAAATAAGCAACTTTAATGAAGGCAAAAATTTTGGAACTTGAAAATAAGCTCAGAATGAGCTTATAAGCTTAACAGTTTAAGCTTTTGGCTTATTTTGATTTTTAAGCTCAAACAAGCTTGAAATAAGCTTCACAGTTGGAACCAAAGGTACTTTAAGCTATAACCAATTGAGATGAACTTAGAATAAGCTAAAACAACCAAGAAAGTACCCTGAATAAGCTACAAATTGAAAATAAGCAAATCCAAATCCTACAATAACCAAACAGGCCTGCAGTCAATTATACAAGCAATTTAAGCTTATGAAATAGTGAAAAGCTCAAAATAAGGATGAAGTATTGAGATGGCTTGTTGAGCTATTCAAAAGCCAAAGCTTTCAAAGTGGGAACCACTAATGAGCTTTGACAAGCTTTTGAAAAAGCTTGTAAACACCGAGTATTCAATATTCACGAAATGGGACAAACAAAAAGCTAGTAGCACCCTACCAAATAAGCTAGAAAGTTGAAAATAAGTCTTGGAATAAAGAGACGACTAGGTGGGCTTTCCAAAAGCTAAGGGTCAAACCACAGGTCTCTAATAAGCTCGTGTGAGCTTGTGAAATCAAGCGATAACATTAACTACTACGGGCGCAGGGAGGTTTTGGAAAAGTGCTTAAAACAAGCTAAGAATTAAGCAGTTTATAAGCTAAATAAAAATAAACTAAAATTATTCTAGTGAAGATAAGCAGTAAATAATATTAACCTAAAATCTTGAGTCCTAAATCCTAACAATAAGATCACAAGAAAAATAACAAGTTTATTCAAAAACTGCAAATAAGAAAATTTGACTTTTTAATGAAATGATCTAAGTTGACTTATATGAACTTTGAATCAAATCTACTTACGATTATGATGTTATAAGGTTAATTAAGACTAGTTTGATCAATAATAACAACTTATGAACATAAAAACATGATTATGGAACATGAAATCTACACAGTTAATAAACAAGATGTGATCACAAGCTATTTTGACTTTCTTTCAAATGAGCACTGGTTTTTATTGTTTCACTGAGCTACTATGACCTAATGTGACATAGATCAAACAAGAACAATGGCATGAACACCCTCTAACACATTTACTCACAAAGCCAAACAACCCTTTAATAAGACTAATTTTTGGTTTTTAAGGCAAATGGGTACAAAGACTTTTGAAACTGCTTTTTATCAACTTGTTATGAGTTAATAAGCCTAAATGAACACAGAAACACTAGTTTAGACTACAATTACTTGGTATTCTATATTATGCTAAAATGACAGTTTTAAAGCTAGTTTATGAAAATTGAACAAAACAAGCTGAAATGAATAAAGACTGTTCTAAAAAAAACTATAATATGATAAAATTAAGCTAATGAGACAGAATAATGCTAAAATTTACACACTTTAAACAATTAAACTAAGAAATGCAAATTTTGAAGAAATTGCTTACAAATGGTGTTTATGCACAAAGCTGAGAACCAAGAACTGAGAACACAACCTACAGCTTCCCAATAAGCTTCTAAACCCAAGGCAATCCAAAATTTACCCTGCTCCAGCTGTGATCATCTTCTCCATTGATTTTTTTATTTTCTAACTACTTTTGAGTTTTTTTTTTGTATTTTTGAATTTTAACTCTAAACTGGATTTTAAAGTTTCTAAAAGCTTTAAAAAGCTTTATAAGGAGCTTATATGAGCTTATGAGTCCAGAACAACAACTAATAACAATATTAAAACATATTGAGAATTTAACAAGGAAATTTGCATAAGCGGAAAAGATGACTTATCTGAAATTGAGGTTTACAAAAGTTTTATTAGACACTAAGAACATGAAATACAAAGCTTGAAAGCTAATTGATACACTGGAAATTTAAAATTAACTAAGTCGACATTACATAAACTAAATTACACTAGATAGATATCTACATTGCTTCATTTCTTCTTTATAAAGATCTTTTTGAGTTCCTTGTCGACCTCTGAATGTTTCCCACTTCATTTCAACCCTTGGATCCTTTGAATTCATCACAACCGTCCATTTGGCATTTTGGCGCCAAAAAGTCATTTGAGTGGGAGTAGCAGGTTTTTGTAATTAAAGAGTTTTAGGACGATGTGGAGGTGGAAGGGAGTGGGTGGGTAGACAGCTGGGGTGATGAGGTGGTGGTGAAAACCACCCTGGTTTTGGGTTGCAGGCGTGGGTGAGGAAGATGAACAGTGAAGGCGGGTTTTGGTTAAGTCAAACCCAGTTTGACTGGGTGAGGATTATTAATAAGCTGGGGTTCAATTGGGGTGTTCAAATGGGTTTTGGACTGGTTCAAAAAGCTCAAGGGTCATGGTCCAAGGTTCAAGGTTAGTGGGTTGGGCTTGCATTGGGCCAGCAGGATTGGATTTGGGTTTGTGTTTATTTAAGGTCCGGTTTGGTTTGTTTAGTTAATAAAACACAAGGACCATTCTTGTAATTTCTGCAAAGTTGAGGGGTTAAACCTGCAATTTTTCCAAGGTTAACACAAGGACCGATTATGCCATTTATGAATAGTACAAGGTTTACTTTTGATTATTTTCACTTTTTAAATTCACCAGGGACTATTTTTGACAATTTTTAAACTTTAGGGACTAAAGTTGTTATTTTGTAATTTTTAAACTTTGAAGGGATTGTTTTGACAACTTTTGAATCTTGGGGGACTAAAACTGCCAAATATGCAAACTTGATATGTTTTTCACCTGCTTTTGGTATTTTTGCATTTGAAACACATAAAACACTTATTTGTGATATTTTTATCATTTTGATGCTTTGACGGGTGTTTTTGGATGTTTTTGGCAGTCTAAAAGGTACAAAAATGATGAGTATTTGCATACTCATCAGGAGTGCTTGCCGAGGAAGATTGCCAAGTTCGTTACAATGATTTGCTTCATCAAACTATTGACTCAGGGGCTGTTGTGGACTGGGGGTTTCTTGAGGAACATGATCTGGCTAGAGAGTTCTCAAATAGTTTTAGGAGGGACAAGTTCACTGATCCCCAGTGGGAAAGGATGTTTAGGATGCGTGAACCCGTATATGGCGAGTTGGTGCGTGAATTTCACGTATCTTACACGTTGGATTTAATTCATGTCGTGATAACATTGAGTTTCAGGGGGTCCGATTTAGGTTAGGAGGAGATTGGAGGGCTATGTCGGTACTTGAGTTTGGATGGAGGTTGGGGTTATATACTGCTGGGAATGCTGAGAGCGATGTTTTTAGGGCTAGCTTAGCACCCGGACTTACCCATAAGGATGAAATGTTGTGTATTCAGTTCTGGAACACGATAGCTAACGGGGAGTACATTACTGGGTGTACTCTGCATCTCGAATCTGGGATCCATGGATTAGGTGGTGCACCGTTGTCTCACATTCTCTATCACGGGCCGGAACACTAGTCATCGTGTCACTTTACGGATCTATTCTATCTCTCCGCATGTTGGCCGGTGTGTGCTGTAACATCCCATTCGGTTAGCCGACTACTTGAGGACCGCCATGGGATGAGGTTTGAGGATAAGGTGTATGGGGTATGTTTATCACCCGGTTGGCTAGGTCTTTTGGCATTTTGGCGGGAGGTACCATACCTTAATGAGGTGTCACCAAGGGTCGTCAAGCCAAGTACTTAAAAGCTATGGAGGTCATCATGGATTATGGTAGGGGCTTTGCTTGGTTCCGTCTCGACCCGCCATTCAAGGTGGTGATGACGATGATGATGAGGAGCCACAAATACCAAAGACACCGGCGGGGGTGAAGCAGAAGCTCCACCGACGCCTCAGGGCACATGTCTAGTGGAGATTGGCGAGCCTACCAGGGAGCATGGATGGGACGATGGATACATGGATGGCACAAAGAAGACCGGAGGGCTAGTGGACCTATGACCATCTGGTCGCAGATGCATCGATCTGCTCATGCGTGATCGCCTTGACCCACATCTCATTGATCCTTTCCTGGCGAGGAGGATTATCCACCCTACGGTATCTGAGCCATCTTCCCCCTGGTTATGACTATCGTTATGGACCCCCTCCCCAGTGACTCATGTAGTTTGTATGGATTATTTATGAAACAATTTTTATTTGGGCATGTAATAATCTAGGACATCTTAACTGTGTGATGAACTTTGAACTATGTGGTGTTTATGTATATTTGAATGTGGTGTGATTTGTCTAGCTTATGTGATTGGATTGTCTTTGTTAGTGTCATATGTCTTTTATTAATTGTTTATCCTCATATTTAAATTTGTAAAAATACTTTATTTTGTTTTTAACCTCGTCTTAATTGCATATAAAGGTATTTTACATAAGGGATAAGTGTAGGGAGGATTACACACGTTTTCAAAAGAAACGTAAACATGAGAATAACAATTAACTAAAAGATATATATGTTTGTTTGTTCGAGTCAAATGCTTGTATCGAGTCATAATGGATGTTTTGCGTAAATTTTCCGATTCTAAAGATGTAAATTTTCCGAATTTTTCCGAAAATCGCACCGCTTTTTGTCGGGATAACTGTGGCGTCGAGATTGCAACTGACGGCGTCGGAAGGAGTAAAACATCGATTACTTTTTCTCGTTTCGAGCTACTTATAAATTTTGAAATTTTCCGTGTCTTAATTTTCTTAGAAATTACGTAAACATCCATTCCACAAGCATTATATCCTAGTTTAAATCGAGTCTTATATATATTATTACCGCCGATTTTATGCGAAGGTTTCGTTTGTTTTCTTCAAGTGTGCAGGTTTAGTTTGTCAAGAAGAAGTTACATAAGATTGGAAGGAGATTTTCACGCAATAATTCTTCTTGGAAAGGATTTAACCACCACTTTACATGGATCCTACCGAGCTAATCAGGGGAGTATTAGTTTCTTTCGTTTTTAATTACCTTCCATTATCATAACTTTGATACTTTCGGGAACATTGGGGACAATGTTCGGTTTAAATGTAGGGAGGAAAATAAACGGAACTTTGAAACTATGCTTATCCTTGATTATTTGCTTTGTCCAAGTGCATCTGTGTAATAAACCATGAGAAAATGTCGGTTAGGGTAATTTTGGCACCAAATTTAAAATTTTTTCATGACATATAGGAGTGGGCCATTAGTCTTAACAAAAGCGTCTCATGGATAGGAAGTTGCATGACTAGCACAAAAACCCTTTACCACCCAAATTCCACCCAAAATGTGAGGATCACCCTTAGATTAGTAGGAATTAAAGCATTCATCTTCAATGCTTAGAGTGTGAACCGGTAGTATATTAGATTCTAGAACTTGTTTTGTGATGCATTCCGAGATCGCAAGTGAGGCTACACTTGTGTAGTTAGGAATAACTAAATGATAAGAGGCATTAGGATAAACCCTTGTTTGATACCCGTAATATAATTACTTCTTCCACATCGGTTGAGTAATTCCCCCACACCCTTTGCGTTGTACTCATCTTTAGTACACGATACCCTAGTTAACCCTCGAGACTATCCTTTTCGCGGTTCTCGTGATGTTTCGGTTTTTGGAATATCAATGAAGAGCATTGTTTACACCCCACCCCCAAATATACACCCAAATCGCCTTAGCCTACCCTATATGCACTCACTTTTAGCTGTTATCACCCTAAACCCTTAGTTCAATTATCTGGTTGCTTGCATGAGTTGCTAAGTCGAGTCATATCCCTTGTATACAGTTTTGCGACGATTGGGATTCATGGGAAAAGTTAAAGTTTATGAAATGACGGGAAGGGAATGTTAAATTCAAATTCCCTTTGTTTGCATAATAATGTACCCCAAGTGTTTTGATCTTTTCAATTCAGGTCAAATTAGTGTTAGAGTAATAAAAACTCAAGTGTAGGGATGTGCTATAAATCCCTATCGTGTTGATGTTACCTTAGATGATGGTAGAGTAAAAGTGTATGAAAAAAAAAATCGAAAAAATAGAAAAAGAAAAAAAAGAGTAAAAAAAAAAAAAAAAAAAAAAAAAAAAAAAAACGTCGTCGTATACCATCCTACATCTATCTTTTAAATTTATGTTTGTTTATTTCCGTTACCTGGAGTTTTAGAGTGTCGACTCTTGGCTTAGCAATGCCATTCTTCGTATGCTTGTAACATAGAGATTTTTGACATGCCACCACTAAAAAGCCTATCCCACCAAACCCTTTATTTCCCTACCGTAAGCCTAACATTACAACCCTTTAAAAGACCTCTTTGATAGTCTTTCCTAGGTGCTTACGCCAAAGCGATGGAGATTTGATCTATTCTCAAGCCTATGGTAATCTATGTACTAGGACCGGTTAATGAGTGTTTATCTTCCATTTCCTATTTGTTATATTTCATATATACACCCGAGAGAGATGTGAGTATCCAAACACCCCATGTGAGGTGCTAGTATGTAATTTTCGTGCTTGTTATGACTTTTATGGGCTTATATGTGTTGTGGACCGCTTTGAATTAATGCTTCATGACCCCTAACTTATAAATTAATTGGCTAAAAGCACATTTGCTGAGGACAAGCAAATAACAAGTGTAGGGATATTTGATAAGGTTTTAAAAGGTACCATTTTGAGGGTCGTTTTAGCCCTTATCGATCACTTTTGTATCCGTTATAGCTAATATCGTTCCTTTTCACTTTTTAGGTCTCTTGAAGGCAAAATGTTGGAATGGCACTTATTTGGACGAAAAGCGCGAATATCTGAAGAAAATGGCCAAAGTCAAAATCGAGACACTTAAAGTCACGAAAATAGAAGGCGACGCGTCATCATGAATCGCGACGCCGTCGCGGGATTTTGTGACGGTCGAAGACAAAACTCAGATTTTCAAGAGGCGGTCGGGCTTTAAAGGAGTAGACCGTCGCAACTCGGGGCCTAGATGTGACCCAGACGGCGCCGAGTCGAAGAGGACGGCGTCACGGGCATAAGGTGACGCCGTCGCAAGGTTAACGTGGCCAAGACGAAACCCTAATGACGGCGACACGGCGGCGCCACGAAACATAAGGTGACGCCGTCGCATATGTAATCTTATATATAGAATCCGAATTTTTCAGTTTTAGAGAGAGTCTTTTGGAGTGAAAACCTAAAACCGAACCTAAGGTGTCTTGTACAGTATTTTAGGGTTCTAAACCCTATTTTACATCAAGATAAGTATTTACTTCATCAATTCAATTATGTCTTTGATTATTTGTGTGTATGCTTGCATGTTCTCCATGTCCGGCTAATTTATTTGTGTGTTTGCTTAGGAAGTATGAAACTTAATTATTGAATATTGATTGGTTGTTTCTTATCTTAGTTGATTAATGATCTAGTAATGCGATAGGTCATTCGTTGTGTACTTAATGCTTGATTCATCTTTGTGAACCTTAGAATATGATTACCTGAGTAGTTGTAGGCTAAACTATCCAAAGAGTGCCTTAGAGTAAGAGTTTATCATCCCTAGTGGGTTTTGTAGACGAGAGCCTTTGGTAAGTTCAAAGAGTTAGGGAGAACGCATACCCTACAACTTTAGACACACAACGCAACTAAGAATAAGGACGTGACAACTCAACCATCAATAGGAGATAATTAAGGAGTAGTAAAACCTAAGTAAACACATCTTTAAACTATCATACGAGTACACATTAATTAGACATAGACTCCCACAACATTAGTTTAGATAATTAGATAATAGTAGAGTAATCGGTAGAAATACCAACCATCCAAATCCAATACCCGAGATTCGTACCTTTCAATTTCATAAAATATAAAAATACAAAAAATAATCTTCCTCAACCTCAACCTTAGCATAGTAACTTCTCACTAGCATTCCTATTCCCCTAGAGAACGATATCAATACCCGTGGCTTACCCTAATTACTACACTAAAATGATTAGGTTCACTGCCTAGGGTGTTATAAAACTTGCTCGAAGATAAGGAAGTTTCCTTGACCCCGAACGCGCTGTGTAAGCGTATCAATGATCCAAAACACAGATTTGTAGAAGGATTTTTAGGCGTAGGATTTAGTTGGTTGGAGAAATAAATGTGAAGTAAATGAGTTAGGTGGGGTGTTTTGTATAAAATAACTTTAAGGTTATGACAGTTTTGGTCCCTCCACCTTTTCCTTTTTCATACAAAGCCATTTAACTTCCATTTTGGTTACCAATCAAAGATTTTAAGAAAGAAATTTGACGACACTCCCCCTCGACTCTAGAAAATAATGAAAGGTTATTAATTTTAGTCCGAGGAGTGTCATTGAACCAGAAAATTCACCACCATTTTAAAGAAACAACCGAGAAAATATAACACGCAAGTACACAGATGTTTTGAAACAGTTAATAGAATATTTTCTCCCTCTCAACACTTGATCGGAAAAATATTGAATTTTGAAAGATTAAAGTGTTGACGGAAGAAATGTACTTGCCATGTTGAAAGAAAAAAATAGATTAGAAGAATATTTTTGTTGTTTTATCGATTTTATATTTTTGTATTTTGTTTTTGAAAAATTTATTTACAAAAGAGAGTTTTGGTGTTTGATGTGTTTTAAGACTTTTTAGGAGGTCATCCAATTCCTCTTGAGTCAAACACCTCATACCAATCCGTGGACCAACTCATTGAACCTAGCGGAGGCAAGGCTTTGGTGAGCAGATCGCCAATTGGTATTCAAGACCCACAAAGTATAATTCAACGGTACCGCTCCACGTGATCCTTGATGAAATGATAGCGAAGATCAATGTGCTTTGATTTCGAGTGCCGAATCGAGTTGCGAGATCGCAATGGCACTCGATTGTCACAAGACATCGGGATTCTCATCAAATCGTAACCATAGTCTTTGAGTTGTGTTCTCATCCGGATGACTTGAGCACAAGACGCGGACATTGCTACATATTCTCGCCTTCGATTGAGGACGAATATGTACAATCCTCGCTTCTTTGATTGCCAAGACACTAGTTTATCACCAAGAAATTGTAGAGCTCTCGAAGTACTTTTACGTGAATCTAAACATCCTGCGTGATCGAGATCCGAAAAAGCAATTAGTTCAAAACCGAATCCTTCGGATACCGGATCCCCAAGTTAATGGTTCCCTTGATGTATTGGAGGATTCTTTTAGCCTCGTAGAGGTGTGTTTCAGTTGGTCGAGGCCGATAACGGGAGCATAGATAAACGGCAAAGACAATATCAGGCACCTAGTCGTTAGGTACATTAGAGACCCAATAATACTATGGTATTTTGTGGGGTCCACTAATTTCCCATTTAAGTCAAGATCTAGCTTCTGGTATGAGTCATTGGTGTGGCATAAGTATCACAGTTTTCATTCCAAACTTGTTTAACAATTCAAGGGCATATTTGGTGACTCAAGAAAATACCACGGGTGATTGATGAACTTGCAATCCTAGAAAGAATGTAAGTTCACCCATCACGGACATTTCAAAATTTTGCTTCATTAATTTTGCAAAAGCGATTGAGTACTTGTTATGTGTAGACCCAAAAATGATGTCATCCACGTAAATTTGAACAATTAAGATATGTGCCCCGTGATATTGTATAAAAAGAGTAGGGTCGACTGAACCTTTGGTGAAATTATTGGCAATGAGGAATGATGATAGCTTATCGTACCATGCCCGAGGAGCTTGTTTGAGACCATAAAGAGCTTTGTTCAGTTTGTAAACATGGTTCGGGAACTCAGGATTAACGAATCCATCTGGTTGGCTGACATACACCGTTTCTTTAAGTTGTCCATTGAGAAACGCAGTTTTGACATCCATCTGATAGACCGTCATATTCATATGAGCCGCGAACGCTAGAAATATCCGAACGACCTCAAGACGAGCAACCGAGCAAAAGATTCTTCAAAGTCTATACCTCTTCCCGGCGATAACCCTTAGCAACTAGCCGTGACTTGTTTGAATAACATTCCTTCAAACATCCAATTTGTTTTTCCAAATCCATTTTAGACCGATGACATAAACCTCGATGGTCTTTCAACCGGTTCCCATACTTCAAGACGCTTTGAATTGGTTAAGTTCTTCTTGCATGGATTCTATCCGGTATCTTTTGTCATTCGTCTTTGATGTTTTAGGCTCAGTTAGCGAGGCGGTGAGGGCATAAATGCAAGCTCACCATCCGAGTGAAGACGTTGTCTCGTAACAACTAGTTGGTTTGGGTTGCCAATAATATTTTCGTGAGGATGATCTTTGTCCATCTATGTGTCGAGGGTTGATGTTGGTATACATTGTGCGATTTTGAGGATTCAAATGGTTTGTGGAAGATTCCGCGACATCCGTGCAGCAGCCTCTCATTAGCAACGGGTTAAAGAACGCATTTGTATCAAAACCGCAGTGGGGTACTTCATTCGAAATATCATCACCGGTTCATCATTGTTGGAAGCGGTTTGTACAATCATTGTGGTAGAGTCAATCGTGTAGGTGCATCTTCAACGGTAGTTGTTGTAGCAGTGTATCGTATAAGAGTAGTATCGGGTTGAGCAATGAAACAATGGATACACTCGAGCACATTCATCAATATCATCACCGAACAGAGGAGCAAATAACCGATCCATTTGTTGACGAATGTCATCATGGCCCAACTGGGGGACATTATGGTCCTTCCACCACAACTAAAAAAGTTTTTAATGCTGGATTCTATTGGCCAACAATATTCAAAGAAGCACATACACTTGTTCAAAATTGTGACGCTTGCCAAAGAACCACCAATCTTTCATGAAGAGATGAAATGCCATTGACAAGCATCCAAGTATGTGAAATATTTGATATTTGGGGAATTGATTTCATGGGACCTTTACCTAAATCCCACAAATTCGAATACATTCTCGTTGCTATAGATTATGTGTCCAAATGGGTAGAAGCTGAAGCTTTACCAACGAACGATGCTCGTGTCGTCTTTAATTTCCTCAAAAAGCTTTTAGCTCGTTATGGAATTCCCAAGGCCTTGATAGCGATCGAGGAACCCATTTCGTAACCAACAAATGGAGAAACCATGAAAGATATGGAGTTCATCATCGATTCGCGACGCCTATCATCCACAAACCGGTGGGCAAGTTTAAAATACCAACGAGCTCTCAAAAGAATACTCGAGAAAACAGTGAAGGACAATCCTTCAGTGTGGGTAAAGAAACTTGACGATGCTCTGTGGGCATTTCGTACGACTTATAAAACTCCAATTGGCACGACTCCTTACAGACTCTTGTATGGGAAGACTTGTCATTTACCGTTTGAAGTTGAACATCATGCTTACTGGGCTCTCAGAAACTGTAACACCGATCTCAAAATAGATGGAGAAAAGAGATTCCTGCAATTTCACGAACTCGATGAATTAAGACTCCGAGCTTATGAAAATTCCAAACTATATAAAGATAGAACAAAAGCTTATCACGACAAAAAGCTACGAGTTCGAAAAGAATTCAAAGCCGGAGATAAAGTTCTGCTTTTTAACATGAAATTCAAATTCAAAGCTCCTAAATTACAACCAAAATGGTTTGGACCATATATCGTTAAACATGGATATCCATCCGGGTATGTCGAACTCTATGACAAACAGGGTGTAAGTTTCATTATTAATGGGCACCGAATCAAGCTATATTATGACAAGGAGCAAACGAATGAATTTCAGTTGCAACAGTTTCCGCTGAAAATGAATTCGAAACAATCACCTTTATAGCACCATTTCCAGGAAGAATCCCTCAAATTTTTCCTTGGAAACCATCTGCTGTGTTCGTCTGGTACGATATTGAAGCTACTGTTGAGGAATTCATGTATATCCCCGAACTTTTCAAAAGGTTCAAGGCTGCTTCTGTGGCTAAGTGAATTATGGAAGATTCGAGTCAGGCTGATGACTCGGTAATAAAACAAACGGTTCTCGGGAGGCAACCCGTGTGTTTCAGATTTGATTTTCTGTGGTCACTCCCCAAATTTTAAACGTTTGGTTTGTTTATAAGATTTTGTGCAGGTAATGATTTCTCCAGTGGACGCTAGGAATGAAGAAAAGAATTTTAAGCTGACAAACTCATTGACATATCTGGTTTCATCTCTATTTTCCCAATTTCTATACTTTGAAGTTTGTTTTTCACATTGAGGACAATGTCTAACTTAAGTGTGGGGGGTGAATAGGAAAAATTAGAGTTTTCATGCTTAAATTTTAAATGTTGTTTGCCCTTGTGATCTAGTTGTTTTCACGCATATAGGATAATATATTAGAATAACTGGATCAAACCACTGGTAAAACTGGTAATATTTGAAACTTCGAGATGTGTTCCGATTACTATTGTAATCCATTCTGGGATCGATAAACATTTGCTAGCACATATTATAACCCTTTCACTAAAATTGTGAGGATTTGAAGCATGTTCTATAAAAGCATACATCTTTTATTCTTGGATATTTTGCTATGAGTGTGCCGGTGATTTTATTTATTCTAGAACTTGTACTTGATAATCATTACCAGACAGCAGTGAGATCGCATTCGTGCGGTATAAGTAAATTCGTGTGATAAAGAGGCACCTTAGGATTTAACCCAAATGGCCTTCCATTTTACATCTAATGATATATTAGCTAGCCACATCGGTTAGTTAACCACCCACATGGACCCATTTGTAGTGCTCATTTTTAGCACTAGACACCCCTAGTTACACCCTCTGAGCCATCCTTTTCATTTCTGCTTCACCCAAGAAAATAGAAAAAGATTTTACACTTTAAACTTGAGCCTAACCCTTATCAATGTCTAAACGGTTGGTTGCTAGTCGCCTGGAAAGTGAAGATTGTTCAAATAATTATGAGTACCACATCTTGTGAGATTGATTGAGCCATTTCATGAAAGTTCTGATTCTAAAAAAAAAGAAAAGAAAAGAAAATGTGTTGAAAGTATGGAAATAATAGCCAATGTGCTATGATCGAAGAACAACTGTCATGGCGAAGCAAAGCAAAAAGTTGTGGAAAGCGGCAAAGAAGAAATTGAAGCTATAATCATTTATTGGTTCGTGGATTGTTTGGTAGCTAGAAACACGGGTATTAGACTTGATTTTATTTTTATTTTAACACCAATTTCATAAACATTTCCATGCCTTATCCATACCCTTAACCCGAAGCCTGTCATTATAACCCTAATAAAAGTCCTCTTTAGATGTTTTTACTTGGTGTTCACGCCACGTCGGTGGAGTTTTGTTTCTTGTACAAGCTTATGGTAATAATCTAATCATGGTGAGCAATGAGTGTGATTTATCTTGTTACTCCACTAAAATGAGTGATTGAGTGAATTATATTTCGTTCCTTTTTCGTGAGGTGTTTTGAAATGTTAATCATGCAAGAAAATCATTGGATATTGTCAAACATCTTGATGTTTCACCTTTATAAAGCATAATTGATGAATCTTCTCTCGTATTTATACTTGGTTGATTTGCATCACATTTTTCATAATCACGATCTTGTACCAGTGGATGTTTTTCCTAGATTTGCTTGAGGGCAAGCAAAGTTAAAGTGTGGGAGAATTTGATAACGCTCAGATTGTACATGTTTCTAGTAGCGTTATGTGTGCTTTTGTATATGTTATTTGGTTATATTTGCGTGATTTTAGTGCTTAAACGTAGCAAAAGATGTTTGTCTAGTGTTTATAACCAAGTACAGGGAAACGGAAGGAAAGTAAAGAAATGTTCAGCAAATAGAAGATTCCCGTTTTAGTGAAGCAAATCAAGCAAAAATCAGTATCTCAAGTACCTTTGAAGACCATAGTGATTGAAGAACCAAGTTCTACAAGATAAAGAAAGTAAAGACCAAGTTTCCGTAACTCAGGAAATCCAACCGGATCGGTTGCGAGTGCAACCGGATCGGTTGGAAAATTACCAATGATGTGCTACGTGTGTACACGTTTAAATTTATAAAAGGTGAATTACCAATATTACCAATAACACATACGAGCAAGTATACTCGTCCGTTATAGCAAGATTATGAAGGTAAGTCGGGATCGTTCGCGAGGATTTGAGTAAATCTAAACACAAGTTTGAATTAATGAGTCTTTCCAAAACATATAACAAAGCAAGTAGATATAATGAAATTGGATGATTAAAACTACACTTGCTTAAACTAGTTTCATATCATAGATTAATGTGATTGTGTTAACCTCTTAACATGTTGGTTATGATAATTAGTTGGAAGACTAATCTATTGTTCTTACAAGTTAAACATTCGTCAAGATTTTAGTTCATAAAAACAAGCATTACGTTTAACCAATCAATTCAAGTTTCATAAGTCTACATACATAAACTTAAACACAAAAACATCCATTTGTTTCATCAAATTGCTTAAGAAATGGTCAATACAAAAGGTAACCGATCATAGACAAAAGGCTACAATTGGTTCTCAACAACTAATCTTACGACCTTTTAGATGTTTCCAACCAATCCAATTTGATAATCAAAAAGCGTTTTTATTACAACCACACCTTAGTTCCTTTGTATAAACAAGAATAATGGGTAAAAACAATCATCCATAGACAAAATGATTATGACTAGTTGAATAACAATAAGTTCTTTCGACCTCAACGATTACTATCAATTAGCCAAACTTGATCAACAAATGTCACTACGAAACTTTAGCACAATTGGATCTTAGAATCAACTTGAAATTGAATTAAAAGATGTTAACACAATCACTAACTAATCATATGATAATCAACATCATTTAAGCAAGTGTATAAAGAGACTAGCTACTCATAGCAAACATGAACATAAACTCAGAACTTTGAACATTAGAAAACATGACTAAAAGTCTTACAATGCTTGGAATAAGATTACAAATGGTGAAGTAATGATTCCCAAAGTATTGGGGTAGACTTCTTGGTGATTTGGCCTCCAAATGTGGAACTTCTGGAACTCCAAACTTCCCTGGACTTCTAAGGAAGAATTTGAGAGCTTAAAGCTTTGTTTGATGAGTCGAGAGATTTGTATTTGAGGTGTGTGTCTCATATGCTCACAAATGGCCTCTATTTATACTAATTCAAAAGCCTAGGGTATTAATTGCTAAACTTGGCCTCCAAGGAGTAAGGAAGGGACTAGAATACACCAAGAGAAGGACCTAGAATCGTTTCGATGCAAAGGGAAACTTAGTGATGAAGATTTGGCGATCGCTTCTCCAACCGGATCGGTCATATGACCAACCGATCCGGTTGGTCTTCTAAAATGGGCCAACCGTTCCGGTTCGGGTGGCGACCGAACGGTTGGTGATGGTCATAATGGCGTTTCTGGTCATATTCCAACCAATCCGGTTACACTTGTAACCGATCCGGTTGGATTTCCTGAGTTACGGAAACTTGGTCTTTACTTTCTTTATCTTGTAGAACTTGGTTCTTCAATCACTATGGTCTTCAAAGGTACTTGAGATACTGATTTAGGCTTACTGAAACGGGAATCTTCAATTCGCTGAACATTTCTTTACTTTCCTTCCGTTTACCTGCACTTGGTTATAAACACTAGACAAACATCTTTTGATGCGTTTAAGCACTATAATCATGCAAATATAACCAAATAACATATATAAAAGCACACATAACGCTACTAGAAACATGCACAATCTGAGCGTTATCAAATTCCCCCACACTTAAACTTTGCTTGCCCTCAAGAAAATCTAGGAAAATCATCCACTGGTACAAGATTGTGATTATGAAAAATGTGATGCAAATCAACCAAGTATAAATACGAGAGAGGATTCATCAATTATGCTTTATAAAGGTGAAACAGCAAGATGTTTGACAATATCCAATGATTTTCTTGCATGATTAACATTTCAAAACACCTCACGAAAAAGAAACTAAATATAATTCACTCAATCACTCATTTTTAGTGTAGTAACAAGATAAATCACACTTATTTCTCAGTCATGATTAGATTATTACCATAAGCTTGTACAAGAAACAAAACTCCACCGACGTGGCGTGAGCACCAAGTAAAAACTTCTAAAGAGGACTTTTATTCGGGTTATAATGATATGGCTTAGGGTTAAGGGTATGGATAAGGCATGGAAATGTTTATGAAATTGGTGTTAAAATAAAAATAAAATCAAGTCTAATTCCCGTGTTGCTAGCTACCAAACATTCCACGAACCAAATAAATGATTATAGCTTCAATTTCTTCTTTTCCGCTTTCCACGGCTTTTTGCTTTGCCATGACAATTGTTCTTCGATCATAGTACATTGGCTATTATTTTCATACACATTTTTTTTTACTCATAACGCATGGCTCAATCAATCTCATAGGATGTGGTACTCATAATCATTTGAACAATCTTTCACTTTCTGGGCGACTAGCAACCAACCGTTTAGACATTGATACGGGATAGGCTAAGGCTTAAAGTGTAAAATCTTTTTGTATTTTCTGGGTGAAGCAAAAATGAAAAGTATGGCTCAGAGGGTGTAACTAGGGGTATCTAGTGCTAAAAATGAGCACTACAAATGGGTCCATGTGGGAGGTTAACTAACCAATGTGGCTAGCTAATATATCATTAGATGTAAAATGGAAGGCCATTTGGGTTAAATCCTAAGGTGCCTCTTTATCACACGAATTTACTTATATCGCACGAATGCAATCTCACTACGGTCTGGTAATGATTTACAAGTACAAGTTCTAGAATAAATAAAATCACCGGCACACTCATAGCAAAAGATCCAAGCATAAAAGATGTATGTTATTTATGAAATAGGCTCAAATCCTCACAATTTAGTGGAAAAGGGATATAATATGTGCTAGCAAATGTTTATCGATCCCAGAATGGATTGCAATAGTAATCGGAACACATCTCAAGTTTCAAATATTACCAGTTTACCGTGGTTTGATCCAGCTTATTCTAATAGATAATCCTAAAAGTGTGAAAACAACTAGATCACAAGGCGAACAAAATTTAAATTTTAAGCATGAAAACTCTAATTTTTCCTATTCACCCCCCACACTTAAGTTAGACATTGTCCTCAATGAAAACAAACTTCAAAGTATAGAAATAGGGAAAATAGAGATGAAACCAGATATGTCAATGAGTTTATCAGCTTAAAATTGTTTTCTTCATTTCTAGCGTCCACTGGAGAAATCATTACCTGCACACAATCTTATAAACAAACAAAAGGTTTTATTAAAAGGGTGGCACCCCCCCCCCCCACACACACTTAAGTTCAACCAAAGGTTTAAACTTTGGGGAGTAACCACATAAAATCAAATCTGAAACACACGGGTTGCCTCCCGAGAAGCGCTTGTTTTATTACCGAGTCATCAGCCTGACTCGAATCTTCCTGAATTCACTTGGCCGCAAGAGCAGCCTTGAACATTTTGAAAAGTTCGGGGATGTACATGAATTCTTCACCAGTGGCTTCAATATCGTCCCAAACGAACTCAGCAGATGGTTTCCATGGAACATTTTGTGGGATTCTTCGTGGAAATGGTGCTACAAAGGTGATAGTTTCGAATTCATTTTCAGGGGAAACTGTTGCAACTGAAACTTCATTCGTTTGCTCCTTGTCGTAATATAACTGGATTCGGTGACCATTGACAATGAAACTTCCACCATGTTTGTCATAGAGTTCGACATACCCTGATGGATATCCATGTTTAAAGATATATGGTCCAAACCATTTTGGTTGTAATTTAGGAGCATTGAATTTGAATTTCATGTTAAAAAGCAGAACTTTATCTCCAGCTTTGAATTCTTTTTGAACTCGTAGCTTTTTATCGTGATAAGATTTTGTTCTAGCTTTATACAGTTTGGAATTTTCATAAGCTCTGAGTCTTAATTCATCGAGTTCGTGCAATTGCGGAATCTCCTTTCTCCAGGCTATTTTGAGATCGGTGTTACAGCTTCGAGAGCCCAATAAGCACGATTTTCAACTTCGAACCGCAAATTACATGTCTTTCCATACAAGAGTCTGTAAGGAGTTGTGCCAATTGGAGTTCTATAAGCGTGCACGAAATGCCCACAGAGCATCGTCTGTTTCTTTGCCCACACCAAGGATTGTCCTTCACTGTTTTCTCTAGTATTCTTTTGAGAGCTCGTTGGTATTTTCAACTTGACCATGGTTTGTGGATGATAGGTCGTCGCGAATCGATGATGGACTCCATATCTTTTCATGGTTTTCTCCATTTGTTGGTTACAGAAATGGGTTCCTCGATCGCTTATTAATGCCTTGGGAATTCCATAACGAGTGAAAAGCTTTTTGAGGAAATTAATGACAACACGAGCATCGTTTGTTGGTAAAGCTTCAGCTTCTGCCCATTTGGACACGTAATCTATAGCAACGAGAATGTATTCGAATTTGTAGGATTTAAGGAAAGGTCCCATGAAATCTATTCCCCAAATATCGAATATCTCACACACTTGAATGCTTGTTAATGGCATTTCATCTCTTCGAGAAAGATTGGTGGTCCTTTGGCAAGCATCAAAGTTTTGAACGAGTGTGTGTGCTTCTTTGGATATTGTTGGCCAATAGAATCCAGCATTAAAAACTTTTTTAGCCGTGGTGGAAGGACCATAATGTCCCCGGTTGGGCCATGATGACATTAGTCAAGAATCTTGCGAGTTTGAACCGAAACACATCTTGGATCATCCCGTCAGACACATTTTGAAAAGATATGGCTCTTCCCAAAAATAGTATTTAAGTTTCGAAAAGAATTTGCTTCTTTGAGCATGAGTTAGACCTTTTCCTAGAATTCCTCCTTCGAGGTAGTTCGTAAAGTCGCAAACCAAGGATCGTCGGGCCCATCGATGGTCATGAGAGTTTCATCGGAAAATAATCATCGATCTCTTCTTTTAACTCCTCAAGATTGGGATTTTCAAGATGAGATAAGTGATCAACAGCAAGATTTTCTGCTCCTTTTTTATCTTTGATTTCGATGTCAAATTCTTGGATTAGCAAAATCCATCGAATAAGATGTGGTTTAGCATCCTGCTTGGTGAACAGATACTTGAGCGCTGAATGATCGGTAAAAACGATTGTTTTTGAGAGCACGAGGTATGATCGGAATTTGTCGAATGCGAAAACGACGGCCAGTAATTCTTTTTCGGTCACGGTATAATTTTGGTGAGCACTATTCAATGTCTTGCTAGCAAAATGTTAGGAATTAGAAAATTCAGTCATTAAAGAGTCGGTCACCTCAAGTATATGTATTCATTAGAAAGCTCGTAGTCGTAGTCAAGTTATATTAATAAGTAGTTTGTTATGTAACACCGTGGAGGACGGACGGGTCTTTACCCATCTGTATGCCCGATCCACGACCGTAGGTGGCGTTAGTTTGTAAGAAACTATAAATACCCTCTACCTCCCAAGGTAGAGGGTTGGGCTTCAATACTATTTTTCTTTGTTTCACATAGTTCCCAACTCTCTTCCTTTCTCTCTCTAGAACTTTCTCTCTCTAAACATATTTATATGCCAACTTTGATTATGGTTTAGAGTGTTTGTGAAATTCTATATGTTACAATTGGTATCAAGAGCCATGGTTTGATCACTCATCTTTCATGCTCTTTGTTTTGCTGGATTTCATAAGGTTCTTGGGGTATTAAGGGTTTAGGAGAGTTTGATTCATTTGGACAAATTCTAGTGTTAAAGTTTGAATTTTGCTTGTACTTTTGTGTTTAGGATCATCATATGTGTTTATGTTTTGAATTGGAAGGCCTAAATCATTGTTGTTTGGTTGTTTTTTATTGATAAAGTGGTTATTTGTAAACATAGGACGAAGCGAGTTTAGTCTCGGACTTGTTTTTCTTCAAAGCGAGTTGCTTTGTTATTGGATGCGAGTTGGTACATGCGACTTAGCTATTTAGCGAGTTGATTTTTATGCGACTTGGGTTCTAAGCGAGTTGTTTCTTTAAGCGACTTGAGATCTAAAGCGACTTAGCTATTTAGCGAGTTGTAAAGCTAGCGAGTTAATCTAAGCGACTTGGTGTTCAAGCGAGTTGATTGTGTTGCGAGTTGGTACTAAAGCGAGTTGGCTATTTAGCGACTTGATTCATTAAGCGAGTTGATTGTGTTGCGAGTTGATGCTAATGCGACTTGGCTATTTAGCGAGTTGATCATAGCTTAAGCGAGTTGATAATTAAGCTTTGTGTGGTTAGCTACTTGTTCATCTAGACTTGTTACTTCTTCGTGATACATTCTTACGGTTATTCTTTTGGTTTAGTAAAATCCCGTGAAAGAATCAATTTCCGGTTTAATCAAAGAATAGTAAAACTCCGAGAACTTGTTATCATGGCAAACATCGTTCCTACTATTGCTTCTTCCAGAGCCGAGGACGCTCAAGCAGCAGGTCGATACTAGCCCACCCATGCTTGATGAACCGATTATGATTCATGGGCACAACGAATCCGTTTGTACTATTTGGGAAAAGAAAACGAGTCAACATCCTCAAGTCAATCGATGAAGGACCTTATCGATTGAGACTACCGAGACTTAATTGATACAATTGCGATGGAACAATGATCTATGGAATAGGCAGACCAAAGACGTCACGATGAGCTCAATGATAAGGAGAAAAGAGATTCGATCTTGATATCGTGGCTTGAACATTGTACTTCAAGGTCTTCCAAAATACATCTACAAGCTCATCAATCACAATACGGAAGCAAATGCTGTATGGGATAATGTCAAGATGCTTCTTTCAGGATCTGAATTAACTGTTGAAGACAGAGAATCACAACTATATGATGAATTTGAGCACTTCAAGATGAAACCAGATGAGAGTGTCTATGAGTACTACGTGAGATTCCATAAGCTAGTGAATGACATGAGGAACATCAGAATGACCATGCCTAACATTCAGCTGAACTCAAAGTTTGTTAACAACATGAATCCCGAATGGCACAAGTTTGTCACATCTGTGAAGCTCACTAAAGGATTGAAGAACACAAACTATGAGCAATTGTATGCATTTCTTCTTCAGAATGAGAGGCATGCTATGTTTGAGAAAAGGATTCTGGATCAGTTCAAAACCAATCAGGGAGAATCAAGCTCACCAAATGATTCTACAGCTTTCTACACCAATGTTGGTATAACCACCAAAGCATCTCAAGTCATACCCATGGGTAATGATAAACACAAACTCATTCCTGATCCAATGTTCAAGCAAGCCGAGTTGATGCAAGCATAGGAAACTTCATTAATCAACTGGCTCTCATGATTAGTCAAAACATGAACTCTCTCCCACACACCAACAACAACCTCGAGCGACAGATCCAATCCACACAATCAAGCCACCGCCGAGATGGGAAGGTTGTGGTGCAACCGGTTCAAGAAAGGCGTTCGAACAAGGAAGAGGTGGAGGTGGTAGAGGATATGTGGCAACCGAATAGGGAAGGAATGGAAATCGGGGACAAGGAAATCCGGTTAAGTGCTACAACTATGGAGAGATGGACATATTGCAAGGAGTCGCACATCGCCAAAACGTCCTCGTAATGCGAGAATACTTGAGAGAAAAGATGTTCTTGGTTCAAGCTCAAGATAATGGAGCGATCTTGGATGAAGAAGAATTGTTGTTTCTTCTTGAGGATATGCCGAACTTATGATGTCGATGTTGATGAACAACCAATTCCAAGTCGCCGATCGTGATGCATACGACTCGACGTCGATGATGAACCCTCTTGCACAAACAATTTTCATGGCTAGCATTTCTCCAATGGTCTCTCCTAAGGTCTCATCTTCACAAAGCAAGTTGGTCCATCCAAAGAATCAATCATCTCAGAGGTATTAAAACTATATGATGATGTTGATGAGCGAAAGATACATAATGAAGTACAATCTCTTGGGACTTATGAATAAGATATTGATAATGTGGGTAATAGCAACATTGTCCCATATGATCAATATGTGAAGCAAAATGAAAGTGAGGTTGTACCAAGTAATGCATCTTCCGCAGTCAATGATGACTATGTTTTTAATGAATACACTGCATGTGTCCCTGATGATTCTGTTGTCTCTGAACTTAATGCCTATAAAGAACGTGTTGCTATTTATGAACAAAGTGCTAAGTTTGAGTTAACCACTCGTGAGCAGGAAATGGATGACCAAATGCGTACAATTATTAGAAAAAGTAATTTTAGAGAAGAAATCCTAAAACAAGAGTTAAACTCCTTACAACAAAAGCTTTCTAAAACTGCTAAGCAAAAACAAGAACTTCAAGAAAAGGTCAAAAAGCTTAAGCAGGAATTCAGTGCTAAGGAATCAAAACTTTTGAATGAATTTTCCAATCTAAAAGCTTTGAAAAACAAACTAGAAAACAAGCTGTACGTCCAAGGTAACACCATTCACACTGCTCACTTGATCAATAAGCATAGAGTTTTAAGCGACAAGCATAGTTCATGAAAGATAGTTTTATTAGGAACACAACTTAAGTAAATTCAACCACTTTTTTATAGCATGCTTCATTCTCATTACTAAATCCAAAAATTAATCACCCATTCTATTACAATGTCTAGTTCAACCAAACACAAGTCTGAATCCTTTGTTAACTTGTTTCAAAGTTTTACACTCTATGCAAGAATGTTCAGAAGTAAGAAGCCGAATACCCTTTTAAGATTGTGCAAAGAAAGAGGACATGAACTAAAGGTATGGTATCGTTTTAGACTAAGTGAACCAGCAAGTCCACTGATATACTAAGGGACAATGAACTACATTTCCATCTACTGTAATTAAAAAACCCCAAGTTACAGAAGTGAAGCAGTCCATCTTTCATTACTCACTAGGCTTGGTACGAGGTAATTCACACAGAATGTCTTCATCCATCGTGTTAGACATCTATCCTAAATAATTCATCCAAAAACCCACAACCGCCAAAATATTTTTTTATTAGTTGAAATAAAAAGTGAACAATAATTTTGAGACATAAAAATAGAAAGAGGGACAATAATTTTGATACAGAGGAATATAACCTTTCAACAAGTGTTTCAATATAAACAAATTAGTGACGTGTCACATAAAAGCTGTGACATATTATCACATTTTAGGTTATGAAACGTCATCGAGATGTGCATATTAATACATTTTATGAAATTTTGTAACATTTAACAGGACACCTTTTACTTCATTACTGAAATAAAACTTTAAAGTTAGTTCGTTACTATTGAATGTATAACATACTCTTCTCATTTTAAATAATTTGTTCACTATTCATATCTGTCTTGTCCAAAGTTAATTATCTATTACTCCGTATAAAAATATAAAGAAATTTAACATATTACAATTACTTGAAAACATAATATTAAAAGAAAATATTTTGTAATTAACTATAAGTTTAAACCATTTATTCATCAATTTTGTACGGTATATGATGGATAACTAAAGGGTTAATGATTAAAAATGTATTAAATTCAGCATTTTTTTTAGGCAATTTCATATATATATATATATATATATATATATATATATATATATATATATATATATATATATATATATATATATATATATATATATATATATATATATATAATATATTAACCATTTTGTCTTTATAATAATATGCGGTCACGATTAACTTTTGTGGTCCGATTCTTTACGTCCCAAGATTTAATCTTAGTGTATTTTTATGATGAAGGATTGTGGCCAACTTGTTTACAAAAATATCAGAAATGATTAATTTGTTTATCCCCTATATATATATATATATATATATATATATATATATATATATATATATATATATATATATATATATATATATATATATATATATTTTAATTTAGAAATTTCATATTTATTCAAACCTTAAAAATATTGTACATTCAATAGTTATACTTTGGGTATAGATGAAATTAATAATAAAAGTAGCGGGAGGATGATGCATACAATTTGACAAATTTGAAGTCTCTAAACTCAGTAAGAGAATCTACAAGATTTCTTGTTTTTGTTTCAGATCGACAAAGCCTCCATAATCTCATACGCGTACTTTCACCATGGATCATAAGAAAACATGCATACTTTGCGTCAAGTATACTGTCATTGCTATCGCGATTGCTGTTGTGTTGGCTATCCGCATGATCCTTGGATTCTATATATCCTCTACTGATTGTGTTCGTATTCCACGGAAAAATCAGTACATTATACAGGAGCACTCAGTACGGGTACATTACCACCAGCGTCATGGGCCTATGGCACTACGTCACCGTACCAGCATAAAAAATGTTTTGCCTTGTAGTTTTTAAGACTGTTGGTATCAAATTAAATTGTTTCCGAACTATAAGGTGGTACTTTGTATTGCAATAAGCACTTATTCATAAGCACATGTAAAGGTCTGAAAGTATCATAACACAAAGCTTATATAACGAGACACGGGTCTGAATGTATTATATAGCACACAAAGCCACAATAGGAAAACAAAATCTTATTTCTTGACTAATGTCTAACAAATTTCTATGAACAAAATGTTTATGCTCTTAAGAAGAAAAATCAAGTCACAAATTAGCTTGTGACATCAAAAACAAGGAAATAAATTCTCATTCCGTCTTACTGTTATGGCTTAACCATATGCACAAACGTTGAAGCTCCTTTACATATCTTCGACTCTCGAGTGAAAAACGAAGCTTGGGAATGTAGTCGTAATGTCCCTGTAAACAAATACCAGAAAAAGTAACCTTAGTACGCAGTAACTTCCTAACATTTTGAGAAAGGCGGTAAGTTGTACGTCTTTTTTTAGTAATACACCAACAAATTACGGATTTTGACCATCTCACCGTCCAACTTTTTAACCTCTTCTTTGGGTGTTGTATGGCTAAAAAAAAATCGTGTACAAATGTTATGAAAAGTGAACTTACTTGAGGTACTGCAGGGTCATGTTTTTCAAGAGAGAAGGATGTCGTAGCACGAGGTTTCTCCATTCTTCTTGGTCAATTTTACCATCATGCTTCGTATCAGCTTCCTCAAAGGTCTATAAACAAGTTACCGACTATCACTCGAGTTTCCAATAAGTATGATAAAACCAGATTTTACTTGTGAGCTATAACAAGTTTTCCATATCTATAATAGAGTAAAAAAAATTTAGTACCTTGTCAATGATACTCTCTATGACATCGTCTGAAAGATTCATCCCCGATTCAGCAAGTGTAGCTACCACCATTTGCTTCACCTACACAATCATTAATCCAATCGATTAAACTAAACGTTCTAGGTACATGTATATGTTTACACGTTTAGGCATAGTACACAACTTACCTCTTGCCTCTCTATGAAACCTTGCTGCTTTAGATCGTAAAGCTGAAAGGAAACTGCAAATCGGCAATGACTAATGAGTATCGAAGAAGCAAACAAACATCTCGTGTGAGAAATATTTCAACTTACAGTTGATCTTATCATCAATAGGGGCGTTTGGATGAAACACCGAGAGTGCACGGGCAAACTCCTCAAATCCCAAGATTCCATTGTGTTTAGTGTCGAATAAGTCAAACACCTGAATTCGAGCAACCTAAGTATAACCGTGATACAACATTTCTAAATCATATTCTACATAAAACAAAAGATGCTTAAAATTGAACCATACCCGATCAGCAAACAAGCTCTCTTTTTTATTGGTCTTAAACAATGCCAACTGAAACTTTTCCTGCATTGAAGTCAAATAATTAAAAACCGATTTCGCATAAACATACCAAAATAAGGATAATTCCAGATTCAATACAAACCTTATTAATCAACCCATCGTCATTGACTGCACTGCTAATCTTCTTAAATAGCTCGTAAAGCGCTTCTATTTCACTTACACTAACTGCATTAAACAAAATGACTGTTTGTATAAGGATATCTCTGTATGTTTATAAAATAAGTAATAAATATAGGGTTAATAATGGTAAAACCGCTAAACTTTCATTAATGGTGATTTAAACGTTTTTACGAGTGTTTTGTTTCCCTTAACGATTAGATTAAATATACCAACTTCAATCACTCATCAAGTCCCTTGACTTTTTATGTCGTTCTCCAAAGGTTTTTTTCGGCAACTTAGAAAAATTGACGCAAAAAAGTAACGGGACCAAACCACCAAAAATTTGAAAGTTATAAGATACAAGTATTAACCCGTAAAGTTATGAGCACAAATATAGCATAATATGGTAGACTAAATGCATACAAACTGTCTGGCTAGCGAGAATTGCAGGGTCATCGAGCCCCTGCGATTGTTTAGTTAATTCAAGATCACAACAGGAAAGTAGGGAAGTGCATAGATGCTTGATCCCTTCTAAGCACTGAGACATGGCACTTGTTGCAAATCAAAACGCTTCATTATTATTCCTGAAAACAACGGTTATAGATGAGTTAGATTACCTCCATATGAACATGAAAACAAGGATAAAAGCTTTATGAGATAAAGGAATAACCTTTTGACCATTTCCTGTTGCTGCTGAAATCAAATGACTGACGTCCAACTATTTCTGTTAACAGTACACAAACCAAATAAGAATCATTTAATGCCAAAAACAAATATTTCACATTCAATGTCTCTGTCAATCCAAAAGACCAGAATGCATCGCAGCCAAAAAGTTGATTTCACCATTGGTGATCTCGTTCGATACAAACTTGATACAGTATACAAAACCATTCAAGAATTCAAAAATTGGCTAGCTTTAAAAAGTTTTATCAGCTATAAAAATCGTCATAGAAAGCATCTTAAATCTTGATGCCACATAAGGGCGCAGGAACAAAAGTCAACCAAGCGGATTCATATCTCAGAAAAAATATAATGCTAGATATCAGCACATATAAAAATTGTCAAAAACCCGATTAAGTTCAACAATTCACTAATTACTCTAGTACACAGATCAGATAAACCAAAGATCTGATAAAAACAATTATAGCCCTCAAGATATCAAAACCATTAGATCTTTAATGTTTAAGAAACAATAACCTTTATTAAAGACTAACATGGGTCAACTTAGTGAAAGAACTATTGAAGTTCATAGATCCAATCATAACTCACATACCCGTATCAAATAAATCGTCAATAATCTGATTATAAACAATTGTAGAACCTCAAAATATAACGAAAATATTCACTGCGTACACGATAAGTAACCAAAATGTGGAGTGACCTTAAGAAAGACTAGCATAGATTAAGATTGTCAAGTAAATGATTTAAGTTCAATATTTCATCAAAAATTCGACTACCCTTATCAAATAAATCAACAATAAACTGATTACAAACAAGTTCATACCCTCAAAATCTCAAAAACATGCATCTTTATGGGCTAAGTAACAAGTTCATAGACATATGATATAGACTAACCTTATGAAAGACTAGCAAAGATCAAGATTATCAAAAAAACCTAAAGCTAATAAGTGACTATAGACCTCACAATATCGAAAAGATAGAACCTTTATCGGCTAGACACAAGACCTTATGAAAGACTAGCATACTCGCATATATGAAGATTGCCAAAGTGTTGATTAGGTTCAAAACTCCATTATAATTCAAGCAAGCAAGTAAACGGAGAAAGGTCCGTGTTTAAGTAACCCAGGAAGTCGAACCTTTTGGCTCCGATGTACGCAGCTTAACCGGTATTCCGTGGCCGTTTCCGTACTTTCCCTAGCCATCTCAAGATGTTCATCCAACGAGGTTTGAACACATCTCTCTTCCGAAACTTTGGGGACATCTTACCACTAGGGCACCTTGGAGATGGTCTATAACCCGATTATAGACAATTGAAACGAGACGATATCTAACTAACCTTAGTAACTTACGATAAACTAGCATACATCAAGAATTCAAGATTATCAAAGAGCTAATTAGGTCCAAAACTAAAATTAAACCTTGATTGCCCAGATCATATAAAGCAAAAACAATCCGAAAAGATTAAATCTTTATACACTCTGTCCAAATCTAAAATTAAACCTTGATTGCCCAGATCATATAAATCGAAAACAATCCGAAAAGATTAAATCTTTAACACTCAGGGGGTGTTTGTTTCGGCTTATATAGCAGGCTTATGGCTTACGTGGTTTTCGGCTTATGCTTCATAAGCTCAATTTTTGTAACTTATTTTGAAACTTGTCGGCTAATATAAGCTTATCATGTCATAACAAACTTATATACTCCAAAAAGTTTCAAAATAAGCCACAAAAAGTAAACATTCGAAACATAAGCCGAAAACCACATAAGTCATAAGCCCGCTATATAAGGCGAAACAAATACCCCCCAAGTCCAAAACCAAAATTAAACCTTAATTGCCCAGATCATACAAATCGAAAACAATCCAAAAAAATTAAATCTTTATACACTCAATATAGACTACTAACCTTATAAAAGAATATCATATATCATGTCATAATAAACTTTATAAGCCGAAAATTTTCAAAATAAGCCACAAAAAGTGAGCTTACGAAACATAAGCCGAAAACCACATAAGTCATAAGCCCGCTATATAAGGCGAAACAAATACCCCCCAAGTCCAAAACCAAAATTAAACCTTAATTGCCCAGATCATACAAATCGAAAACAATCCAAAAAAACTAAATCTTTACACACTCAATATAGACTACTAACCTTATAAAAGAATATCATATATCATGTCATACACCGGAAACGGTATTGGGTACCCATAACCCGTGGAAGACGGCATTGGGCGTTAATTACTTACTTTTTTATATATCATGTCATAATAAACTTTATAAGGCGAAAATTTTCAAAATAAGCCACAAAAGGCGAGCTTCGAAACATAAACCGCAAAACCACATAAGTCATAAGCCCGCTAAATAAGCCAAAACAAACACCCCCTAAGTCCAAAACTAAAACTAAACCTTGATTTCCCAGATCATATAAATAAAAAACAATCCAAAAAAATTAAATCTTTATACACTCAATATAGACTACTAACCTTATAAAAGAATATCATATATCATGTCATAATAAACTTTATAAGCCGAAAATTTTCAAAATAAGCCACAAAAAGTAAACTTACGAAACATAAGCCGAAAACCACATAAGTCATACGCCCGCTATATAAGCCAAAACAAACACCCCCAAGTCCAAAACCAAAATTAAACCTTAATCGCCCAGATCATATAAATCGAAAACAATCCGAAAAGATTAAATCTTTATACACTCAAACATAGACTAACCTTATAAAAGAATATCAAATCAAAGATCAATAATTGAATACAAATCTCAACAGCCCAGATCAGATAAACATAAAACAACATGATTCAAACAATTACAAACCTTAAAACAATCCTTAAAGATTGAATCTTGATACACTAAAACAAGCATAAACATAAAATAACATGATTGAAATCTTAAACTAATCAATAAAGATTGAATCTTGATACACTAAAACAAGCATAATATGATTAAAACCTTAAAACAATCTATAAAGATTGAATCTTTATACACTAAAACAAACATAAACATTAAATAACATGATTCAAACAATTACAAACCTTAAAACAATCCTTAAAGATTGAATCTTGATACACTAAAACAAGCATAACATGATTAAAACCATAAAATTATCCATAAAGATTGAATCTTTATACACTAAAAGAAACAAGTAAATGAAAACTTAAGTACCCAGATCAGATAAATACCTTACAATATGAAAGAAAAAAGATTGAATCTTTATTATATGTTAAGAAGCAAAAAGAAAAGATGATTGTGTTTTAGATTTGGATTAATAGAAAAAAGTGATTATTGATTAGTGTTGGCCACGATAATGATGTGAGGAATAACATGGGCTGGTTGTATGATATGATGATATAGGAGGATGGATAACCACGTGACTGTCGATACTAAAGGGGTGTTTGGGTAATTGGCTTGGTTTTGTTTTTTTCTGTCTCATGATTGGTTTTAGGCCCAATGATACTACCAAGATTAGTCAATGGTTGAGATTCAGATTGAGGTCAATTAACTTGTGCTCAAGCCTTATTTTGGCATTTGTTTCAGATAGGTAACCACTCCGCAAAACCCATGAAGACACCTGGAGAGACTTTGTGGAATAAGCTCGCGTCCAGCCTTATCTCGCTTACTACATTTGCCAGCGCCCCAGTTGCGAGAGTTGTTTGAGTTATTCCTCGCGTGACAATGGCGTGGTGCCAAAAGGCACCGGGATGAGGTGTGGCACGTCCCAATCTACACCTTTGTGAAAGGTTATAAATAGCATAGTTGTGAAGTGGCGCTGCGACGATCAAGCCAATGCCCAATGCATTTGTAGTTAATGTGAAGCTTTTGTGTTTATAAAACGACACAAAATATGAAAATATTTATATATCATATCATATTTCATATATATCGAGTTTACGAAAAAATGTGACATAAGGCGGCGTGACGGTATGAGCAAGCCTCACGTCTTTGCGAGCCTTTTAGAACCATGATGATACTTATCTGACCAACGCCCAATGATAATGAGATCAGTCCGGATCGAAGACTGATTTGGCTCAAAACATAGAGCTGAAGACGGTCTGAAGTATTCGGTCCAAGTTCGGGTTGGTTTGATTCGGCTTGTGTGTTCGGACTAATCATACAGAAGACCAAATTGAATATGAGGAACAGGGTGACCGATGACTGGACCGAAATATATTCAATTCAAATTCACGGCCTACTATGGTTAGCCCTAATGTTGATCGGTTTATAGTTTACGATCTTGATTAAGTGATAATGTGTGGAAAGTAATGTACCAAGTTGACTTGGCGGTAAGATTTGAACGTTTGTTAAATCACGTTTATCAACGATATATCACAACTAAATCCCTCATTAAAGTATTATTTTCTTATTACTACATCTATAATAAATACAATCAATTTCAACGTTTATCAACAATCTATCATGGGAAGACATGTGGCAGATTGGGTCAAGAAAAGGAAGGTCACCGAGTGACATGTTCGGAGCATTCAATTCCCAACTTTTATATAAAATTAATATTATATTATGTATTTATTAGATTTGTACTCCCAATCGGTCGGTAAAGATCACTAATAAACAGTCTTACAAAATCCATAGCCCCACTAGAGGTGTGGGTTGAGTCAAATTAATTTTTTGTTTGCTTTTTTTTTAATTGTTAGTGTACAGGAGTTAATTTCATGAGCTTTTTTAAAACGTGTGTTCACACATTTCAGTATTTCACTCTTTGTTTAATTGTTAGTGTACAGGAGTTATTTCATGAGCTTTTCAAACGTGTGTTCACACATTTCACAATAATTTCTACATTCAGCTATCCTTAATCTTTGTATTGCTGTCACTTGGTCAAATTGTATGTCCGAAATTGTTTTGCTTCGAGGAATTGAGGTTCTGGCGGGGTGATGTTTCATGTGTGATGGTCGTGATTAGTTGTTAACCTGTGTCATGTTAGGTTGCGTTTGATGGGTTTAATCTTCTAACTTGTGTGTTTAATCTTCTAACTTGTCTTTCTTTCCGAAGTTTATTATGATGACTAATTCGATAAAAACAGTTGTAACTGTTGGTGTTTATAAGCGCTAACGTTTGAAGCCCTAGTCCGAGTACTAAAAAGTACAATCTTTATATTACTGTGTGTAAGATGGTGTGGTTAATCAAAAGATCGACTTAGTCCTTGCTCAACATTTTAGCACCCAAAGACGCAGGGATAGTATTACTCTGTCAAAACTGGGTTAAGACGTAAATACTTCATGGTTTCTCTACAGCTGCTATGACAATTTATCAACTTATACCATACATTAATAATATAAAACCAATGCTAACGCGAGAAAGTACATTATTCAAAATTATCAGTAGATACAGTTTGTCTATGGTATCTCCTTATAATTCACAATAGAATCACTAGGATAATGATCTCAAATCTTTTAGTCTTAACCATCATGGGAGCTGCCTAGTCCCTGTAAGCACCTTCCTTTTCTTGATCCTTTAGAAATCCTAGAAACGCAAGAAACCCGAAAAAGAAGAAACCGCCAGATGACCACCCACCGCCTCCTCCACCACCACCGCCACCGCCATCGTCGTCACGTGGAGGTAGTCCAGTCCCTCCGTCGTCAAGGTCGGGAGACTTCTCTTTCCCTGTTTCATGTTGATTGTCAGAAATGTATTCAGACTTGTGAACTTAGTTTCAAATAATAAGGGATGCGACTTATTTATCAGACATGGATATACAAAGAAAACACGGATTAATAAGTGAGACAACATCTTAGCATCAAGTCTAGACAAGGATAAACACTGAAAATATGCAAACAATGATACTAGTCTCATTTATACGAAAAGACATGTTATTACAGGTTATGATAAGCAAAGAAAATACGCACTCGCTTTGCAGATCATGTTAGCATCAAGTCTAGAAATGACAACCACAAGGTTCAGGAACTCAGTTGGATAAAAATTGGGCCAAAGGCCAGTAATCATATACATACATTTAATGCATGCTCTGCTTCTATAATGTACCCGAATATCCCGTCATAAGAAAAACCAATTAAAGTTTCAAATAAAATGTTTTGCAATTAAGCTAAACCCTGACTCCCGAGCCAGCTAACTTCGACCATTAGTAAAAAATATCAAAAATGTTGTTCACAGATAACGGAATAGGTACCTTAAGTTCTGATATAAGGTGGACTAACATAAGCTAAATTTCTAATATTTCTCAATGCCAAATAGATAAAAAGATCATAGGTGTGGTGCAAAGGGAACTCATGAAACTACCTTGAGTGGGAGCAATGGTGATCGTTGATGATTGACGTGTGACAGTTTGAGTCTGTTCTGCACCCATCCTAGCATTCTGCATAGAAGAAAATGTAACATCAATAAATAAACTCTTAATAAGTTCTACTACAATTACACGCTAATAAAGGACGAGGATAATAAAGATGCCATTCTTTCAGATGTATTATTTGAATAATACATGAGAGGTTATAGAAGTGAACTCACCAATGCTGCAGCACAGATAAAAGCCGCGGACTTCGTTTGTAAACTTTGTTTTTTCCCTCCAAATGTTGCAGGCTGTAATTTAAGTGGTCTGAGTAGTGGCAAGGAGCTATTCACAATAGTCTTAGTTTGTCCCACTCTCTGTAATTCCGACCTCGCTGTAAATAAAACAACAACATGGTACCAGCCTAAAGTTAGTCACTTGACTCACTTTAGATTTTTAGAATATTCTGACGCATAACAAAACAAGCCCAAAATTTATTATCTTAAAGAATATCAAATATGAAATGTCGGTATCCGGTATTTTTAGCTTGCGAGGATAGCAAATCATACCTAGTTGAGAGGTGGAGCTAGGAACAACACTTGGATTTAACGCGAACATCGTGATACTAACCTGAAAAGCACTCGACATGAGTCCATATAATTCCGTTAATCTCGATTCATATATCAGAAAAAATTTATGCAACTAGAGAAAAAGAAAAGGTCAAATAACTGAAACAAAAACCCGAACTTTAAACCTTCTTTAAATTACTAATTTCCTAACAAACTTTCATCAGAAAAATATCTTTAATAATACAGCTAACAAGGTATTTGGGATTGCTATATGCTTATTAAGCGGATAAGCAGTTTGGAGCACTTGAACCAACTGCTTGTGCTTATCTGCCTAGTTTGGACGCAAAATTAGCAGTTTAAGAAGCAGGACCGACATGCTTATTTTTCTTTTCTAGAAGTGCGTATTTAAAATGAACATTACCTTACCTTTTTACCATCATATCTAACCTAACCTCCTCACAAAAGGTCTAAGGTGCAAAACCTAACTAGATACACATTTGGGTGGCCAGTGAAAGGGTCCGAAACGGTCACGAGGATACCTCAGTTAGGCTAAGCCGTGTACATCTGAGTCAAAGACTCGTCCTCCCCGAACAAAATAAATCCGGGTCTTATTGTATTTCCAAGTGCTTATTGTTAACTCCGCATAAGCAGAAACAATTAGCAATACCAAAGAAAGCGATAGTGCCTTAACTACTAAGGGGGTGTTTGTTTAAGCTTATATAGCGGGCTTATGGCCTATGTTTCATAAGCTCATTTTTGTGGCTTATTTTGAAACTTTTTGGCTTATATGAGCTTATCAGTCAGGCCGCCTTACAAACCTCATCCGTTTACTCGCTTATACAATTAATCCCAACTACTACTAAAAAAAAAAAAATTTTTTTTTTTTTTTTTTTTTTACAAACCCTGATTAAAGTTTCAAACTTTAACATACCCAACAGCTTATTCTTCCTAAAAACATAATAAATAAACAAAAAATCCACAAAATTTAGAAAAAAATTAGGTAAAAACTAATTAAACATCAATAACATATAAATATATTAATTAGAGGACTAATAATTGTTACCTTATATTAGGATTAAGATTGTTGTCGGTCGGTTAAGAATGTTTTCCGGCGAGATAAATGACCGGATAAACAGGTCACCGGTGAAGTTATGAGCGATTGAGAAGAGGGTTCAAATAGATAGAGCTGCTGCCGATTTATTTTTTTAAGGTTGTGGTTTGTTGCTTTTAGACTCCTTTTACTCTTTGGTCTTGTCAAATGTTTCTTTAAACTACATGTTCTTTTAGGAAAGAGTTAATTTCATTTTTGGTCCCTGTGGTATGGCCAAATTTCAGATTTGGTCCCTAAAACTTTGAAAGTGCGCTGGACGTCCCCATTTTGAAGTTTCTGTTGCATTTTTGGTCCTTGTGGTATGGCCAAATTGCAAATTTGGTTCTTTAAAACTTTAACGTTGTTTGGGCCCATGGGACCAAACATGCAACGAAAACTTCAAAATGGGGACGTTTAGTGCACTTTCAAAGTTTTAAGGACCAAATCTGCAATTTGGCCATACCACAGGGACCAAAAATGCAATTAACTCTTTACAAAAGAAATTTTGCATGATTAGTCCTTATGGTTTACCCAAATTACACTAATAGTCCCTATTTCATTTTACTTACACCATACATACCTATTTTTGAAACTAATAACCAAGACAAACCCTATTTTGGATGGCATGTTAGTTAGTCCGTTAAGTCAGAAAATGGTGAGGGCATTTTTGTCTTTTCCATTTCACTAACTTGTTTTTTAATTAGCCCCACCCACCCCGACAAACACTTAATAACCCACATTACTCAGATTAAAAAACCTAGAACACACACACACAACCTCTTCTCCAATTATGGTTTTTTATAGGTGTCGTCGAGTTGCCATCATCAAAAACTCTTGGTCAGTGGAAATTCAGGTCGCCGTTTCTACAGTTGCCCCATTTCGGTAAGATATAAGAATCGAAATATGTTGTTAATCAAAACCTAAAAAACTTAGTTATGTTCTTTTCTTTGTACATGTATCACGATGTGGGTAGATTGATTGGTTTGATTCACCAATGTGTGATCATGCTGTTCAAATTATCCCTGGATTGTTAAGGTCTAGAAATAGGCATGAAGCTGCCATTGAAGAATTGACGAGTCAAGTTAGAAAGTTGAAGATGTATTTGATGTTTTGTTGGTATTATGGTAATTTACAGCTTGGCCTAAATTCATATGTAAAGGTCAACATGTTGTTATTGTATGATGTCTTTAGGATATATGAAGTCTTTTGGGTTAATGAATGAAGAATATTAGATTTCTAGTATATACAGTTTATGCTTTGAGTATAAGTTAGTGCATTGAAACATAAATGTGAAGGTATGCAATTACCGTGAGTTTGTGACATCTATTTGTAATGTAAACAAACACAATACCATAAACAAACTTAAGCATTGACTTTAAAAGTCAATACATAAGATTACAAACACAAAATTACCAATTCAAATACTTAAACAGATCTAAGATAGATAGCAAAGGATTACCAATTCAAGTACATAAATTGTCAAGTATACAAACCAAAAGATTATCATAGTACTTAACAGAAACTAAGATACATAGTAGAAAACATAAGATCACCCTAAAACCTCCTTTCTCTTGTTCTTTTTCTTTTGTGGTCCTCCATTACCAGCAACTTTCTTCTTCTTTGATGGCCCACTTCCATCAGCAACACTCTTTTGTGGTCCTCCATTACCATCAGCTTTCTTCTTCTTTGATGGGCTACTTCCATTAACAACAACACTCTTATGTGATGTACCTGTACCAGCAGCAGATGAAGAAGTAGCATATTTCTTCTTCTTTGTTGGTCCATTTCCATCAGCAATACCAGTAAAGGAGCTTTTCCTACTGTTTGATGACCATGTCCCAGTTTCATTCATTTGTTGCCCTTTACATGATCTTTTGTTGTGGCCAAGGTTTCCACACTTTAAACTTGTTACAGTTTTATATGCCCTTGACAGTTTTCCACCACACACCATTCTTGCCTTCTCTTCTCTTGTTTTTCTATTGTTCTTATTTGGCATGCCCACTTGTGGGTGATGGTTAGGTGGATTGAGTATTTGATGTGATCAAATAAGTTTGATATTTATACATCATTTATCCCGTATTTGTTGTTCTTTTGTTATTATTTTATATTTCGACATTATTTGGAGCTTAAATGAAGAAATGACAAAGTACATGCTGAACAGACACACCATACGGCGTATCAAAACCAACTAAATATGTCGTATCATCAAACTTAGACGAAAAAGGACCTTGCCTGACTTTGAATCCATACGGCATATTCTCATATGAACATACGTCGTATGCGATATCCCATGCCAAGTCACTCAATACGCCGTATTGAGAAGATGCATACGCTGTATCCGTTTGATCATACCTGTAATTTGATCATACCACAAGGACCAAAAACGAAATTAACTCTTTAGAAAGAAAAAAAAGGTTGCATGCTTAGTCCTCATGGTTTACCTAAACTAACACTGATGGTTCCTATTCCATTTTAGTTACACCAAACATACCTATTTTTGAAACAAATAACCAAGACAGTCCCTATTTTGGATGGCTCGTTAGTTTCTTCGTTAAGTCTGAAAATGGTGACGACATTATTGTCTTTTCCATTGCACTAACTTGTTTCTTTATTAGCCCCACCCACCCGGCCAAACAATTAATAACCTACATTACTTAGATTAAAAACCCTAGAAAACACACATACACACACAACCTCTTCTCCAATCATGGTTTTCTGCAGGTGTCGTCGAGTTGCCATCATCAAAACCTCTTGGTCAGTGGAAAATCCAGGTCGCCGTTTCAAATGCCGAGATCGTCGGAAGAGAGAACTTCAAGTCATCCTCAGTATCTAAACTACAGAGACTCTGCGCTTCAACAACGTCAACATAGTTTATTCTTATTATAATTTACTTTGTTTATAGGTCTCATTGTAACCATTCACGTGTGACGATATCTTGGAGGGAGATTGTTAGCCTTGCTTATTTGTAAAGATAACGTCTTACATGTGAATTGGACTAGATATGTAGTTAGTTGTGGCTCAGGGACTACTATTGCACAAGTAGGATACTCACATTGTAATGAGCATATAAATACCCATCATGACTCTCCATGAAGGGTGTGGGAAATCATTGTAAGCTTTCATCTTTTAATCTAATAAACTTTGTGTTTTTCTCCACCCTCTATCTATTTTCTCTCACTAGAACAATACATAGATTCATCATGTTTGATCAACCTCGACCTCCCAAACCATATAAATCTTACATATTTTCGATCCTACAATATCTTATATTCCTCACCTTGTAGATGATAGTCGGGGGATTAAGACTTGGTATGGAAGGATTTACATTCCTTTTCGAAGCGGTATCAAAGACTTACTTTTGGAAGAAGCGCATAAATCTAAATATTCTATTCGTCTAGGAGCTACGAAGACGTTTCTATACTTGAAAAGAAATTAATGGTGGCCAGGTATGAAGAGAGATTGTGTAAAATGTGTTGAAAAGTATTTGACTTGTCTTAAGGTCAAGGTTGAGCATCAAAAGTCGTATGGAAAAGTCCAACCATTAGATATTCCGGTTTGGAAGTGGGAAAAAATTGCAATGCACTTCGTTACAAAACTATTTAAAACTGCCAAAAAGCATGATACAATTTGGGTTATAGCGGATTGGTTGACAAAGAGTGCTCACTTTATTCCGATCAAGGAAAATATGCCAGTTCATAAGCTATCAAAGATTAATGTTAATGAGATAGTCGCACGTCATGTGGTTCTCGTTTCTATAGTTTCTGATAGAGATGTGAGTTTTACCTCAAATTTTTGGCAAGATTTTCAAGAAGAGCTTGGTACGAAATATCATATGAGCACAACTTTTCATCCTCAAACCGATGGGCAGAGTGAAAGAACAATTCAAACTTTTATAAGACATGTTAAGAGCCTGCGTGTAGAGACTTATGTGGCTAAAATAAGAAGAATAAAACCTGAAGGGACCAAAATTGCATAAAATTAAAATAATTACATATTAATGGATAATTATCCATTTTAATTGGAGAATTCCAGGATTTTGAAGAGTGTGTTTGTTTGGGTCGGTTTACAAAGAAAAAGAAAGAGGAGGAAAGTGGACAAGCTCTTGTTAGCTTAATTCAATCAAGGGAGTAATATAGGATAAAGTTCTAAAGGGGTTCGGTCATAAACCCACTTCAAGTAAGTATAATTGTAATTTAAAAGTTAGGGTTCTTAAAAGAGAAATTTAATTAGAGGTTAAAGATTGATAAATTGTTATGTTATTATCAAATTAATCACTTATTAAGGTTAATTTCATTACAGGGAGCAAGTAAGGAGATTGTAGCCAATTTAAGTAGAGATATTAGTTGGTGTTTTTGAGGTAAGCATTATAGCTAATTTTGTTAATTAAATCATAATATTGTTATTTGGATTATGATGTGAAATGATATGGAGCTTATGTTAAATAAAGTAGCTTGGATCCAATGATAGCTTAATGTAATGTTAGCATGTTATTTATGCTTGATTAAGGTATGTTTAAATGTTATGAATTTGCTCCTAATGGTGTTATGGCTAGTGTACCCCACTAGTTGTAACAATGTTAATGAGAGTTTATGTTATATGCTTACTAAGCGTTTGCTTATATGTGTAGTTTAATGTTGTGTTCTAGGTGTTGGCGAATCTAGCAAGGGTAAGGAGAAAGAGTAAGGCGATTCCCTTCTTAGTGTTTAGCTTGGGACTCGATAAGTAGAAGATCTTTTGGATCAAGCTTTTGGAAGTTGGAAGACCCTAAAGTGTCTTTCCTTTATATGGTATGATTTTTGTCGAACCGGGTCATTTTGATGTGTATGAGTCTTGGTACATGTCTATGTCTAAATGTTGTATAAAGTTTACGTTTATAAAGTATGGATGACATGTAAGGTTAATTAAGGAGTCGTAGAAAGGGTGTTTGGCTTTATGTCAATCTACATGTTAGACCCATTTTTGGTCATTGTACGGGTCCAACGATATTTAGAATATGTTGATATGTTTATAATGGAACTATTTTAGTTAAAGTTCTGATTGCATAGAGTCTGGGTTTATGGTTGAGTTTTCTGTAGTTATGTAGTATTTCTGTAGTCTGTTATGTCTGTTCCATCAATACGACATATCCTTGAAATGAATACGGCATATTGATTGGTAAGACTGATACGTGTATTCCCTCTATGAATATAACGTATCAGGGGCTATATGGTTAGACTCTAAATGGATGCGGAGTATAAACCGATACAACGTATTTAATTGGATGAATACGACGTAGAGGTGGCAAAATGTGCCTGTAAAAAAAGATGGGCTAAATGGGCATATTTTTAAAAGATTTGGGCACATTTAGCCCCTTCTTTTTTTTGAAACGGGCACATATAGCCCATTGAAAACTTAAATGGGCACAAACGGCCCTTTTTTTTCTCTCAATTGTTGAACATTAACGATCGCTTTAAAGATTTTTTATATAATATATTTATTTTTGTTAATATAAATAAGATATTACGCTTAAGGAATTTATTTAGTCGTTTTAGGTCTTTTATTAAGCGATTTGTATAACATGTGCCTGCTTGGCCCGCGCCCGCCCAGCCCGCGCCTGCTAAGCCCATGCCCATTCTAGCCCGCGCCCGCTTTAGCCCGTGCCTGCCCGCCGCCCCCGCCTGGTTTGCCACCCCTAATACGACGATTAGTATGTTTTGGTTAAATCGAAAGTGTCAGTGGTTGAGTTAGTGAATACAGCATATACAATTCTACGTATACGACGTATTGACTTATGACCTAATACGTTGTATCGGTTTGTTAATAGAAAAATTGCTACTTTTCTCGTGTGTTGGGTTTATACGTTTAGACTATCATTCAATGTTCTTAATGATATTTTTAAACTAATGTATGTCAGTCATACTAATGCACGTCTTTTCAATTTTTATTAGTTTGTTTGTAATAGTTCAACGCGGTATTTTCAAAAATAAAATAAAACTATGAGTCTTTTTTGGGGCGTATTTCTACAATGTTCTCTTCATCAACAAAGTATTCAATGTCATCCTCAACTAAACCACTATCATCATCATCCACTGTTTCATAAGATTGATCATCCTCAACCAATGTTTCTATAGGTTCATAATTCTCATTAACATTTGCCCTTTTATTCACATTTTCTCTATCATTCACATTTACCATATCATTCACATTTTCCCTATCACAAACATGAACACTTGCCCCTTCATTCAAATTTGTAGTCATATGATCTTCAAAAGGATGAAAGTCATAGTTCATGTTCATCAATTCTTAAACAATAGAATCCACACTCTTAGGTTCACTGTCATTAACATTTGCAGGCACATGTTCACTAGCATCATCATTTGCCCTTTTCCTATTTGCACTATGCTTAGTATACTTTATTCTCCATGAAGAGGGAGTGGCAGTGGGAGTGACAGTGAGAGTAGGCGTGGGAGTGGTGAGTGTAAGAATGGGAGTGTGAGAGGTAGAAGGTTGATGATATTCTAACAACAACCTTTTGTTGGATGGGGAGGGAGTGGGATTTGTAAAGGATAATTCTTCAATGAAAACACTGCTTCTAAATAGGTGGGAAGAATATGTGTTTATTTTTGATGTGATATGCTTACAATACACCATAATCAACTTCTCATCCTTTATATACTTTGACATACCTTGTACATCCATATAAATTCCTAAAACTTTTAGTCCAATTTCTAAATGAGTCCTTGGAATCTTATAATGATAGTAAATAGGATCATCATTAATGTAACCTAATTTCTCCATCACCTCATTCAACTCATATACCGAAAACTCATCAATATCAAACGCATCCACATACGTTACTAAACCATTAACATACCTAATTTTTTCATACTCTTTAAAATTTCCTGCATGGTGTATTTTCATAGAAAACATAGTAGGATGTTCATCTATAAATGCAATAACAAAAACACAATTACTACAACATATTCAATGTAATGTCAACGAAAAAACCCTTAATTAACACAATAGATATATATAAACTGAATAACAAAAACAAAATAGGGAAATTGAATTAGTTTCTTTAGCGTATACTTTTAGGTGTGCATTGTCCTCATTGTTGTCTCGTATCCTCCAACGTGTACGAACCATTGAGTTAAAAAAGGATGGTCAAATTTGGGGTTTCGATTTCTAAGGGGCTAAAAGAGATGATCAGATTTGGTGTTTTGATTATGGTATATTTTAAATGGGAGGGAAATGAAAAGTCAATAGAAAGTGTTGTGGGGTAGGTGGATTTAATATTGAAACTGATGAAAGCGAAGAGACAAAAATTTCTTCACCATTTTCAGACTTAATGGAGAAACTAATGGGTCATCTAAAATAGAGAGTGTCTTGGTTACTAGTTTCAAAAATAGGTATGCCTAGTGTAACTAAAAGGGAATAGAGACTACGAGTGTTATTTGGGTAAACCATAGAAACAAATCATGTAATTTTTTCTTTAGAAAATGTAGTCCTTCGTTTCAAATTTACTGTTCACATTTTATTTTCTGAGTTTGATCGAGATACTACCCTCATTTGTAGGTTACTATTACAAACTTTAAAATACTCACATTTAATTAATTGGTTAAAGGTAAAATTGTTATTCTGCAAAAAATAATAAAAGAACAACCATTAATGATTATGTTTTTATTAAACGTGTTTTTTAACAGTGATTATATTTTTGAGACGGAGGAAGTGTACACATTCATAAAAGATGTCCATAAAATGCTCTTTAAAATGCTATTTTATTTTTCTTTCTAGAAACTTGTTTTAAGACGGTGCAAAATATTGTCTTACCTATAGAAGAAGAGAAAACCAATTGTCAGTTTAGTTAAAGTTTGATGCCCTATGTCCGAACTTCTTTTGGCTTTTACAATGAAACTGGCATCATTTAGTCAAGGAATCAAACTTAAGTCACTAAACAACAATTTTGTTTCGATTCACGTCACGACTTGGGATTAAACAAGCAATTTACAATATGTCTTTAGTTTATTATTATTAAAATTTCGATTTGACATTCACATGATTATGAAAAGATTAGATACTTTTGAACATCCTGAAATTTCTTTGCTTCCTTGAGACCTTGGATTGAAAAGAAGTAAAGAACAAGTCGTTTCGGCTTTATGGTAGTGGGCTTTTTAAATGGGCTAATGGTATCAAGGCCCATACTTAAAATTACATGTTAGTTTTAGATGGTCCAGTCTTTTGTAGTAGGGTAATTAAATATTCGGTTTTTGGTTTGTTTATAGTTCTGACAAAATGAAAATCAAATCGAATCAAAAACCGAATTCACATAAATATAAGTATGGGCCTTTTGACACCACCACAATCACTTTTTTATAATTGGTAATCTATTTACATGTTCATAAGCAGAACCTGCTTTACATATAAAAAATGAGCAAACTTTATACTAATTAGACTTCAATTAATTATATATAAGACTCTATTCTGTTTTGATTTCCTTTGGCTCATCTAGGACAAATTCTAAATACAAATCCTTTATCGCAATGACAACCGTCGTTATCAATGGCCCCATTATCGCGCCCTGCATCATATCATTAGAAAACTCTCATCAGAAATATATACTCACAAGTGGATAATATATGATGTAGTTTGTAAATCCAGTTAATCATGTTATAAAATGCAATCCTAAATGGTTACCTCGAGTGCAGATGGGAAAACTGCAGCTCCACCAAAGATACTAAGCCCGGTGAGATAAGGATGATGGCCCGGTATATGTTCTTGTATTTCACAATCACCATAGTCAATAAGTACAACATGAATGATCGGTAAACATATCGCCACTATATATCTACCTTCCATTACCAATTGCAAAATGGCTGGTATTGTCGCGAGAAAATAAGGAAGTAACGGGAAAACTGGGCTAACACTCGCAAGCAAAGTTGACACGTACAAAAAATGAATATTAAACAGTCTAAGCAAAAGACAAGTTAAACACCCTTGAAAGAAAGCAATCTCAACCGTGGCTAACAATATCCCTGATATCGCTTTGTCAAGTACTTCAACACATCGTGTTCTAGCATACTTAGAAATCGGAAGCATGCACATAACTTGTTCAGTTACACCACTTGAATCAGATGTAATAAGGGCGTACAAAACCCATAGAAAAACCATTGATTGTGAAAGAAAACTAAATAAACCCGCAGCTCCTGTCACAATAGATTCGATAATCACAAAAATAAGCTTCGTACTACCACCTAAAATCGATTGACCACTCGCTAGCACTCGTTGTATCACATCTTTCCCTTGAAAAGCAATTGCTTTCGCCTTTTCTATTATATCTTCTCTACTAATTAGTACTTCTTTAAACAACGCGTTAACCTCAGGATAAATTTCACCCCATTCACGATTCTTAACACGTCTTCTCAAATTTAGAATCTTTTCAGCAACAGGATTCGGAGCTTCTAATGCAGTTGATGGTGCAGAAGAGTTTGAAGCTCGTTGAGTTGCCATTATATGTTTAATTTCCTCAACAATTTCCGTCATATTATATTGAACTGCTAAACTATCAATTTGTTCATAAACAGTCCCATAAAATTGTGTTGTGTACTTAGCCACCATTGCTTGAATATCAACTCCCATTTTCTCGGCATAATTACTTTCTTCAACACGCGATTTAACTGAATAAACAGCATCTCGTCCCTCTATGCCAATTTTATACGAAAAAAAGGTGACAGCCATCAAACTGCCAATTATCACTCCCATTATTAATCCAATCGTGACAATCGTTTCCAGCCATTTCAAGATCCCTCGTGTTAAAAATGCGGTATGATGCGTTCTTCGTTGTTTTGGCCGTTTAAAACTATAAGTTTTAAATGACGAAACAACATCACTAGACGTAAACATAAACCCTAACCCTAATAAAAAAATTGTACCAATAACTCCACATTGTTCATACCCTATAACAACAACCCATAAAAATACTAATCTTCTTAATAATATCGAAAACCCTCTTTTTCGTTTATGGTGATTAAAATTATAATTTATAACCTTAGCACCAACTAATTTACACGTTAAATCTTTAATTTCTATAATAGTAGTGATAAAAGCGCGAAAAATGGATGTAGGTATAGCTAATAAAGTATCGGTTAACCCTTGGTTAAGCGGTTCGGACCAAAATGAAACAAGGGATTTATGAATACTACGTAAAGGGATGGAACAAAGAACGGCCCAAAGAAGAGGACGAAGATAATATTCGAGCAATCTGCTTACACCATATAGAACGAAAACAGCGAAAGCAACACCTGTATGGGCCATAGCGATATAGAGCGCCAGGCGGACTTGTGGATCTTCGGTTAAGGAAGATGGTTCCATGTTTGGATCGCGTGGTGGCGTGTGTCTCGGGTGATTGCTTTGGCTGTTTTAGGGTGGTTGATGATGTGATGATCGGAACATTAGTTGGTTATGGCGGTTAGGGTGGTTATTTTGGAGGGAAATATGGAAGGAAACATGTTTAATTATAGATGAATGGTTCTGGTGCTCTCTAGCCATAGCCATGAATAGATCAAGCAAGTCATTTTATCACAAAACAAAACTAATCATTTTTATTAGTGAAATTAACATGATCATAAAATCATGTTATTCATGTGATTTCAAATGTTTTTGTATGCATATCAAATTAATTATACAATAGCTAACCATGTCGTTTAAACTATATGTTTTATAGTTCGTAGTTATATTCTTAGTAAATATAATATCGGTGCACACACGAAGTTTTTTCTACTTTTTTTAGTTATAGGTTATTATTGATTAAAAACAAATAACATAATGTGTCACAAATGAATTTACTTGATGGACTTAATGGCATATATTCTTAGAGGAGAGTTATTTTACATATCAAACTTTTCTTACATGCTAAGGGACTCATCTCCACAATTCATTTAAAAGTTAATTCAATTACCGGTAGATTAAAAGATTTTATTATTTCACATATTTTTATAATTTAAATATCTCTTAAACCATTAATCGTTAGTGAAAATATTTACACCGTCAGCAAAGAAGATTTAATTATCTTTCTAGACGCAAGACTTTGATATACCTTCAAAAAGAAAATATTCATTTTTCGTTTTTTCTTTTTACGTTACTGAAATTGCATGAAAAAAATCATATATGACAAACACTAATTTGAATATCACATGTGATATTAGATTTAAATCATATATGATATGTGATATCACATGTGATATGATATGTATATCATATGTGATATTACACTAATATCACATGTGATATTACATATTATATATGATATAACACTAGTATCATATATGATATAACACTAATATCAAATGTGATATTCAAATTAGTGTTTAATATGATTTTTAATGCAAATTTCAAAGAACGTAAAAATCGAAAAACTTAAAAAATGTGAAAATACGATTTTTTTTGTCGAAGTATACAAAAGTCTTTCTATCTATGTAAAGATAATTAAACGCTCGTCGCAATAATATTTTTTCCCGCTTAACGGTTTGAAAGCTTATTAATATTTGAAAAGGATGATGAACGCGGTTTTTAAAATGTTGTGATTAATCTCATCCATTAGATCAAATAAAATGGATGGAGATAATCCCCAGACAGAATAATCTGTCTCAAACGATATTAAATCAAAGTAATGAAAGCGTATTTAATTTAATTCATAAAATAAAGAGGAGTTATTTTACATACCAAACTTTTCTTACATATCGCTGCGACTCATCTCCATCATCCATTTAAAAGAAAATCAAATCTTCAGATTAAAAGATTTTATTATTTCATTTATTTTTATAATCAAGTATCTCTTAAACCGCTAATCGTTGTCGAAACTATTTACACCGTCACTAATAAAGATTTAATTATCTTTCATGTACGGACACTTTGATATACTTTTGAAAAAGAAAAAATTGCTTTTTTCACGTTGCCTTTTTACATTACTTGAAATTGCATTAAAAAATCATATATGATTAAAAAATAATTTGAAATCACATGTGCTATTTGTTAAATCATATATGATATGTGATATCACATACGATATGATATGTATATCATATGTGATTTTACACCAATATCACACGTGATATTACACTAATATCACACGCGATATTACATATCATATATGATATAACATTAATATCATATATGATATAACACTAATATCACATGATATTCAAATTAGTGTTTAATCATATATGATTTTTAATGCAAATTTCAAGAATATAAAAAAGAAAATCTTAAAAATAACGTGAAAAATACGAAAAAATTTGTCGAAAGATATCAAAGTCACTTATCTATAGAAGATAATTAAACGCCGTCAGAACGATATTTTTTTTCGCTTAATGATTAACGGTTTGAAAGTTATTAATATTTGAAAAAGAGGATGAAAGAGGCTTTTAAATCACGGATTAATCTTAAATCAAATAAAACGAATTAAGGCTGATCCTTGGGCTACAGAACCACGCCAAACAAAATTTTTCACGACTAATCACCCACCAATAATATCCTTCCAACTCATCCCATACCTATCTCATACCCGACATAGATTTTTAGCCAAGAACTACGCCTAACTCATACCTCATTTTTTTTTTCTTTTTAAATAGAATCATATATTTTAATCACTTTGTCGTTGGGCTGAAAATTAGTAACCACTTATCACTTGACTTTACTTTACTCTACAAAAGATAAAATACCAAAGTTGAATATTATAACCACTTATCACTTGACTTTACTCTACAAAAGATAAAATACCAAAGTTGAATATTATATTTATCAGCCCAAACCAATCTTATCATTTGTGTCGTCTTCTTCCTTCCGCCTACCTGCAAAACACATAAAAAAGAAAAAACAAAAACAGAACATATTACAGTATCTCACAAACACAAACTCCAACGGATAGAATTCTTTTCCAACGTTCGAAATATAATCCATACCAAATCGGGGATGTTTGCCGATTTGGTGTTCCCATCCTTCATGCCAATTCAAACCGAACACGAAGCAGCACTCAAACCGCTCGGTATGGATCATGCCGAAGACCATACCGAGTCCACTGCCACCACCTTTAGTATGTATATAATCTTTTTTTCTCAAATGATCTTAAATCATATTCTTATTTATTTATTAGTTTTAGATAATGACTTTAGATTTCAAATTATTTGTCATTATTCAATTAAAAAGGCATGCAGTGAATTTTTCTAGTTTTGTTATAATTGTTGTTTTAAAAATATAATCTTCACTAATATTCTAAACATAGTTTTTAACGTGTATGAAATGTTAGTAATGATCATAATCTAAATTTGATTATATTAGTTTGTATTTTTGTATTACACATTTGGTCGCTTGAAGTATTCATTATAAGAAATTTAGTGTTATGATATTAGATGTTGGTTGGCAGTGTGCGGTGGTTGCTTAGGTAACGAGACACCGATGAAGAGGGTATTTTCTTTTAACTGATTTGAATAATTATTTTCTCCATCTTAATTGATATCTACATGTGTCTTTCACGCGGATGTAGTTTAGACATACATCTAATTTAATTTAGATACCGTTTGCATGTTTTTTTGGGTAAAGAAAAAAAAAAAAAACTTTATTAAAACTACAAAGTTTTTTTTTTCATATATTTTTTTTTTTTTTTTCTTTTTTTTTTCATAAGTACATCTTATGTCTTATTTTAATATAGTAAACTAATTTATTAGCCATTTATACTTTGCAAATTTTGTATTGATACGATTGGACATATATACAAAATGCCTGAAGGATCATCCAACATTGATAGCACGATTTGTAAATAATTTAAAATTGGTTAAATAATCTTCAATGATTATTTAGTGTATGTTTAGCAGTTATAGACATCGTTTTTAAGATTATTTTTTTTGAAAATAAGATACTTAAAAATAATTTTGTTTCTACAGACAGATCTTATAAGAGATTATTAAAAAATAATCTCCCATAATCTCTAAAAATAAAAGTTATTTCACGTAATTTTATAAAATAATCTCTTTTATAATCTTTTTCAAGACCAAAGATCAAGACAATCTATTTTCGCTAAACATACCATTGTAGGATCAAACATTTGTCTAAATTAAGAATATATATATATATATATATATATATATATATATATATATATATATATATATATATATATATATATATATATATATATATATATATATATATATATATATATATATATATATATATAATCACTGTACCCAATCCATGAATTAAATATTTACATACCTTAGTTATAGACCTTTCCGGATTATTATGTATAAACTTGTTAAAGTTTTATAAAACAAAGTGCAAATGCTTTAAATTTAGAAAAGATTCAACATACGAGATTTTTTCATTCCACATAAAGCATGAAACACATCTTTACTATCATTTTTATACACTTTCATAAACCATAATGATGGAAGCTTTTAATATATTGAATACTAGCTTATAAGACCCGTTGACACCGGGTAATGTTTTAAAAAAAAATATAAATGAGATGATAATAAAAGTAATAAGAGGAAAAAAGATGTTGCAAAGAAAAAATTAGTATGTAAACAAAATAAGAAAACTAATGAAAGAAAACAAATATTGAATCATTATTTATTAATACGAAGTGATAAACAAGACAATATAGAGACAATTATTGAAGAATAATGTCTCCTACATACATTCGTGTGGTCTTCAATCTTGACAAGGTTGAAAAGAAAGCGATGAAGGAGTAGTAGTAGATGAATTGGTAAGGCAATACAAATTGCCGAGAACCTAACAAACCATGAAAAGAATGTGTAAGTAAAACTTTGTGTGAATTACAATAAACATGTAAAAACAAATTCAGATGACATTAAGTAGTATGCGAACATACCTTGATAATCGATCAAAGACCCAAGAACCTCTTTATAGACTACATTTGTAGTAGTCTTTAATAAATTACGATCGCATCACAAATAACAACCTTCAAACCCTTTTTGCTTTTACGCTGAAAGTGCGATATATAATTGTCCGTGTGTGAAAACAGACGGTAGGTACAAACCAACTTTCGAAGTGATTGTCCTTGGCTCTTGTTTATCGTCATGGCAAAAGAAACCGACACAGAAATTGTTTCGCAGACGATCTTCGAGTGGTAAACGCTATCCGATGGAGTAATTTTCAACCTTGAAGTATAACCGATTGCAAATGTGTTCCGTTAATTATTTTGGCTTGAATAGAGGCATCGCTAATTTAGTCACTGAAGCCTTGTCCCATTACACAAACCTTGTGATTGATTAATGTTTCTCAACAACATTATCGACACCGACCTTCAATGCGAGCCTATGGTTGGGACACCAAAATTTTAAACCGCTGATAAATTCAGTGAAAAGACGGCTTGGTCTATAGCACCACCACGGCCGCTTTTATCTATGTTGTCACAACTAAGATAAACTATTTCTTCACCGTGAAAGGCTCAAGCAAATGATCATAACACCGCCAACCACTTCATTGGTTGGAGCAAGAATGGCCTTTTCCTCGAAGTAAGACGGATCACCTATGTTATCCAAAATGTTTGGGTAAGTGAAATCTATAATAGATTTTACGGATCATTAGTTTCATGTATTAGAATATCTTCGTATATCTATCAAAACCTCCCCGCCGTGTTGTCCTCCAACATCTCCATCTCCTACTTTCAATATCCATTCTAAGAAATTCCTTTATCTCACCACATCCTCGTGCCGTGATCCAACCGTAGGCGATATTAGCGGTTAATTTTAACACTTTGCAATGATCCCACAAGTACGATTGTTTTAAAGATGCATTAACAATGTCTTAGGGAACCTTTGAATTACGGGCAAAGACCGCCTAAAATCACCGCCAAATACTACAAATATATTACCAAAGGGCGATCAAAAGTCGCAGACTGTTTCACGCAAGATATCTCTCAAGGACCTATCTAATGCCTCAAAGCATGCCTTATTTGTCATGGAGCCTCATCCCAAATAATAAGCTTGCATTTCTTCAACAACTTCCCCAAGTCACTTTATGGAGTTATCGAGCACGTAGAAGTCTCATCAATATTTATCGGAATATGAAACCTCGAATGAGCGGTCCGTCCACCGACATCAATAAAGATGCAATGCCACTGATGCAACGCTTATGACTATGTCACCATTTCTTCTAATCCCGCAGCAAGGGTTTTCCATAAATACGCTGCATCAGCCCCTCCAGACCAGATACAAAATAATTTCCTCCTCTACCATTTGTAACGGAACTCATGATGGTGTCATATATTCTTCTCCGTGGTTAACGCGCATATGTAGTCTCAGATTCACCGCAACTCGATGGATTATAATCTCTCTCAGAAAGATTAGCCTCGTTACCAAAGTCGGCCATGTAACTCTCATCCGGATAAGGAAGTTCGAAAGCTTTCAAACCGTGCCTTGAGCGCATAAGTTGTTCTATAAAGAACAAACAAATATTCTTTTTCTCGCCGCCGCTAGTCGTAAACTCAGATTAAAATAGCCATACATGAGGCGAGCTTATGTATGCAAATAATGATGAAAAATAGTGAGCATTGTACGATATTTATAGACTAACACACATATCGTAAGAATCGAGATCATTTTTTGTTGAGGTGACTTGCAAAAGATGGTCTTTTAACAGGATGATAAATCACTAATTTGTAATAAGTAACCATTTCCATTCATGTATAAATTTATATAAAAGTTAGTAACAAAGCTAAGTTGGTGGTTATACCGAATGCCTAAAAGAATTCTTCTCTGTACCGACGCTCGATAGCAAATGCCAAGTTTGCAACCAAACTGTTAATGGGTGTCAAGCTCTTTGTGACAATAATGTAACAAAAGGTCGCAAAATGCTCAAGCAGAGGACCAATGGGTCAGCGCCTTTAATACCCTCAATATGTTCCTTGTCGTCATCTAAAGTCCCGCCACAGAGCAGCATCTTTGTAAGTAGGATAAACTACACCGTGGATTTTCCTTATCTCGCCGTGATTTCGACAACCTTTTGATCGCTTAGTAGCATCCGACAATAGTAACCTTCACCGAGACCGGCACATTATGAATTTCGCCAATTGCATATTGTTTCTTCCTATGTGTCCACGCTCTTTTGGAACATTCCATACAAATTTTGTAGGAAACTCAAAGATATGTTAACTCCTCACGATGGATACATTTCGCTCATATGCATCCATGATTCGAACATAGAAGCACCAACCGCTGGTCCGTGAATAACGGTTTCAAGGTCGAGTTCTCACCAAATACAACCGGCCGGTCGCCGAGATGAAATGAGACGCTCGACATTTGGTGTTCTATAATTTATCTCGAATCCAAATATTCTCCATGCGCTTCACAAGCGCATGTGTACCTACAATCATAGAACGCTTGATCTCGCCAACAAAGTTTATCAACTGCTGACCGCCTTCCGTTGTTGCCGGTTCATACAATCGTGCCGATACTCTATCGGACCTTTGTTTATGTATTTAAACAAATATTTTATTGATCCGCCCGATTGCACCATTCAACATTGATGTGGCATTGGTAACGCTTTCAATAACACAATATACGGAATAACAAAACCGCTAGCAAATTTTATGTCCACTCTTAACAACATGGATCCCTGCTATCACGCCTTCTCGTATGCAGGTAGCCTTCGAGTCAATGTAGTATGTTGCATAAACCTTTAGGGAAGTGTTTCGTACACCTACCATCATCCATGCAAACCGATTTGGGTCACAACACCACATGGGCCATGCATCATAAAGTCGGAAACTAACTTGTGCGATCGGGATCCTCATTTTGGTCCGTATCTCACGGATATGTGTTTGTCAATATGTTCAGCGCTTGCGCGCTTGTCATCCTTATGTAGAAACAAACAAACACGCGCGTGGAAGCCCTCTTTTGAAATTAACTGTATACAATCGCACAATATTGTTGAAATAAACATAATATCGCTTGTAATTTAATTATACAAATCTCAGATAACACTATAATGTTGATGAATGTGGTGCGCGATAAGTAATAACATACCGCTTGAACACGTCCGAACAAACGCAACTCTTTGATATCCTTCATCACCGATCGAGTTTCATTTAAAACTCGAGATACCACATCGTCGATCCGCAGATGAAAGCTTATGCCCCGATATATCTTTCAATCTCTCGCCATTTAGGGTCAGCATGTTATCGTTATAAACAAACCGACAACCATACCACCTACACAATGCCATGGCATCCATATAACATTGCCGCATGTACCTTGGTCCGCCAAAGAAAGAAGAAGGCAAATGATAGGCTTTCCAACCGGACGGGTCGGTATTTCGACGCGACGCTGACGCATTTGAATACGATCACACCTTAGTTTAGACCGCTTGGAACGATGAAAAACATACGCCTCTCTCAACCATGGCGAACCCATCCACAAGAAATTGTCGAACAAACGACTCCACGTATGAATAAATTCTCCAGATTCGGGCGGTCCTGATCCGATAGGCAAACCACTCACGATAGTAATCGCTCTTTCATTCTTTCGCTTGTCGGTTGTCCCGATTTTTTTCTCGTGGTATTCTAAATAATACCCATCTTGCAGAAGGCATCAACAAAGGTATTGTGCGGAAGGTACATAGGATGAAAAATGTTTATATACCGCAAACCTTCACCAAACTTTTCTATCACAATGTCCCTATCTTCACAAGATGCATCCAAGTCACCACGATAAGTCCAAAGAACCTCGTCGGCAGCTGGAAGATTGTATTGTCGTCCACTCTTGCCTCGCTTTGCCATGAGCTTTATTTTAATATTCGCTCGCTGTCTTCCGTAATGGTCACGTGCCTTCTAAATGTTTTAACCAAATCACTTGATGTATCCAAAATATCTTTCACTTCATTGATAATGTTTCGATCAATAGGTGTCTTTGAATTGAAGTGCCAGACAAGCAGATTTTGAACCATCATATTAGAGTAACGGACAAACATTAGGTAAGAGATAATGTTTATCAATCCTTTTTGTTAAAAATGCATACAATAATAAACGGCAATCACTCACTTACCTTAAGGCAACCATTTATTGTCGGTTTTGTTTTATGTGGTCATATATATACAACTGTGCTAACTTTGGAGGAGTCTCGCCCAAGTAAGCTACCAATACTATGGTACGCTTGACCATGTAAACGAAAAACATAGGGACCTCGTCCTTTCCCTCGCTGATTGTGTCATCAACCTTGCCACCCATTGAAGTAAACGCGAACATGCCGTTGTAATGCTCTAATGTTCTTTCCAAATTTTCACTTTTGATGTCGCTATTGCGTAATAAATCAACTAACTGCTTGGAGCAGAGGTGCTTGTGGAATGTAATTTTTCCTTGGAACAAAGATATGGAATAAGCTTTTCCCTCCTGACAGATTCCCTTGTTTTGCTTCGCTTCCATAACACAGGCACGCATTCTTTACACTCGAACGTAGGATCGCCAATGTCATAGTACTCGCACTCACGTAAAATAATATATTTTAATTAATTTTACTCTAAGAAACACCATGAAAATTGTGCAATTATATAAGAATATTACCGATTTATACCTTCGATATACCGACGATTTGTCGAAACTTTCCCGATGTGTTCTTCTTCATCAAGATTGAAAACAATCGGAGCGTGAGATCGTAACGCTGGTCCGTAGACCTTTTTGTCTTCTTGAAGATTCTCCTTGTTCGAATGTTGATTTTTTTGTTGCTAAACCACGAATGCCATTTGAAACCCTGAAGATTCAAGACCGTTGGACGGGCAAGACGTTGACGGATGATGTGTTTGAAAAGTAATCGTGAAAACAAAAAATAGTACAACCATGGTTAAATTATATGGGTCAAACAAATGCATGAAAACAAGATTCTAATTTTGAAACGCACTGCTGAAACGTTAGTAAGTGGAGTCCGCTGCTTATGAGCGTGCCAATGAGTTAATCGAGGAGTGTTTTGTTCACGTAATTGGTGCCTATTTATATACAAATTTATTATAACAGCCACAAAACATAACGGAAAACAAAGTAAAAACTCAAACAAAGAAGAAAAACAAATAAGATTCTCTACGGTTGGTCGTGAATCGATAATATGTACCTTGTTTATGCGCTGACAATGGTGAACTGCTTTTGCGTAGTATCTATCAAGTAGTGATACGTTGTGGTGTTATTTGAGTGTTTTGCGCAACGTGTTTTGTAGTCGTAATAGCCAGATACAAAACACTCATTAACCAAACAAACTACTTTTAAACATAAAATAACAAAACTAAATATTCTATTTATAGTTTACCATGCCAGAAAGGAGTCGAGAGAATATTGTAAGGCGCACACGTTGCATCTATTGTGACCATTGCTGCCTACGCTTGACATTCAACATAGTATATCGTGCTTATATTTTCAAACTGCTGGATAAGTATAGTGGAAGAATATCGGTGACCATATAATGAAAATTTCTTATGTCTTACATATGTATAATTGATAACGCTACACGCGCCGTCGGGGTCAAGGAAACTTCCTTTTCTTCGAGCAAGTTTTATAACACCCCAGGCAAGGAACCTAATCGCTGTAGTGTAGTAATTAGGGTAAGCCACGGTATTGATATCGTTCTCTGGGGAATAGGAATGCTAGTGAGAAGTTACTACGCTAAGGTTGAGGTTGAGGAAGATTATTTTTTATCTTTTATGTTTTTAGAAATGGAAAAGGTAATGAATCTCGGGTATTGGATTCGGGGTTGGTATTGCACCGATTACTCTACTATTATCTAATTATCTAAACTAAGGTTGTGATAGTCTATGTCTAATTTGATGTGTACTGTGATGATAGTTTAAAATGTGTTTACTTAGGTTTTACTACTCCTTAATTATCTCCTATTGATGGTTGATTTGTCACGCCCTTATTCCTAGTCATTGTGATTCTAAGGCTATAGGGCGTTTGTTTCCTAACTCTTTGAAACTACCAAAGGGTCTTGTTTACAAATCCTCTAGTGATTTATAGACGCCTACTCTACGGTTGTCCTTGAATACTTTATCCTACAATTACCTAGATAATTATATTCTAAAGTTCACAAAGAAATTTCAAGCATTAAGTACACAACTAATAATCTAGCGACTCTAGATCATTAGTCAACTAAGATAAGTATCAACCAATCAATATTCAATAACTAAGTTTCATATTCCCTAAGCAAACACACAAATAAATTAGCTGGACATGGAGAACATGCAAGCATACACACAAATAATCAAAGACATAATTAAATTAATGAAGTAAATACTTAGCTTGATGTATAATAGGGTTTAGAACCCAAAATATCGCATAAGAAAGCCTTGGTTCGGTTTAGGTTTTACTCCAAAAGACTACACACAAAACCGAAAATTCGGATTCTATATATAAGATTACATCCGCGACGCGCCACCTTATGATTCGTGACGCCGCCGTGTCGCCGCCATTGGGGTTTCGCCTTGGCCACGTAAACCTTTCGACGGCGCCACCTTATGACCGTGACGCCCCTCCCTTCACCGACGCCGCCTTGGCCGTGATCAGGCCGTCCCGAGTAACGACGGCCTACTCTTTAGAACTCGACGCCGTCCCTTGAAAACATGTAATTTTTCCTCCGGCCGTCAGCAAATTCCTTCCCGACGGGCGTCAGCAGATATGCAGATGACGCCTGCCGCCTTATGTTTCAAAGCACTTTGAGTGTCTCGAATTTGACTTTGGCCATTTTCTTCAGATATTCGCGCTTTTCATTCAAATAAGCATCATTCCAAAGATTTTGCCTTCAAGAGACCTAAAAGTGAAAAGGAACGATATTAAGCAATAACGGATACAAAAGTGATCGAATAAGGGCTTAAATGACCCTCAAAAGGTACCTTTTAAAACCTTATCAAATATCCCTACACTTGGTATTTGCTTGTCCTCAAGCAAATGTGCTTTAGCCAATTAATTTATAAGTTAGGGGTCATGAAGCATCCATTCAAACGGTCCACAACACATATAAGCCCCAAAAAGTCATAACAAGCACGGAAATTACATACTAGCACCTCACATGGGGTGTTTGATACTCACATCTCTCTCGGTGTATATATGAAATATAACAAATCGGAAATGGAAGATAAACACTCATTAACCGGTCCTAGTACATAGACTACCATAGGCTTGAGAATAGATCAAACCTCCGTCGCTTACGTAAAGCACCTAGGAAAGACTATCAAAGAGGTCTTTAAAGGGTTGTAATGTTAGGCTTACGGTAAGGAAATGAAGGGTTTGTGATAGGCTATTTAGTGGTGGATAGTCAAAATCTCTATGTTGCAAGTATATCAAGAATGGCGCTAAGCCATGACTCGACACTCTAAAACTCTAGGCAACGAAAATAAACAAACACAATTTAAAAGATAGATGTAGATGGTAGCCCATGGTTTTTTTTTTTTTTTTTTTTTTTTTTTTTTTTCATCACTTTTTTTTTTCTTTTTTTTTTTTTTTTTTTTTTTTTTTTTTTTCATACACTTTACTCTACCATCCTCTACGGTACATCAAAATGATAGGGATTTATAGACACATCCCTACACTTGAGTTTTTATTACTCTAACACTAATTTGACCCGAATTGGAAAGATCAAAACACTTGGAGTACATTATTATGCAAACAAAGGGAATTTGAGTTTAACGTTCTCTTTCCTATGTTTCATAAACTTTAACTTTTCCATGAATCCCAATCATCCCAAAACTCGATACAAAAGATATGACTCGACTTAGCAACTCATGCAAGCAACCGGATAATTGAACTAAGGGTTTTGGGTGATAACATAAATTTGCACTAAAAGTGAGTGCAATAAAGGTAGGCTAAGGCGATTTGGGTGTATATTCAAAGGTGGGGTGTAAACAATGCTTTCATTGATATTCGGAAAATCAAACATCACGAGAACCGAAAAGGATAGGCTCGAGGGTTAATTAGGGTATCGGTACTAAAGATGAGTACAACGCAGTGGTGCGGGGAATTACTCAACCGAGGTGGAAGAAGTAATTATATTACATGTATTAAACAAGGGTTATCCTAATGCCTCTTATCATTTAGTTATTCCTAACTACACAAGTGTAGTCTCACTAGCGATCTCGAATGCATCACAAAACAAGTTCTAGAATCTAATATACTACCGGTTCACACTCTAAGCATTAAAGATGAATGCTTTAATTCCTACTAATCTAAGGGCGATCTCACATTTTGGGTGGAATTTAGGTGGTAAAGGTTTTGTGCTAGTCATGCAACTTCCTATCCATGAGACGCTTTTGTTAAGACTAATGGCCCACTTTATACGTCATGAAAAATTTTAAATTTGGCTAAAATTACCCTAACCTACATTTTCTCATGGTTTATTACACAAATACTTTTGACAAAGCAAATAGTCAAGGATAAGCATAGTTTCAAAGTTCCTGCTTTATTTTCCTCCCTACACTTAAACTCAACATTGTCCCCAATGTTCTCGAAAGTATCAAAGTTATGATAATAGAAGGTAATTAGAAACGAAGAAACTAATACCCCCGATTAGCTCGGTAGGATCCGTAAAAGTGGTGGTTAAATCTTTCCAAGAAGAGTTTTTTGCGTGAAAGGCTCCTTCCAAACTTGTGTAACTTCTTCTTGACAAACTAAACCGCACACTGAAGAAAACAAACGAAACCTTCGCAGAAATCGCGGTAATAATATACATAAGACTCGATTTAAACTAGGATATAATGCTTGTGAATGGATGTTTACGTAATTTGTTTTGAAAATTAAGATCCGAAAATTCCAAAATTTTACAAGTAGCTCGAAAACGAGAAAAAGTAAGTCGATGTTTTATTCCTTCCCGACGACGTCAAGTTGCAATCTCGACGCCAAAGTTATCCCGACAAAACCGGTCTGCGATTTTCGGAAAAATTCGAAAATTTACATCTTTAGAACTGGAAAAACTTCGCAAAACATCCATTATGACTCGATACAAGCATTTGACTCGAACAACAAACATATATATCTTTTAATTAATTGTTATTCTCATGTTCACGCTTCTTATGAAAACGTGTGTAATCCTCCCTACACTTATCCTTTATGTAAAATACCTTTATATGTAATTAAGACGAGGTTAAAACAAAATAAAGCATTTTACAAATTCAAACATGAGGACAAACAATTAATAAAAGATATATGACACTAACAAGCAAACAATTACATGGGTTGCCTCCCACTAAGCGCTTTTCTTTATTTAAGAGTCTTATAGCTAGACTCGTAGTCCCACCCTCACGTTGCATCATTTTGCATTCTCAATGAGAATTCTATCATGTTAACAAAATTTTCATCGACTCTATACCTAGGCCCTGTGGTCAAGCAATCCTTATAATAATGCCTCCTCTTTCCCACATGAACTTATAACCCTTTTCAACATCTTCCTTGCTTTTGTCCTCAAAAGCTTTGATGTTGTCTCGATCATAAATGGACAAGTGGCCATACTCGCTTGTTTTCCAAGGCATCCTATAGGTAATCTCATTGGTTCCTCCTTAAACCTAACGGTTCCATCATGCTTGTTATGGCCCATCCTAGATGTCTCAACAAACGGTTTCCTAGCACTACTTGGGATAGGCTATAGTCAATGACGATCCTACATCTTCTAGGATCATAAAATCAAGGTAGGTGAAATTTCCTATAAAGACATGCACATCTTTGACTCTTCCCACAAAGTTGCAAATTCTCCTGATAATTAGGGTCTCCTAATATTGAGTCGCTCATTCATAATGTCATTGTAAACAATGCACGACATTATATTGATGGGAGATTCCGTGATTCATGTAAGCGTGGTCGATACTCCATATCCGATCATACAAGGAATTTTAGGTTCCGTGGATTTCTCCTAATCTTAGGGCATATCCTAATGATAGGTGATCGTGGATTATTAATTATGTATTGATGGTACGCAACCTCTTCCTTAGTGGGGTAAAGATTGAAGCACGCCGCTATTTTCCTCGCCCACTTTGTTGTTGGTTATGCCATTGTCCGACCATCGCTAATCATAGAGCCAACTATAGCAAATACCGACTACTTTCTCAACAAATTTCCCCGATTGTACTATCGAATGTTTTCTCGCAAACCGAAGGTCGGTGTTTCTACTCACATAGCGGCTTCGACGTTGGTGTTGGTTATTGGATTGGGTTTTGAGCGACATTGGTTGGTTATCACCTTCCATGGTGAAAGTGATGGGTGTTACGAACAAAGGTCACGAAGAAGGGGATAGACTAAGAGAAAGCTAAAATGAGAAAAATTTACTTGATAGGAATCACAAAGAAACCTAAACGAGGTGGACTACTAACTAGCTATTCTATTCCCGCAACGCGCCTAAAACTTGATAACGCCACACGCGCTGCTCGGGGTCAAGGAAACTTCCTTTTCTTCGAGCAAGTTTTATAACACCCCAGGCGTGAACCTAATCGCTGTAGTGTAGTAATTAGGGTAAGCCACGGGTATTGATATCGTTCTCTGGGAATAGGAATGCTAGTGAGAAGTTACTACGCTAAGGTTGAGGTTGAGGAAGATTATTTTTATCTTTTATGTTTTTAGAAATGGAAAAGGTACGAATCTCGGTATTGGATTGGGGGTTGGTATTGCTACCGATTACTCTACTATTATCTAATTATCTAAACTAAGGTTGTGATAGTCTATGTCTAATTTGATGTGTACTGTATGATAGTTTAAAATGTGTTTACTTAGGTTTTACTACTCCTTAATTATCTCCTATTGATGGTTGATTTGTCACGCCCTTATTCCTAGTCATTGTGATTCTAAGGCTATAGGCGTGCTTGTTTCCTAACTCTTGAAACTACCAGTGGTCTTGTTTACAAATCCTCTAGTGATTTATAGACGCCTACTCTACGGTTGTCCTTGAATACTTTATCCTACAATTACCTAGATAATTATATTCTAAAGTTCACAAAGAAATTTCAAGCATTACACACAACGAATAATCTAGCGCACTCTAGATCATTAGTCAACTAAGATAAGTATCAACCAATCAATATTCAATAACTAAGTTTCATATTCCCTAAGCAAACACACAAATAAATTAGCTTGGACATGGAGAACATGCAAGCATACACACAAATAATCAAAGACATAATTAAATTAATGAAGTAAATACTTAGCTTGATGTATAATAGGTTTAGAACCCTAAAATACCGCACAAGAAAGCCTTGGTTCGGTTTTAGGTTTTACCCAAAAGACTACACACAAAACCGAAAAATTCGGATTCTATATATAAGATTACATCCGCGACGGCGTCACCTTATGATTCGTGACGCCGCCGTGTCGCCGCTATTAGGGTTTCGCCTGGCCACGTAAACCTTTCGACGGCCACCTATGACCGTGACGCCGTCCCTTCAACTCGACGCCTGCCTTGTCGCATCTAGGCCGCCCGAGTAACGACGGCCTACCTTTAGAACCCGACGTCGCCCTTGAAAACATGTAATTTTTCCTCCGAGCCGTCGCAAAATTCCTTCCCGACGGCGGCCGCAGATATGCAAGTGACGCCGCTTTATGTTTCAAGAGCTTGAGTGTCTCGAATTTGACTTTGGCCATTTTCTTCAGATATTCGCGCTTTTCGTCCAAATAAGCATCATTCCAGATTTTGCCTTCAAGAGACCTAAAAGTGAAAAGGAACGATATTAAGCAATAACGGATACAAAGTGATCGAATAAGGGCTTAAATGACCCCTCAAAAAGGTACCTTTTAAAACCTTATCAATAATATGTAGTTAGGTTACTGTTTGAAAATGCGCTTGTTTTTTTTCCAAACTATTCATTGGCTGAGTATAAGCTTCAGCTGATATTTCAGTAGATGTTGCAACATAACATATACGTCTAAGATCATATCAAAATAAATAGACAGTAATTTAAGTAATCTACATACATAAGCGTAAAGCAATGAATTGATATTGTAGCTTATAGTTTACCATTTTGTAAAGGACTTTGCTGACTATTGTAGGACGAAAAAGTGCTTCTATTTTGTACCCCGTTTCCTAAATCAAGGTTGGAAAATTAAAATGAGGCAGCCATGTCGAATTACACTTGAACAAAGTTTATAAACAAACTTATATAAGCAAAATTAGCAAACCTTGATGAATGTGTAAAGGTAAGCTTCTAGTGGCCATTGGCTGACGTAGATGATGTATTTAGTCGGTGTGGATGACCCGTGTCAAATAGCAAAGTTAGTGGTAAAGCATGACTATCGAATAGTTTAAAGTAACAACACAGTAGTAGCAAACTTAATTTTGTTACCGCATATAATTTATAAGAAACTAACAATTAGTCAAGTCGCTTAAAGGTCGCTTTCATGACTCAACACCGACGGTGGTCTCTACATTTTTGGTCGATGATGTTGGTCATCTGTTGGAAACGATATCTACATGTAGAGGATTATCTAATGCATGAAGAAGAAATAGTTACAAAGGTACCATAGATGGAAAAATGTTATGAATAAAAAGTGTAATTCTTTATTGAAGATAATCTTACAATTCAACAATTCATCAATATACTCTTCGCTTTGTTGAACCGAATGCACAATCATATTTTGTGCAAAAGTCTCACTTGAAAATTGAGTTGATCCGGAGACGATTTGAAAATCTTGTTGGACATGGTCGAAGTTTGTCCATTTTTTGGTTTCCTATTCTCAGGATGAGCTGAAGAACGTTTTCTGTTGTTTGGTGGAGTGTTTTCATCATCCATGATGATAATAGATTACAATCGTTTTCTGTGTTAGAGAATTTATACAATGATATGTTTTTCCGAAACTGTTGTATGAAAATATGTTATGGATATGAAGTTGTAAAGACATTCATTCAAAAGATACTACATACACTTTGAAAAAGATATAATTTAGCTAATGATATGAAGAGTAAATTTTCCAAATCATTTAAATGGAGTAATAAATGTGTCATTATTTCATTTATAGTAAATCATTTAATATGCTGATATTTTGAACTCAAAAAAAACTTGCTATATGGAAGATAATAATAAAGTTATGACAAATTCACACAAAGTAACAACAAAAAAATCATCAAATTAAAATGTTATTAATAATATTAATTATAAGAATCACATAACCGACCCATAATCTAAATGATCATGTGTTGACAAATGATCATGTTTTAGGAAGCTAAAATATTTAGAAATCATCTCGTGATGTTAATGCCCGGTATAATATCTTCCCATTGATTCATCATCATCGGACACGTAAGGTTGTTGTAACTTTTTTCGGCATCTTCATGAATGTAGTTGTTTTGAATATCTAAAGAGCGAAATGGTTCATGTGGAATATCGCTGATATTAACCCACACACCATCGTCGTTTGTGTTGTTATTGTTTTGAATATGTGCATCCGCTTCTTCATCAATAAGCGCAAACTTGTGATCTTTTGTACTAAACAAACCGTCTTGTTTATCAAGTAAATGTTCATCATCGCTAAAATCGTCCGGATGGTATACATGATCATTAGAATGAACAAATATTTTGTCATCCTCTTTATCGCCTTGTTTAGACTTAGAGTAAACCGAATTGTGGAATAGTCCACAATCATCATTCGCTTCTTCTTTCTCTTCATCCTTTTACCACGCCTTTGTGCGCACTTGGTTTTGCGCTTTATCCTCGCCGTTTCTCGTCATCGATTCCTATCAAGATGTTTAACCATGAATCATATAAGTTGGTACTATGTAAACACAATTTAGTAGAATTGTTTGATATATGTTCATACCTTTTCTAATAGGTTTGCAAATTCAGTAATCGTTATCGAGTAACACGTCCCACGTAGGTTGCCATCTTTAAGTAGTCTTCGCTGCTTTTTTGTGACGGAAATATGTTGAAAGGAATGAAACAACAAAAGTTAGTTTGTAAATGTAAATGTCTTAAACGCTTGAAATGTATATAATAAGAACCGAATACAACATTCAATGATGATTTGCTATTGAACATGGTTTCATACTCAGATATGTTTTATGTTAATGAATTGTATGAATCAAGATGGATTTATGTAGTTTCAATATTTTATGTATTATAGGAAAGTATATCAAGATATATTGTAAACAAATATGTTTGATTATGAGAATATTTTTCGATTCTAGCGTTTGTAATAAAATTTGTGTATATCTCAGTATTATTGAAAATTTTAAAGTATCTATTTGGAAAGGATAGTAGAAATAACATATTTTAGTTGTAAATTTGATATGCTTTCAAGGTTATGTTCATTCTCTAAAACAAAATGTGTAAATGTATTTGTTTATGAATTCATGTTAATATTTGTTACTTACATTTGCAAATGCAGATAAATCCTTAAATGTTGCATGTTCTTTGTGAATGGTAATACGCATAATTATTTTGGATGAATCCTTATTTCAAATAAATTTTAAAAAGTCAACATGAATGATGAAAATATTGTAATGGGTAGTGTACTTAAAATATGAAATGGAATGCTAGTTAACGTGATGGATTCTTTCTTTCACATGACAACCGAGCAGCCCTTCGATTCGCTTCAACATGTCCACTTATCCAGCCGCTTGTTTCCATCTTCTTAGTAGCCATCTTTGACGATTTGGGTCAATAAGGGTAGGATAACAATAATGTGCTAAGTATATATCCAAGGTCTTGACCAAGTTGAATGTTGTGTAGCCACCATCGATATACCATTCATGTTCTATCTTACGAAGACTATCTCGCTTCTTCCATTTGAACAATGAACACGCAAGTAGTAAGCAACGACATCGGTGTCTCGATTTAGATGGTGACGAACTAATCGCCTAACGTTGTCAGAGGTTAAATTGTGTGTTGACACATTGCATATCATAATTTCATCTCCGCCCAATAATCATAAAAACGTTTGTAGTTACAACTCTACCTCCATGATGAATGCATATGTCAATTGTAGGAGGAGCAACACCCATTCACTATTAGAATGTAAAAGTAAACGATTAGATATGATGTACATTACGACAATGTTGGGAAATAAAATGAAAAACTTACGTGTAGCTCTAATCCTACGATTACCATTGTTGAATCGTAGAGGCATTGTAGTGTGTAATGTGGCGAGAATGTAATGTTGAATATCTTTATAGCGTATTTGACTATACTAATTTTAGAAACGATTTATGGGCATTAAAGTGTCGCTTTTTAGACAATGTTTTGATTGTTTAAAAGTAAAAATGATTCCACGATAATTTGTATCATAATCATAATCATAAATAGATTTCAAAAGATAAAGACAATTATTCTCATTTGAAAATTGAACATAAATTATGGCGTTGAGGCGAGCAATATGAGCATTCGTGATTTTCCAGAGGGCATTTGCAAGTTCCCGAACAAACAGGCAATGACAGCTTCTCCTCAATTATACTTTTAAGTATATATGGATCACCGTTATCATATGGATCTACGGAATCATAGTATGTAGTATATCCGTGTTCAAATGGTTGTGGTATTTGATCTTCGCTTCCCACCTTAGGATCGCATACAAAATCGTTCTCCAAGATGGTTGATGTTTCATTTTTCTTGTCATGAACGATCGATGCTTCAAAACCAATAATATCCGCTTTGTCCGCACCATGTTCGCTTGGCGATGATGTGTTTCTTGGTGCAACAGCTTTAACATATGCAAATTTTGTCCTATAATACATTCAAAGGAATAGACTGTATTATTGTTTAGGCAAATAAATGTTTCGTAAACTAAATTTATACAAATTCGGAAGATTAATTCAGAAAAATATCGATTATGATTGTAACATACCTTCGTCGTGATGGTTTGAGTTTGACATTTCATCTATAATCCTTTACTCCGTAATATGTTAACAATTATGGTTTAAAGAATTTCTCATACATACATTTATAGAATATGAAGGTGACAATATATTAGGAAATGATTTGTTGTATAATTTATTTATTTGTATACAACTTATTTGAAAGTTGATTACACGAAATATTTGTTTCTATAGATATTGTTAATTAAAATATAGTTACTTTAAAATGTATTTGTGGCGGATATACATGGAGGATATATGTAAAACAATGATACAATAACGATGAAACGCAATTAGTTCCATAAGTATTGTGAAAGAAAATTGACGTGCTTGTGTAAATGTATAAGTACTAATTACAATTTGAGTGCGAAAGCGGCAATGTCGGATTACTTGTTGGTTGAATGTGTGTAAAAGAGACATAGGAAGCTATCATTTAAAAGAATAAAGCATAATGTATCTTTTACCATGGGATGAATGTAAAAAAATAAATTATTCGTTTACATAAATATGAATATACGAACATAGGTTCCGGAACATTCTCTAAACAAACAAAATGAGCTTTGTGAAAGGATATTTAATTGTAACTAAATGTGTTAGTTACTACAAATTTTGTATACATATTGTTATTAAGTAAACTATAGTTACTTAAAAATGTATTTGAGATCCTATAGATGGAGGATATATGCAAAACAATTATACAATAGCATAGTGTAGATGAAACGCAAATAGTTGCTTAAGTATTATGAAAAAACATATACATTGTTGTGTAAATGTATAAGTACTAATACAATATGTGTTCGAAAGCGGCAATGTTGGATTAGTTGTTGGTTGAATGTGTGTAAAAGAGACAGATGCACCTATCATTTTAAATAATAAATTATAATTTTTGATTTACCATGGAACGAATGTAAAAATAAATTATTCGCTTAGATAAAGATGAATATACTGAACATGGTGCCGAACGTTGTCTAAAAGAAACAAAAGAATATGGGTCAAACGAACTTTAATTGTAACTAAAGGTCTTAGTTACTACAAATTTTGTATACATATTGTTGTATAAAAATTTGTTGTATCATGTTTTTCTTGCATTGACTTTAAAGTAAACCGACTAATGTATGCGGGTCATGATGCTTGGATTATACTTTAGTAAATAATATGACTCATCCGTAGAATATGAAATATTACATCAAAAATCTTGTAAAGTAATGGCATATTCGTGATCAGTAACTTGCTAAAAGCTATTGTTAATATAAGTCACAAATTCTAAATAACATTATGAGGTCATCATGTGTGTGTTGGTGACCGGACATTCATTTTATCAGGATCTCATTAGATTTTTGTTGGCAAGAGCAAAAACAACATACGCATAATATGTCACAGATGCTTCCTATCGTGAATGTCATGATTGTTGACATTGCTTAGTAAATGTATATAATTAATCGGGAGATATAGACAATTAAATTGTTTAGCGCTCATCTTCATTGATTGGCTACACTAACAAAAACTTTTAAAAATTGGGTTACCTTGTTTTTTAATTGTATATGACAAAAGCAATGTTTGCATGTCAAATGTATTAAGTCCAAATGTCAATACAAATTACTTATACACATCGGTTCAGCAAATGTATGTATTACACACATCACTTGGTCGTCAAACATGTAAGTGATAAAATGTTACTAAAGAAACCTTGTGTGATTTTGTGAAAATATAATTTAATTACTTATACAAACTTATACAAAAAGTGGTAATTAAATCTACAATATAACGCTTGTAGGCTTGAGTGATGATGCATCAGAAAAATTCAACAAAAACCATCATGACTATGACTAACGTGTATAGATAGGTGTGATGTTAACGGCGGTGCTATAATTAACGTTTAACTACCCCAATAATTTCAAAACACACATTCAACTTGATCTCCTCCATCTCTCTCTGAAGAATACAGTTCTCCAAATAATTTTATTTTATTTTTTTCTTGAATGATTTTGTGTTAATAATGCATAGATTAAGCAACGATCAAACTATTTTTAATGTTTGTGATTATTGTTAGATTGCAAAACAAAGGAAAACACGGTTCGTTAAAGTGAAATACCGATTGACACTGCATGTGAGGTTAGATGATATGAAACATATAAAAATAGAAGATACTACTTTAAAGATATGTATGAGTTATGTTAGAATCATTTTAGTAGGACTTTGTTAGATAGTTAAGCAAGATCTTCCTAAGAATCTTAATATAGGTATTAACATTGTATGCAATTATGGGGATAAGTTTGGCTAAGATTAGTATAGTATAGATTAGTTGTTGCATATGAAAAAGGGTGTGATGTCGTATCAAAGGTGCAAGAGCTAAACAAACATATATTTGTAACATGGAGATATGATTACACAATATGAGGAACAATTTCGAATGGATGTGTAGTTAAATTGTATGAAAATATGTGCAGCTGAAGTTAGTAATTTTAAATAATTATATGGGTTAAGATATTATCGATTTACTAAGACTTTGTTTTATACTTACCGAATATGTAATTATGCACCGACTATCGGTATGAACATTGTTTGCAACTATGGCGGAAGGTAGTTTGGGTAGATTGTCGTTTAAGTTTTCGATATGAAAAAGCGTGATATGATATAATATGGTGAACGGACAAAAATAGGTATTCGTATGGTCAAATGGTTAAATGATTATAGATGTGTTACAATGCTTTAGTATGTAGTAACATATACGAATGTGCATATATTTGTTGATGTGAACACTTGTTGACCCTTTGAACGTATGTTGTTTTATGAAATGTAATGATGATACAGCTTCGGTTGAGGCAAACCAAATTAACATTCGAACATTACAGTATTTTGTGGTACGATCAAGTTATTTAATTGAGTTGTTTATTCAAACTCTTGACATTAATACATGCAAGATATATTTCAATTACGCCTTCTTCCTACTCACACGGACCACCAAACCCAAGAACAATTGGATTTACTTAATTCATAATGGCGGAACGAAACATAAAGTTTACATAAAGATGGTCGGTGGGAAGCGTTTTAAGTCGTATGAACGTGAGTGGCGAATATTTTTAGATGACGACAAGTACACGAATGTCGGGACATTTCATTTTATTAGGCAAGAAGAGGATCACACTACGTTACGCAGTATACCAATGATGGATCTGAGTGCAATGGATACTGTCTGGATGTCGTAGGTTACAGACAGCGAAGATGCTTGCTAACTGTGCAACACCTTGAACAATCACCGGTAATTACTAAACTCTAATCATTAAATTGAATAACTTGATTACAAATCTCATGAAAATCCATTTAGTAAATAACATTTTATTTTATATAAAACTGCTTTCCTAGCTTTACTTCATTTGATAATGATCGCCGCTTCTTGTGGGTGGAGTGGTTGTAGCAACCGTAGTTCATCGTAGGATTGTGCCGGATGATGAAGATAGGCATGTCCATCTATTCGTGGTCGTGATGGGATATTTTAGTTCACGAGAAAAACCGACCGGGCGTAAGATTTGTCTTGACAAACTTGCTAAACAATGTCGTTTATTGATGCCATTTGACGCATTGGAGTCGAGATGCGTCATGATGTTGTAGAACGTATGTACCTGAACTGCAGAAACCCTTTCATGAGTTCAGAGATTGACAATGGTATGTTACTGAAACTGTTGGAATAATATATGTACTTATTTGTCAAGATAAAAACATTTCAATATGATAATTATTTAACGTAATTTTGTTTTTGTATATTTGAAATTTAGATAAGAGGATGAAACATATGTGTGCATGGGAAGGACACACCGCTGAACATGACAATGAGAGGATCGCTTCTACGCACCGATATTGGCGTACGTTACGGACATAAGGCGGTTGGTAAGTGGCTGATTGATATTAATATATAATTTATTGGAACTTGTAAATCTAAGGTTATTCTTTACATTAAGTCTCGTATTAATGTAGAACATTCCTCATGACTTTGTGAAGTTGCATGCAATGTGGCAATACCACAATGCGTTGCTGCAATACGAAGAAGAGGAGTTCTATGTTGACGTTGATTTGGAACGCCACAATGACAGGCCAAAAAGCAAAAATCATGTTACAATCAATTGCAACTGGAAAAAGATTGTTAGAGATTGTGATTGGGAAGATAACAAAATGGTCCGGTTCAAGCTTGTGAAAAAAGTTCCAGACGTCGGCGTCTCTTTGCCTTCAGGTAACAAAGTTGAAATTCCATTATTCCACATGTGTTAAGACATCCGCAATCGCGTCAAGAAACTTTGTGTGTGTGTTAATGATCGAACTTGTTATGTCTAATCAAGCATCATAAATTACGCTTTGATTGCTTATGTCGTATGTTTTGTGTTTTGAGTGGTTATGAAGCTCGCCGTATATGGCATGAACACTTATTTTCTATAATGATATGCTATGTATGTAATGGTAAATAGATCAATGTTATGAACTTATGTGTAGCGTTTGTAATATATTTCATCGTATGTTCTATTTTATTGTCAACGTTTATTTTAACTTGTATGAAAATAAGTGTGCATAGCTTAATATGTTCGATTTGTTTCATCAAACTTAATAGCGTAACAACCGTATTGGGCTAATATAAGAGAATAAGAGCGTTTACATGGGCCTTGTTTTGTTCCGTTTTTACTTCTACTGCATTGATTACTTTTTAAAGGATATGATATGTTGGTTAAATGGCGATTTGAAATTTGATTTGTCATTTGGAAACGCTATTAGAATATTACATTAATTGACACACCTATCATCTTCCCGGTCATAAACAGATCTGATTATATTAATTGACGTATTCAATGATATTAAGACATGATTATCATCCAGTTAATTTTGATACTATTGATGATAAATATGTATACAAATAGTTATTTGAACCTCAAACACTTTTATAACAATAGACATAATATTCATCACAGAAATGGTGTTATATGAAGATAAATTGTAAGGGCTTGAACTTCAAATAATTTTATTAATAAAAATGACATAACATAAACATGACAATAAAACTTTGATGATGAGAGTTCAATCCTCATCTAAGAAGTTTAAATCGACAACGTAGTCATCAGTCAAATCGTGACCCATTGCCCGTAATTCATTGATCATAGCTTCTGTTTTTAGAACCTTCGACTTAACGGCATTTAGAATCTTGGCTTGTTCTTCGTGATCCCACCATTTACTTTAAGCCAATCAAGAAAAACAGATGTGTCTAACTCACCGCATATAGAAAATTAAATTAGCCACTATAAAGGAAATATATATGATGATTTTATTTATAAGATGGTAACGCTAGTTATACGACATACCTTTATCATGTTGAGAAGACGATCCTTCTTCAAAAGCGATGCAAGAAATCTCATTGCATCATCAACTTTGTTATTTGATGGTTTCTCTCGCCCATCATGCGGTGCGGTGTTCAATAAGAGGGTTGCGTTGCAGATCAACATCGCGAACGGTTGGAGGATTAACCTTTGCACTTGTTTTAGCCGTATTTGAGTTTTCATGATCTCGCTTTTAGGGTTTGATGATGCCATGTGTAAAGTCGTATTGGAAGATGTATGTGAATTAGGAGTATTTATAGATATTTTGTGAGTATAATTATGTATTTTACACATGTGATCCTTCATGATTGAGTAATATTCTAAATAAGGTTTCAAAATCAGTGACATATATAAAGTTGCTAAAAAACTATAAATAGAAATTGTATCATCAGAAAATATATATGATCTCATTTAGAATCCTTCCTAGTTACCCCAAATGACAATGACAACGTTTACTAAGAATATGAATGCATATTTTGTCATTAAAATGCATGTATTTTTAAAACTTAACATAGTGAATAAGAATATCAAGAGTGAAACATGTCTTATTGATAAAAGAACATTTTTGGCATTTACATTTCTTATTCAATCAAACATCATCGCCATAATCGCATCATCCGTAGGAAACGGAGTTGCATCATCATCCTCAATAAAATCGCCAAATCATCATCAATATCATCGAGATTCATCAATATCGGTATCAAGATCGCCTAAACTAATTCCATCATCATCTTCATTATCGCACCATTAGTAATCATATCATTAATGGGAATGGAATTATCTTCAAAGGTAACGTTATCAAAATCATCATCCGCTTTCTCGTCCATGAGCCTTGATGGAAGTACATTTGATGAGAAAGTCCTTTGTCTTTTTTGTGATCGACTAAACGTTACAGGTCCATCGTCATCATCTTCCTATGTAAAAGGTAGTGGAACATGATATTAGTCATATCTTGTATATGTGGAACATGATATTAGTCATAGCAAAACAAATCTTTTATAGATGATCAATTCGTACCACATTATAATTGTGTATAGTGTCATGAACGATTTCTTTTTTTTTGTGTTATTGGCTGAACAATTTCATCATCAGACGAAACAATGTGAACAACATTGTTATTCACAGAAACATCTTTTTCAACAATCTTCCACGCTTGCGAGATACGGGCACCTTGAGAATGTAATAATCGGTTAAAAATTGTACAAATTGTTTGTTGAATTTGTTTGTAAAATATAATATTCATCTTTATTAACGATGACATATGCACGCTCAAATTCTTACCTCATTGTCATCGATATGTCGATAAAAGATACGTGTTTATCGGATGGATCGAATGTATTTAACACTTCTTCGGCTTCCTCTTTTGAGAGCCTACATAGAAACAAAGATGTAAGATAAAAGTAAAATGAACAAATTTGACTATTTCAAATGTATCGAAAAGTGTATTTAAGTTTAATCACTTGATTTGTCTATGAATATCATAAAATACATACGAACCTTGGGTGAGTCGTTATTCACCATAATGTGATTGTAGGAGATTAGTTGTGTGTTTATGTCCTACATTGGTGGCACCTTTTATACACAATGTATACAAAGTTAAGTTAAGAATTGATCTCTAACATACTCTAATTTACTTTTGAAATTACATAGAATTTGTGAGTTGATTACATGAAATAATTTAATTGTATAAACAAATCTTGGTTAAAAAGACAGAAGTTAGTATCGACCATATCAACGCTAATATATTAATCAATTTAAAAAACATATACAAATATTGGTTTAAGATACCTTTTCCTAAAAGATTCTACATCTTTAAATTCATTGCCAGGTATACAGTCTTTGCCGTTGAAGAGGAACAACCTTGTTCCATTGAAACCATTTTGGATGGCCATTTTTCCTGTTTATTCAAAAACATGTACAAAATATTTAAATGATTTCGGATTTATACCCATTGTCAAAAGTGCGAGATAAATTGATCGAATGTAAAAGAATATAAACGTACCATCCTGACTTTCATCATGGCGGTGGAGGACAGCAATGATCTTACCATGTTCATCGAGTTTATTCAAAAATCAAAAATTGTTGAGCAAAACTACCCCACAACGCATACGGCAACTCATTGCCTCAGATATATGATTGTTATCAATTCAAGAAATACATTGTAAATGTAAATGCATCCGTAAAAGTTTGTTAGAATGACCTACTCAAAGATCAATGATTGTGATGGGTTTCTTCTTTCCAGACCGCTGTTTTGTCATAAGTATCCGTGTCATCACAAGCAACAACCCGGCCTATCACATCGCATAATGTTGAAACACAAACGCTTTCAATTCATTGGCATAACATATCATGTACTCAAGAAAAGACAAATGTATATAAATAACTAAACGATTCTACATACCAAAGCGCCAACTTCCTCATTCTTAAGAGATGTAATGTTTCCATATGGACGAAAGTCAAATCCATATCGAGAACCGGTGAAATCAGGCACTTTTCTATGACAAGATGTTCGAAAGAAAGCTTAAGCGGAGTGGTTTATTAACTATGCGGAACTTTGGTTGAATCTCCCCAAGACTATATCGTTGAAGGATGACAGCATTGCCATCCGGACAGTTGCTTGCATCCTAGTGTTCTGGAAGAAAAAATGTGAATATTTTAAAGTTTAGTACATAAAGCAAAACTTCTATACAAAATAACAATTCATATCTAAAATGCCAAAAATCAACAAACAATGCTACTTAAAAAGACACAAATAAAAAGTATAATTTGAAGCATAACATAAGTAGATGCTTGCCTGTTCATCAAATACGATCATCTCCATATTAACAATATTTGGCTTGCTAAACATAGGTTGCATCCAAGTGCGAAGAATACGCACTCGTAACTTGATGTTGTCCTTAACAGGTGATAAATCGTTGATATACCCAGAAACAAAAGTTGCCATTGCTTGATTTGATATTCAACGCTTAGGTAAGAAAATGAGGTGTGCATCTTTATCAACACGGAGATCCTTAATTTATACAATGTGTGTCGCCCTGAAAATTAGGGATCATATGAATCAGAAAACTAATTTTGCATACTCATATTCCCAAAATTAAGATCATTACCAAAAAGAATAAAAAAGGCCCAAATTTTTTTTAGGGTTCTTGTTGGACATTATATCAAATCATGAAAATCACTACAAATCACTACAAAAATTAACATAAACCAATAACAATTTAAAACGCCAAACGTATTAAACCAAATAACAATTTAACCAAAATCAAGATACTTACCAAATAAAAATGATGCCAGCGATTCAACTATTTTGAGAGGTGATATATGCATTCAAACGGCCAACGTATTGCGCAAGAAAATTTGACAGATTCAAATTTTGATTGAATGGTTGTAACGCAGAATTGAAGACCATAATTAGTTTCCAAAAGTATTTAACAGATGAGTGTTGAAGAAGTTTTAACAATTACACGGTTTTAGTGTGTTAAAAGGATGCATTGGGGTGTTGTACAAAGTAGCTAAATAAGGTAGTGTTTTTAATAATAAAATTTAATGCCATGCTTTAGGGGGTGGTACAGTATTTTAGTATATTAGATAGTATAGACAAGCTAGCCAACTATTAGTAAGATCTTACTTACGAAACTTATCAGTTATGCAATTTACTAACGATGAAATAAACCAATTACTCCATCAGTTTCAAAGTTATTGTTATGAGATTTACAGATGATAAAGAAACCAATTCCTCTCTCTGTCTCAAAATTATTATCCAAAACGAAATCACACAATTCAATAAAAGTGAGACTACTACATTTTTTTAAGCAAATCAAATAGAATATTCATAACTAATTTTTTTTGATTGGTTAAAAAGGAATGTGAAAAATTATTTTGAGACATTTTTTAAAAATGTACTATGATTTCGAGATGGATTGAATAGTTTAGATGTACTACCCAAGAAATATATTATTTCTAAGAACAAAGTACAGGAATACAATAGTGTCATGGTCTTAAAAGAGAGAAATACAACCAAATCTTTTCTTTGTCTTAATTTTTGCCCATTATTTTGTAAATGAACGGATTGTTATTTTGTTACAGAACAAGCAAATCTTTTCTTTGTCTTAATTTTAGCACAAAAATCTTTTACTCTTAGAGGTTCTAGCACTCTCACCTATATATACACCAAGCCTTGACACTATGCTCATTCATCACAACTCCTTCAAAGAAGTTGTAGTCATTTATAATTAATCAAAACATGTCGTCTACTGTTCCAGTTAGGTTCTTTATTCATATACTTCAAACAATTTTGATATTTCAGATTGTTTGTAGTGCTTATCGTCCGTATACTGAGTTCTCAACCGTACTGGAACATAATGACAATGTGGGATACGATACCGAGGTTATCTCATTTGAGCGTCATGTTCCACCTCCTGTATATCCTCAAGGTAACCAATTTCCCTGCCAATCTTCTTCTCATATTGATGTCATATAGTTTGTTTTTGCTTTATTAAGTTACATGGTTTATTAGTTAAACTTTTTTAATTTTTCGTTTTTAACTCATTTTTTTTTTCTCGCAATGACCAAAAATTAAACCCGTCGCTATGCACGATTATTTGTGTAGTAATGCATAATCACTTATTAAAAGATTTGCAATGCATGGTTATCGTGTAGTAATATATAATCACTTGTTAAAAGATTTGAAGAGCTTACTTCTTGATTATACTTCTGTTAAATAATAGATACCTATGATTATGTGTCTATGCAAGCTTTTAAGACAATTAAATTCATTTTGTAATGTGCATCAACTCCTAATAATTAGTTTAAAAACATTAAATTAATAAATCTCAACCTTCTGTGTGCCCAGGTGGAGAATTTGCAGTTGGGAAAATTGATCTTGGAGGATTAGAGGTGTTTAGAGCTAAGTTTTTCAAGAAAATTTGGGAAACAAGGAATGGCGGACCAAATGGTCTTGGTGCATCATTTTATGAGCCAACTAATATTCCAACAGGCTTCCATTTGCTTGGCCACTTTTGCAAACTGAGCAATTATAAGGCCAAGTTTTCAGTCGTCCTTACGGCTAAAGACACTACAAGCAACCTATTTGATAGTGCCCTAAAGAGTCCCATAGACTACACTCTTATTTGGACTAGTAAAGGTTTAGATATCGGACAAAATGTGGATGGTTATATTTGGCTCCCAATAGCGCCTGTTGGCTATAAAGCCATTGGCCACATTGTCACAACTTCACCAAAAAAACCGTCACTTCACAAGGTCATGTGTGTTCGATCCGACTTAACAGACTTAACTCAAGTGGACGAAAGGATATGGGGTTCAAGTAACATAAATCTGTATACCACAAGGCCAAGAAGTACTAGTGGACTAAGTGTTCCTACAGGTACATTTTTGGCATTAAGTGGCTCGAATAGGCACAAGTTAGCGTGCTTAAAGATGGTCAAGAGCGATAGTACTTCTTCTGCTCAACCTAATCCTCAGCAAATTCAAGCTATGATAGATGCTTATGCTCCTTTAGTCTATTTTCACCCTAATGAAGAATTGTTCCCTTCATCTGTGCAATGGTTTTTTGAAAATGGGGCAAAGCTATACCAACTTGACAAAGATCCATCGCCTGTGCTCAATAATGGTGAGAACCTTCCGAATAAGGGTTCAGTGGATGATGCATTTCTAGATCTCCCATCTGATGAGTCTGAAAAAGATAGGGTGAAGAAAGGGTCTTTGCCCGATGCAAGTGCTTATATACATGTGAAATCCGCACTAGGGGGCACGTTTACTGATCTAGCCATATGGTTGTATTATCCTTTTAATGGCGGAGCGAAGTTTCAGCTAGGACCTTTCACCATTACCTTAGGAAAGTTAGGGGAACATGTTGGTGACTGGGAACATATTACATTAAGGATCGAAAACTATAGTGGGAAATTAACTCAGATCTTTCTATCTCAACATGCCAAAGGAGTATGGGTTGATGCTAGTGAATTTGAGTTTATTAATGGAACACGGCCAGTGGTATATGCCTCCTTACATGGTCATTCACATTACAATGCTCCAAGTAAGCACACGCATTGGGCAGGAGAACTTGACTCAGATGACAAACAAATGCTAATGGACGCATTCACCACTACTTATCCAAGAAAATCATTCTTCCATTGGGGGTTTGGTCTTAGGGATGACACTGACACAGGAGGTAACGTGTTGGATATTGCAGCAAAGAGCTATCAGGTTTCTGCTACTTACAACAATAGTATGCCGCCATACTGGTTGGATTATACAGGTAGATGGGGTCCTAAAGTTAGCTATGACACTACTGCAGAAGTCATGAAAGCCGTACAGTATTTGCCACGCTTGGTCAGAAAACTCGCCTTAAAAGTTTTGAATAAGCTCCCTGATGAGTTATTTGGTGAAGAAGGGCCTGAGGGTCCTAAGATGAAATCCAGTTGGGATGGAGATGAGAAGCAATAATTTAAATTCCAAATTTTGATTAAGTTGTTCGGTTTCTCTAATCGTTATTTATAACATAAAAATTCGATCAACGGATGTGTTGATCGTATTAATGGAAGTGTTTAAGAGACGGTACTTAAATTTGATTGATATTATAAATTAGTCAATTTGCTTGTCTCAAATAAGTATTACTGTCATTTTTAGTTACATCATATCATAACTTAGCAAAGTTATGCAATTTCTATTTAATGTGGGTTATCACCAACGGAGCCGCCATTGGTATAATGTAAGTTACAATATTCGTTTACATTTATTTGTTTGGAATGCTTTTCTAAACTTATGTTTTCAGCAGAAACGATTGCCAATACAATGAGGTTAGAGTTGAAGAAGTTTGATGAACACATAGTTTTAGCTGATTTTTTGGATATTTCTTCCATTTATTTGATAAATATGTAACTCTTTTTTTCAGTGAGTATAAGATGAAATTCCATAAAGTAAATAGAATCAGTCAAAAAGATAAATATTGAATACTTACTTATAAAACCTAGTAGGTATCCGTGCATTCCATCGATGAGTACCATGTATTCAATATTTTTGACGAACAATACTATTTATTCGATGTTCTTTGTGATAATAATTTTACGCATGTCGAGAATTTTAGGAAATAACCTTATCACACACTATCTTATATATCTAATGTTAATACAACTAAAGTTTCAATATAACAAATTAAACTTTAAGACCGATTTACTAATTCTTATACATTATCTTCCCATTCAAATTTTACGAAAGCGTCCCCAAAGACTATAACACACTACCACAAAAAAGGCCTTTTAGACCGGTTGTAAAGAGCTTTTAGACCGGTTACACGGGGGGTCTAAATGGGGGGAGGTCTAAAAGGTTTTTAACATAAAGACCGGTGGAAGCACCGGTCTAAAAGATATGTTTTAAGACCGGTTCGTTTATATATAAAGACAGGTTCACGCACCGGTCTAAAAGAGTTCAATGGGACCGGTTGTTATTATATGAACCGGTCTAAATGCTATTTTTTTTTTTACAAAAAAAGCAGGCTGTTTGGGTTTGCCCTATACCATAGCTGCAATCCCAAACAAGCCCACTACAGTCAATAGTCTCAACAGGTAACCGCAAACATTATTTAAAGTAGTCTAAATAGGCAATCTCAAACATCCGTTATAACCGGTAATAAACCTTACAAAACATCCTTTATAAGGAGCTTCAAACATCTCTTAACTTGATTATGTACCTAAATCACTAAGACTCAATCATATCACATACATAAAGTTTATAGCTTGAATGGTAACAGGCTTCTCGTTCCTCATGTTAGCTAGTCCTGCAAGTTATTGCAAATTACACATCGTAAGCAAACCAAAACAATAAACATTAGCTTCTATTTAAAGTAGCAGAGTAACGCATGTTGTAATAGCATTGGATGGAATTGTAGTCTTACATTTCGTTATCAAGTAGCACTTTCAGCAAATCAATCTTGGTCTAAAAAACCATTTTCAACATCTTAGCAAAATTAATAAGCGAGGAAATGTTCACGCTTCCGATCCTACAAAATACAGTAGATCTGGACATGTTTCTCCTGTGACAGAAATGATATGTAATATCAGTAACTTATATAGACAGCGCAACAAGCAATAGACCAAAGACTTGGACCAAAAATTTATGAATATTTAGAGTCTGTAACATATCAGAATAAAAAACAAATACGATGCAACAATAAGAATGCAGTAACGTGTAGATGAGAAAATTTACAGTCTTAAACCTTTCCCAATTTAACCTTTTGAGGTGTCCTAAACAGATTCGAAGAATGGTTGTATCTGTATATCCAGAAAAATCTAGAAAACTTATCTTAGTGATGCACTTGCCTCGTCGAATGACAAAAAAGACAGGACATGGCTAATTGTCTGTATTTGCTGGCAACACAAATTTATAAGAAAAGACGCCAAAAGGATGTACAAAGGGAGAGATATTGGCACGGCTCAATCAAAACAGTGAATATAATATTTGGTTAGCTCTGTCTTCAAATTGAGCCGTCTCAATATCTCTGCATTTGTCAGTACCTTCATATCCCGCACACTTAACAATTTGTTGGTCTTCCTGCTGTATGTACGTTTTTGTGTGTGCGTGTATGTACGTGTGCGTTTGAGAGTAGATAGATCATCACAATAGGTTACAAGTCTTTTCTAACTGTTGTACACAAATAGATTGTCTCTGTTGGATGGATGTACCTACATATCTAACTCTTAACTTACTTGTACCTAAAACATGTCCCACCAGTATTTTTCCATTGCATACAAGGTCTGAAAGACTGGTCATATGATCATGTTTAACACTTATGTTCTTCTAGAGTTCTAGTCTGGCCTCCTCAATTTCTTTAATTTCCAATCATCATATAAACTGCCATAAGGCCTGTACAGCTTATACATGAGGATAACTAATATAAGAGAGATATCATTTGGGTTGGTTAGTCATTCAAATGATAAGTTATCTCGACTTCAAGGGCTTAATTAAACACTTGGGTGAAATTGGCAGAAATTTTGGCAATCAAGACGGCTTTAGAATATTATTTGATCACAAAAGGGAGCACTAAGGCTCCCTCAGGAAAGTCTGTCATTTTCAGAAGCTTTTCATGTTTCAAACATATGAGTTTATTGTTACAAAGATGTAGCTGCACATACAAAATCTAATAAGAAATAGAACATGATCATATCACATGTATCTATAGCAAAATGCAACTAAAATTAATAAGTTCTACGACAACGATATTTTTAACATATGTTCTAGGTTCTATCACTACCACAAAAAAGGCCTTTTAGACCGGTTGTAAAGAGCTTTTAGACCGGTATCTAATGCTATTTTTCTGTAGTAGTGTAATCTTAGGGTTGCATCTTAGAGTTAAGGTCCAAAATCATACCAAAAAAAATGACATTCCATCTGATGATTTAGTTCCATGTGTAGTTCCATGTGTGTCCAAGTAATCTCTAAGACGAACAATACTCTCCCTCATGGAATGTATATTATCTATCCCAAAGAATACAATCTAAGAAAAAATACATGTACAAATAAACCAATGTTAACAAGTTAAAAACTATACTAACATGAGAAACTGACACAATATCTAACTCAAACCTTTGAACGACCTCAAACTGAAAACAATTTGGAAGATGACTCTGAACCACCTCCCATTGCCCCATTTGCCAGTGCATTTTTCCGGCGGGTTCTCGCGTCAGCTATATACAACTTCCTACACATAAAAATGTTATTAGACCACAAACACGACAGATCATGGTTTTAAGGCATGGTGTACCAGTAAGAAGTAATTTATACTAAGATATGTTGCATATACTTAGAAAGAGGTGATTCTCAAGGCTTCCACGAAACATAAACTCATAAACAGCAATCTATGATCATCTTCACAACAATATCCAATGAATTTTACCAGCTCTACGTGTTTGAGCTAATAAAGTGACTAGCGAATAAAGTGAATACTAGTCAATTATACAACTACTAGTCAATTATAGACACTTAGCCTAACGGATAAAGTGACTAAGGGCCAGCCAACATGATTCGCTTGTACAGACCATGTAAATTGGTAGTTAAATAAAAGCGTACAATTTTCAGCTTATAACATCATACGCACAGCAACTGTGAAACACACAAAACAGAATCAAAATATACAATTATATAGGTAGGTTGTTCTTATTAAGTGTTTTGGATTATTTATTTATAACTACTTACAGGCTCAATAAGCATTTCAAATAACTAACCCCAGACATCTTTTAATAATTCAATGGCTAGGAGTGTATACTTAAGTGTTATACAAGCAGATAGAAATTAGCAAACACTTGTTAGCATAACTGCAAAAGCTTACTGAAACAAATCATTGGTCTACAAACCATCTAATCAGAATCGCAACACATATAAACTTAATTATGAAATCAAGATCACTCACTTTTAGGGGTTTGCTACGGCAGCGTTGGCAGGTCACTGTAGTGGTTAGGGTTTGGGGACGGATCTGACAAGGGTGATCAGGTGAAGAGGCGCTGGTGGTATGGTAGCTAGTTAGGGTTTGGTGGTAGGACTTTAGATGGACAGAAAGAATAGCGGTCAAATGAAAATTTTGAAGAAAATTGGAACTAAATCCCACTTAAAACTTTTTAGCCCGGTGTTTTGGCATCTTTTATATCACCGGTCCAAAAAAATTGTTTTTTAGACCCGTTGTTTTGATTGTAACCGGTCTAAATGTATTTTTTTATTTAGACCGATGTTTTTTATTGTAACCGGCTCAAATACTTTTTAGACGGGTGCTTTTGGTAGAAGGTCTTTATAAGGAGGTCTAAAAGCCTCTTTTTGTAGTAGTGACATGTGGTCATATTTAGAGGTATCTGCTCAATCCCTATTCTTATATATTATTCTTATACAATATAGATAGGTATAGCCCCTCTTTTAGTGTGAATGGGACTATATACTACTTGATGATACCTGCTCAATCCCTATTCCTTTACACTGTGGATGTTGGTTGAGTGTTTTGTGAATATATTGAGTTAGGAAATGTAGTCAAGAGTATATGGTATTGGTGCATAAAAGGTGAAGTCAACATATTGTTTTAGCAGGAGTTGCTGGTTTTATAGAGAAAGGGTTGTTTCAATGTTTCTATTTGAGATTTAGTTTTTTCAGATAGCTGATTTCAGTTAGAGGTTTTGGATGTATTGTTCAACATAGTTTAGAGGTATCTGCTATGTTTTTTTTTGCTATTATGTGAGCATGTTCATATCAGTGGGTATGATGTAACTTTTAGTATCCTAATATATTTCACCTTTTGCACCAAAAAAAAAAACATGTGGTCATATGTTTGTCCCTCCTTGAATCTGTTGCGCATTATTGTATTATTGACCACGGGTTTTGTCTTAAGGTATGTTGCTCAGGCCATCTAGAGACCCTGACCCAACTATGATTGGAGGAATTCATGCGTGGCCCCAGAAACTTTTTCTTTTTTTTTGGGAGAGGGAGGCACTACAAAAAAATCTGCACTTTGGGACTACAATCTAATCCCAATTTTGTAAAGAACGTCGTCCCGAGCCAAAAAAGGCACGACATCTCGTCCCATTCTGGTAGTCATTTAATTCTTGTCACAAAAAAATTTGGGACGACAAAGACTTTGTAACTTTGGGACGACACAGAGCTGGGCCCCACGAGTCGTTCAACAAGAAAAACAGAAAACGGACGACAGGACTTTTGCAAAAAGGGACGAGAAAAACAGAAAAGGGGGTTGCAGGGGGATTTATAGTATTGTTTGTTTGCTTATCATGCTTTATATACTTCAGTTTAACAGTATTGAAAGTGTTTGAAATTATGTATCCATGGTGCTTATTTGAGATGAAATCAGCAGTTAGTTGTTTATTTAATCATTTAAAAAAGCATGGACTTGTCCTAAAAAATATGATGTGATTTCAAAAATCTGTTATGTGTCAAGCAGTTGTATATAAAACCATTTCGTTATAACGATCTTAATTTTATGAGAGAATTTACAGTTATATTCTTACATGACGTTTAACGCTCAATGTTACATTTGAATGATATTGGTATGTATCAGGCATTCATTATACATACATAAAATATTGTACCAAATAAATAACAGTTAACCATACGTAACATATTTGACCCTGCTATAATTGAATGAATTCATGCAGGGGGATTTATAGTACTTTGCTTATCATGCTATACTTCTAATTAACAAAGGATAGACTCGTCCAATGACGTGATTTCAAAAATCTGTTATGTGTCAAGCAGTTGTATATGAAACCATTTTAACAATCTTAGTTTTATGAGAGAGTTTGCAGTTATATTCTTGTATGACGTTTAAAGCTCAATGTTACATTTGAAACCCAAAAAAAAAAGTTAACTATACATAGCAAAGAACTAGAACTAGTGAACTACTAACAAATTACAGATTGATATATTGGATGAAAAGTGGGGCTAACATACCCAATTAAACACAGTTAATTACCTACTGATAAATTTGTTATATTTTTGTCTACATGGAAACAGAAAGATCAATAATCAATGTTAAAATAAAATTATGATGCTGATGGCTACTTCATGTATCGATTGGGTGACACAAACGTTTCAATGTATCTACCTTCTACATCGACTATATTATTATTCTTATCATCCACTCTAACTTCCGCATACTCAAAGTCGTCATAGATGTTGCCTTCTTCTTTGCCTTTGTCTTTGATGTGCTTCCTATTTTTGAGATCCACTTTATAAATTCCAGGTTTGTAATCCTTCTTCCTCATGAGCCAGTTTCCGTTCTTCAATAAGTGGAATGTAATCAGATAGCTACAAATATGATTATAATCATTCTGCCTTAGTTGATAAGTTGCCATCACTTCTTTCATATTCCCATATTCATCCAACTTCCACAACTTAATATAGGTCTCAGTCCATCCAAAACCACTATCACAACTTTTCTTAATAATGTCATACTTAAAACAAACATGAATGCAATCACTTATAACCATAATAGTGGGAAAAAAATTACACCATGGCCATCCATCTGTATAATCAAACACAGAGGGAGTTTTTATCTTTGATAACCACCGTTCAGTTTTTGTGTCAAACCTTATAATTGAACTTAACCGTCCAATTCCGATTTGTTCTAAGAAGTATAGATTTTCATTCAAATAAATACCTCCACTCCGATATCCATGACAAATTCCACTTGTATGTTGAGGGACGTCTACTTTTCTCCATGAGTCCGATTTCAACGAGTATATGTAAAGATTGTAAATTTTTTTAACAAATAGAAGCTTGTAGTCGTCTTCACAAGAGCGGTAATACAATCCAAAAGGTGATAGATACTCGATATTGTTGCATTCCATGTGAGAATTTGATTTTGGTAACCTCTTATACTCATTGGTCAAAGGATGGCCATAAGATTAGATGGGAGTATACACTAAGATCCATCTCTTGTATGCCTAGACATACCAATCCATGATAAGACGCTAGTATACAAATTGTTGGAGTTGTGAGCCCAGCAGCAGGGTTAGATAATCAATTCAGCAGAAACAAATACCACTAGGTGGTTACCGGATATCACTTGGAATTGTGTGATCACTTTCCAAAGTAAACTATTCGACCCTAATGCCTAGGTTACACGAATATCTACTTGGGATAAGACCAAATGCAGTTATGGAATTAGACACAATTCTATAACCCTTGCGCTAATAAGTGTTAATAGTTTTCTGTATGTCTCACATGCATAAACAGATCTCCTATTTATAGGAGGTTACTCTCAGCCGTTCAAATGGAATTATGAGGATTAATCGGCCCATTAATCACCTCATAACTATCCCCATTATAGCCGTTAGTGGTTACATGACCAATTAAACGTGGTCATTAAGCGGTTATAATCGCCATTTAGCGATGCTTTAACACTAGCGATGCTTTCATACCTCTAGCAGTACTTTCATAGCACTTCAGTGGAAACGCTGCTTATAAGTGGAAATACTGCTTATCAGTGGAAACCACAAGTCCACAAGCAGTACTTTCCACAAGCATTACTTTCTACTAGTGCTACCAATACAAACCACTATAAGAGTCAGGGTGTTCATGGACCTTATGGGTGTACACTCCGTACCTCCTAACCCATTACAAGGTGTGAACTAATCCCACAAGTGCACTAAATTTTCCAACAATCCTCCCCAAATTTAGTTCACTTCCTTTGCATGAAAACCAAACATTAAACAAAACATGTGCATAAACAAAAATGTCACGAGTTGAATTTCCATCTTAGTAAATTACACGTTCAAATATTCGAGAATGAGGGTGTTCTAAGAATTGAACCCTTCAACCCATTTGAATACCGAAGATAAAATACACACAGTTTTCAAACACTTATCGCCTCCCCGACACTATACAAGCCATGTGTCCATATCCAAATTCATAAATGTTGTAAAGCTAAAGTCCAAAGCTTCACAGGCGGCAAAACTTCAACATTTACATAGGTGGTTCCTCTTTAGTCATGCTCCCGCCAAGCACTTTTCAAAGAAAATAAACCATTAAGTAAAGACTTCATCCTCCTTTCAATGAGTTCGAGCACAACCTTGGGATGTAAATAAAACATGTGCTCCACCACTTGAATGTTCGACTTTCCACATTGAACTCGGCTCCCAAGTTTCCTTAGGAGGGAGTTGGGTGTCCTAGCATTCGGTGACTAAGTTGGACTTAAACCCATCCCTTTAGCGAGACTTTATTACCAAGTCTCTAGCCAAACCCTTCGTCAAGTGATCAACTAAGTTACATTGAGATCAAACAAACACTATAGATACCACCCCATTCATGATAAGCTCACGAATCATGCTATGTCCGACACCTAAGTGTCTAGACTTACCATTGTACATTTGGCTATAAGCCTTAGCCAATGTAGTTGCACTATCACAATGGATAGAAATAGGTGCTATAGGTTTAGGCCATAATGGAATCTCAAAGCAAGTTATTCAACCATTCGACTTCTTTACCAGTTGCTAGAGCCACAAATTGATTTCATTATTAAGCGGTGATGCAAGTTTGTTTCTTGGATGCCCAAGAAATTGCACCTCCACCAAGTAGAATACCCGACCATCGGTAGACAATTGTCTTGATGTTATCGATCAACTTGCATCGGTGTAACCTTCCAACACGATGGGTAACGGTATAAATCCATAGTTCTCTTCAAATACTTGATACCCTTTGAGCGCTTGCCCGTTGATGAGCACTAGGATTACTAGTATACCGCTAATTTTCCCATTGCAAAACCAATATCGGGTCTTGTACAAGTCATGGCATACATCAGTGACCAATTACCCTAGAATACTCAAGTTGAGATCTGACCTTGCCATGATTAGACATCGACTTCTCACAGTATCCATAGGTGTACTCACGGAGTACAATCAAAGTAATTGAATTTTCTCGTTACCTTCTCAATATAATGAACCGAGAGATAGAAATTCTTTTACTTTCATGTTTAATCCTAAGGGGTATTCATGAGAATGCATGTTTTGCTCAAGGTGTCAACACTTTTAGGAAAAAGTTGGGGTATTTCAAAATAGACTTTGAGACTTGCGACTTTTTCCTTCCAATCTAAGAGTGCCAGTGTCTGACACTTTTCTCGAACCCAATCATTTTCGTACCTATGATTTATAGTCGACTTATATCCAATGACTTTTTAAGATTCGGCGATTTTTTGATATTTTCGAGAAAAAGTCAAATTTAGAAAGTATTATTTTATTCCTTTGCTCCTTCCCAATGTCGAGCGATTTAAGCGAATTAATTTGAGCGGTTTTAACAAAATTGTACTTTTGTCTCATTATCCAATTTTTACACCACCGTAAAAATACTTTTTACTAGCGTTTTATTTTCAGCGCTTTTTCATATCGCATATCTTTCCTAACCAATGAATTAGAATAACACATACATTACAAAATACTCCTACAAGTCAATAACTATCCGTCTTCTCGAAATCCTGGCAAAAAATGTTTCGTATTCGGGTATGTATTTTTATGTTGATATATATAAATTGTTCGTATCTTTGTTTTTCCCCTTATTTATTTGAAATTAATCATGTTTAATAGTAGTTTTGCAACAACAATTGTGTTTTTTTAAGTTAGCAAAAGGCTTTAGATTGTGTTGGGGTTTGTAATTTATCTGGTGTCTGAGATGTGATTCTTTGTTGTTCTACCTTTTTGCAATAAATGCATTAACCAATGAAAATATATTTGGTATTTGTTACAAAATTGTACTGTGAGGCTTGGATGATTGAATGCAGCTTTGTTACTCCCCTTATATGTAATTAAGTAGAATATGTTTTTTATTTTATATTATTTTATTTATTTGTTTATTTAATTGTTTCATTTGTAGGAATATGAGTGAAAATCATCATCGAAGTAAACCAAACTACTTTTCTTTTATAAAATCCAAGTTGGATAAAAAGCGAAGGAAGTTGTTTGGGAACTTGTTTCGATAAATGGTTGGACCTTTCTTATTTTGACCACGAAGCACATATGATAGATTATATTTTACAAAAACAATGTTATCCGAATGAAAATCATTATGATATGCCCATTGTATATTATATTGACGACCGTCCCCTACATTTCGGTCGTCGAGTTTTCACTTATCATTGGTTTTCATTTTGGAAAAGTAAGTTTTAAAAATATGGATCTGGACACCTCAATTTTATGTCAAGGGTTTTCCCAAAACTTTCGGGTTCAAAATTACAAACTTAGATATTCTTGGCCTAATTGAGGATGAAGAGGCATTTGGTATCATATGCGTGAAGATGCGATGCGTCTTTGTCTATTGTTAGCTTTGGAGGTTATCTTCATGGGCGATTATTGGTTCGGGAAGTTGATGTTCTCTCATGCGATTAGTTGAAAACATAGATGATTGGGATGCCTTCCCATGGGAGAGCATATTTGGAGGCATTTGTATGATGAAATTTTGGATGTTGCGTATAAACACAAGTGGGATTTCCTTCAAGGTATTAACAAAGACCACAAGTTTGTTCCAACCTATACCTTGTCGGGATTCGTTTGGGCTTTCAAGGTTAATATTATATATATCAATATACACCGGATTCATTTTATGTATCAATATTTTATGTTATTATTTTTATTGAAATTCCAAAATCCGTATAGATATGGATCTTTGAGTCTTTTGAAAGAAGCATTCTATGGTGGAATAAAGGTCACGATATTATGGCAAGAGGAGTAGCGTGGTCAAAGAATACACCCTTCAAAAGATCGATTATAAGTTTCTTTTTGGAAGCGTAAAAGTAATATTTAAAATTTTCTTATTAATGCAATCTTTTTTCTACATTAATGCAATATTTTATTGAACATTATTATTTGATTTTAAGGATTCCAATCACATTAAAGAACTTACACCGACAATAGGCGAGAGGAGATCGATTGGTATATAAAGTTTATGGCATTTTCCATGATTACATACCTAGAACTCCACCGTGAAAACAACACATCTTCTGACGAGTGGTTGAAGAAGATGGCGCAACACGCAAACGTGGCAAGGCGAAAAACATTTACCTATTATACGCGGGGTGAGAGCGATATAATAGAGATCAAGATAACACGGGATCATGTTATTACTGAGTTAAATAAGCGTTTGTTCAAACTTGAGATAATTATTCGAGTTATTTAAGCGTTTGTTCAAACTCATAGACCCATCAATAATCACACGACTCACGATAATAATATCGTCCCTTTTTCGTGTTCTTGCTCGAGAAAGAAATGGGGTAATATATCCTTTTTTCGTATATATACTTTGACATCATCGAGAACACGCTAGCAAACCGCTAGCGGTGGTTTCATATACTCTAGCAGTGGATACACGAAATTTACAAAAACGACCTTCAAGTATCCATTATCAAGAACACGCTAGTAGTGGTTTCAAACCACTAGAAGTGGTTTCATATACTCTAGCGGTGGATACACAAAATTTACAAAACGACCCTTCAATTATCTATTATCGAGAACACGCTAGCGATGGATTCAAAACCACTAGCGGTGGTTTCATATACTCTAGCGATGGATTGAAAACTTAATTTATCTTTCGTATATATGCTTTTTATAAATACTTATTTTCATTCTTAGGAGAAATTGGAGTTAACTAATGATCTTGACATCTTAGTGCAGTTTGTGATGAGCTTAATCATGATTTTCTTGACTTGTTTGAGTCAAGTCGGTCAAGCATTGATACTAGTTCATCGGTAGCGGCTAGATGAAATTTCGATGACGATCTTGCAAAGGTGATTTACAAAATCGATAAACAAGTGTAAAACCCTTTCCGTACCATAACATATCATAACGATAGGTTCTTTATAAAAGGCGGCAATTTATTATCCAAGAAGAATTAAGGTTGCGACATGAAGAATTAGAAAGTGCCGGTTAAAGAGCGAGTTGATGCGACAAGAGAAGAGGTTAAGGATGGAAGAGGACAAGTTGATAATGAGGGAAGAGGAAAAGAGGTTGCGGTATGAAAATGAGCGAAAGAAAGGGAGAAGCAATCATGAACTCGGATCATATGAAAGCCGGTGAGGCGCGTTTTGCGGTTTCAAGAGGATTGAAAAGCGTTCGGGTGAAGCTAATTAGTATTATTGGACCAAGGCATATCTTGAAAAAAAAGACGATGCTCTAGCTTACACGATCCGAGATATGAGTGAAAAACTTAAATTTGTCACGCCTTGGGTTGAGGTATGAAAATACTTCTTGACAACCTTTTAAAATATATCTTGTTAATGACAATTGATTATAAGTTTAATTGTTTCATATACTAGGATCTTGCACGCTCCATCGATGTCTTGTCATGAGTTCATTTACAAATGAATTTGACGAATTTCTTGGACAAATTGGACCGCTTAACTCGCAAGTTTCCTTGGTGTGACAATGTGTGTGTGGATAGAAGGTTTTGGGAAAGTTTGGTTTGCTTAGACCCGCCTAGGAAAGGTTGGCTAAGGGATGAGGCAAGTACTCGTACAAGCTGTACCTACATAATTGATTTCTTATAACGTTTATCACACTCATTCATGTTTGAAATTCTGACACATAGAGTTGTGGGTTAATTACCTTTGGCATGTTAGGCCGATATGGTGATTGGGCGATGGTTAGTAGCTATTTTGTTCGACACATTACAAAATTCTTTGCCGTTGTGGTATGCTAATGGTGAAAGATACTCTATTTCATGATGCGGCGTTAAGCACGTAAGTAACGATATATATATATTTAATTATCTTGATTAGCTTTTGCCATATATTAATGTTATGTTTGTGACCCAAGCGTTGTAGGTTTTCATGCCTATTAATGAAACCGAAACTCATTGGTGTCTTCTTGCGCGTTTGGAGATGAACCTTGGCATTGTTACCTTTTATGATAGCGGTCAAACATTTGAAGAGGAATGGCGAGAGTTTTATATCAAGCTGAGGGAGTGTTTACTGAGTTTGGCTATTTATTCATATGTCATAAAATTAATACATAACCGTTTAACCAGGTTTTAAAACATTAGATTTTTAAACGATTGCTACTTTTGTCCACGACTACAATTACACGAGGTCCTAGCACAAGCGCAAGTATTTGAGAAGAAGCGCATTGATCCGCAAGTTATTTCATTACATTTACTATCGTTGAACAAGTACCGAAGCAGGCCGGGATATTTGGTGATTGTGGTATTCAGGCTGCGCTTTCATACCGTGAACAAATGGCTAAGTTTTTTTTTAAACACCGTGTTTCTGTTTAGTTATGTTCTAGTTTTGTTGATATTACTTGAAACAAATTGATAACCATATGCTCCCTTGAATGGTTTTAATTTTTGTATTCAACATGTTGTATTATATTGTTGTGTTTAAACTAATGTAATAGGATAATTAGAGACGCTACAAATTTGTTTACTAGTAATATTTTTCTAAAAAAATAAGCAAAAAAAAAAATAAGCACACACCAAATTATGGATATACAAAGTAGGGCAAACCCATGCATGCTACTTTACAAGTATTGTCCATTCGGTATGCATTATCCAACATGTAAACTAGGTGACTTTTTTTGGGCGAGTTTGACTATATCTTAGATATATCATTTGAGTATGGTTGTACTGTACTTTTTAGACACTTTTAAACTGTTCATTTTTTTGTACATTTTGTATATTTTGTACCTATTATTAACCAAAACTAAATTTTATCTTACATATATTTTGTGTTTTTCAGACTTCTACTAACTATGGCATCACAAACCACAGAATCAAAGGCCTGTTATGAATTATGGTATCAAAAATGGCTGTAAGTTTGTCCATTTACTTTTTCTCTGTTAAATTTTATCTTAAATATATTTTGTTTCTTGAATTAATTCCATTGTTACACGAATGTCCGAAACAGTCAATATCTTGGGTTTGATGTTTATCATGGCGGTCGGTTTTTTTATCCCTTAAGTTATTTAGGTGGAGATGTTTTACATTTGAGGTTACCTAGGTTGAGTAGGTTATCGTATTCTAAAATATGTGACATCTTTGTTGAAAGAAATTAAGGAGGATATTTGGGCTTGGTATTTTGTCTTCAAGTAGTAGTGCGGAGGAAGGGTTGACCCTTGTGAAGGTGATAATGATGTCAAGAAACGTATGACATAGTGAGCTCCATGGTCTAGTTGAGATCTATGTTTGTCATCGACCACGAGTTCATTTAGTTAGCTACTATCACAAGAACATGTCTTTTGATTCCTCAGACGATGAACTGACATTTAAAATTAAAAGTCATGAAAAGAAAAAAAAAAGATGTCGATTATCTGTCGTTTGAAGAACTAATGGCATGGGAAGAAGAGGAAAAAAATTCACCAGCCTACCTTAGGACACCTTATATCAAGCCTTTTGTTGAAGCTAGTTTATTCAGAGGAAAGTCTGAATTTGGTGGTATTAATGACCTTGAATACATTCCTCCTTGTTTAAGGATGATAAGGTTTTAAAAGGTACCATTTTGAGGGGTCGTTTAAGTCTTTATTTGATCACTTTTGTATCCGTTATTGCTTAATATCATTCCTTTTCACTTTTTAGGTCTCGTGAAGGCAAAATGCTGGAATGACACTTATCTGGACGAAAAGGCGCGAATATATGAAGAAAATGGCCAAAGTCGGAATCGAGGCACTCACATTTCTTTGAAGTTAGAAGGCGGGCGTCGGTGCTATGCGACGCCGTCCCAAGATTTCGTGACGGGCGGAACCCAAAACTTGTATTTTCAAGCGGCGGCGTCCGGTGGTAAAAGAGTAGGCCGTCGCTACTCGGGCGGCTAGATGCAATCGAACGACGTCGGAAAAGAAGACGGCGTCACGGACATAAGGTGGCGCCGTCGCAAGGTTAACGTGGCCAAGACGAAACCCAATGGCGGCGACACGGCGGCGTCACTAAACATAAGGTGGCGCCGTCGCAATTGTAATCTTATATATAGAATCCAATTTTTCGGTCTTTGTGTGGAGAGTCTTTGGGTAAAACCTAAAACCGAACCTAAGGTGTCTTGTACAGTATTTTAGGGTTTTAAACCTATCTTACATCAAGATAAGTCTTTACTTCATTAATTCAATTATGTCTTTGATTATTTGTGTGTATGCTTGCATGTTCTCCATGTCCGGCTAATTTATTTGTGTGTTTGCTTAGGAAGTATGAAACTTAATTATTGAATATTGATTGGTTTTCTTATCTTAGTTGATTAATGATCTAGTAATGCGATAGGTCATTCGTTGTGTATAATGCTTGATTCATCTTTGTGAACCTTAGAATATAATTACGAGTAGTTGTAGGCTAAACCATCCAAAGAGCGCCTTAGAGTAGGAGTTTATAATCCCTAGTGGGTTTGTAGACAAGACCCTTTGGTAAGTTCAAGAGTTAGGGAGAAAGCATACCCTACAACTTGAGACTCACAACGAACTAGGAATAAGGCGTGATACTCAACCACCAATAGGAGATAATTAAGGAGTAATACAAACTAAGTAAACACATCTTTAAACTATCATACGAGCACACATTAATTAGACATAGACTCCCACAACCTTAGTTTAGATAATTAGATAATAGTAGAGTAATCGGTAGAAATACCAACCCCCAAATCCAATACCCGAGATTCGTACCTTTCCATTTTCATAAAACATAAAAGATAAAAATAATCTTACTCAACCTTAACCTTAGCGTAGTAACTCCTTACTAGCATTCCTATTCCCCAGAGAACGATATCAATACCCGTGGCTTACCCTAATTACTACACTACAACGATTAGGTTCATTGCCTAGGGTGCTATAAAACTTGCTCGAAGAAAGGAAGTTTCCTTGACCCCGAACGGCGTGTGGCGTTATCAAGTTTTAGGCGCCGCTCCGGGAATAGAATAGCTAGTTAGTAGTCCACCTCGTTTAGGTTTCTTTGCTTGATTCCTATCAAGTAAACTTTTTCTCATTTTTTAGCTTTCTCTTAGTCTATCCCCTTCTTCGTGACTTTTGTTCGTAACCCCATCACTATTCATCATGGAAGGTGATAATCAACAACCACGTCCCATACAAACCCCTTAAGCAACTTAGAACCCGCAGTTCACCAAAACTCTTCTTGAACCATTTGCGAACCCGAAGAGAGCTCGATAGACGAAGAAAAGCTCTCCATGATTCGAACTTCAAGGCACTTCCATCAATTTTGATAAAGTTACATCGATAAAGAATCCCTCATTCCCACAATCTCCTCGAAACCATCATCATTGACAATCTGAGTCAAAATGGCGAGGAAGTTCTTGCCACTCCGATAATAGCCCCATAAATCCTCCTAAAGCGAAAACCCTTGGGAATACTCCTACCCTTCAATCTGGATTCACGGTGCCATTGTCTATCCTCGAACGGATCAATGAGGTATTGCATGCATCGATATTTGGCTAATCCAAAAGGCATGTCAATTCCATGGATCCCACAAAGAAAACCCAATTCACCACATCAATCGGTTTCTAAAATTGTTGATGCTATCTATCTGACCGGAGCATCTAAGGAGACATCTAGACTCGGTTTTCCCATTTTATCTTCAAGGCGAGCCAAGGGTGGCTCGATAAGCTCCTCAAGGTCCATTTTCACATGGGAACAACTTACAACTAAGTTCACCAAAAGTTCTTTCCTCCTGGAAGAAGCTGCAGTGATTAGGAGCAAAATTACGCACTTTCATCAACCCGATGGAGAATCTATCACCAACTCCTGGAGTCGTTACAAAGATCTTATTCAACAAGCTCCACACCACGGTATTAACCTTTGGTTGCTTGTTCAAATCTTTTACGACAATGTCTCCCGAAAGGATCAAAAAGGGATTGATTTCTCAACTGGCCAAAGAATCGCGAACCTCACCGCAGAAGAAGGGTGGAACCGAATAGAGGAATACATCCAATATCAAGACAGCCATTGGAATGAGCAAGAAAGCGCATCAAGCATTTCTACTTTCTCAAGTGAAGAGTTATCCTTCGATTATCGAATTGAGAAAGCACAAAAGAAACTAGCTTACCTCATAAAATCACCAGAACCAAAAAGGCTGGCTAACCCATATCTCATATGCGACATATGTGGAGGACCGCACGAGAGCGATAAGTGTGATGACACACACCGAGAAAGCGTCTTCCTCTCTAGTCATGATATTTATGATGACCCTTCACTCTCACATTCTATCAAACGATGAATGTGATCCTTGGGCAATCTAGAATGGAGAACGGAAGGAAAGGACGGACTGAGTACACCATCCGTGATCCTTTTGAAGAAAAACTGGGCGATTCACCATGGAAGGGCTGCACTCTTGAAAGGTCTTGAGGAGTTTATCCGAGAGCGACAAAGTGAATTAGAAAGTCAGTTCACTAATCTTCACAAAAGAATGAGTGGACCCGGCCCAACCCTTCACGATCCAACTTGCGCAATCACTACTCGATCAGGAACTACTGACAAGGATCCCCCACATCCCAACCGGAACCCCATCACAAGGGAACCCGAGTTAGGAAATGAGGCGATTCCCACACCTCTTCCAACTCCTCACGATCCTCCCCCACAAACGCCAGCACCAGCCCAACGACCAACTCTCGCACGGATTCCCTATCCCTCTCGTCTAAAGAATCAAAAGGCTGAAGAAGACAATGAAAGAATATTGTCTTATTTGAAACAAACATCCGTCAACATACCACTCCTTGATGTATTCTATCACATCCCTAAACATGGTAGATACTTCAAGAGGTTGATATCTAATCGGAAAAAGCTTGAAGGATTGATATCATTAGGAGAAGAATGTTCAGCTATCATCCAAAAGAGCATGCCCAAGAAGAAGGAAGATCCGGCGGTTTACCATTCCTTGCTTTATAGGGTACTTTCTATGAAAATACTGGCGAGATCTTGGGGCAAGCATTAACACGATGCCTCACTACCGCTTTCTTAAACTCGGATATTCGGGCTTAAACCAACTAGGATGAGTATCCATTAGATGATCGATCAATCAAGTATCCCATTGGAGTTTGTGAGAACGTTCTTGTAAGGGTGGGGAATTCAATTTTCGGTCGATTTCGTAATTTTAGAGATGGAGGAAGATAATTCCGTCCAATAATCCTTGGAAGACCCTTCTTGGCTACACTCGCGCCATCATTGATGTTCATGATGGTAAACTTACTTCTGAGTAGGATCCGAGAGCTTAACTTTCGACATTAAGGATTCTATGAGACACTCTTCTTCTGCGGTCGCCCGTATATTTAATTGAAGAAGTTGATGAATTTGTTGACGACATAGATGGTCGCATTGACGAGTATCTATTAAGCGAATTCATGAATAATGATAACAACATAATATCGACGACCAAGAAATTGAGGTGGTTGGGCTGTGTCCTTTATCCTCGTCAGATGAAATTGAACCTATTGAGCTTCAAAGGCGGAAAACAAGCTAAAACCATCGATCAAAGAGCCTCCTACCTTAGAACCGAAAGATCTCCCAAGTCATTTGGAATCGCCTTCCTTGAGGGAGGACCAACTCCCTATCATCATAAGCTCTTCGTTAACCACTATTCGGAAAGAGAAGCTCTTAGAAGTTTTAAAAGAGTACAAAGGAGTGATTGCGTGGAGTGTTGCGACATTAAGGAATCGATTCGACATTACAGACTACAAAATCCTCATGGAGGATGATTACAAACCAACCGTTCAACAAAGAAAGGCGGGTTAACCCTAACATCAAAGAGGTAGTGAAAAAGAGGTCATTAAGCTTCCGGATGCGGGTCTCATCTACCCGATATCGGATAGCCCATGGGTCACCGGTCCAAGTGGTTCCAAAAAGGAGGGATAACGGTTGTAAAAATGAGAAGGGTGAGTTGGTGCCGCAAAGAACAGTTCTTGGGTGGCGTGTATGCATTGACTACGAAAGTTGAATGATGCCACTCGGAAAGACCATTTTCCTCTGCGTTTATTGACCAAATGCTTGAAAGGTTAGCGAGACACGAATACTCTGTTTCCTTGATGGCTTTTCGTGATACTTCCAAATTCCAATTGCTCTCGAAGATCAAGAGTAAACTACATTTACATGTCCTTAAGGAGGCGTTCGCCTATAGCGAATGCCCTTCGGGTTATGTAACGCACCGCAACCTTTCAACGATGTATGATGGCCATATTCCACGAGTTAATTGAGGGCTGACATGGAGGTCTTCATGGATGATTTCTCGGTGTTTGGAAATTCTTTCGACCTTTGTCTTTCCAACCTTAGGAAGATGTTGAAGCGATGCGAGGAAACTAATTTGGTTTTAAATTGGGAAAAATGTCATTTCATGGTAAAAGAAGGAATTGTCTTAGGGCATAAAGTCTCGGGGAATGGAATTGAGGTCGATAGAGCAAAAATCGAAGCAATTTACAAACTCCCTTATCCTACTACCGTTAAAGCCATTCCAGCTTTCTTGGTCATGCGAGGTTTTATCGAAGGTTTATTAAAGATTTTTGAAAATTGCCCGACCAATGACACGACTTCTTGTTAAGGATGCCCTTTTGATTTTTCGGAGAATGCAAGGAAGCATTTAACCGACTAAAGAAAGATCTCACTCAAGCACCTATAATGGTCACCCCTGATTGGTCTCGACCATTCAAAATCATGTGTGATGCTAGTGATTATCTTTGTCGTGTAGTGCTCGGCCAAAGGAAGGAAAAGCATTTTCAACCAATCTACTATGCTAGCAAAACCATGAATGTAGCACAAGAGAACTATACAACCAACGAGAAAGAACTTTTAGCCGTTGTCTTTGCCTTCGACAAATTCAGGCAATATCTCGTTCTCTCTAAAACTGCCGTCTTCACCGATCACTCCGCCTTATGCTATTTGTTTTCAAAACAAGATGCTAAACCTCGCTGATTAGGTGGATCCTATTACTTCAAGAATTCGACATTGAGATTCGAGATAAAAGAAATGAAAATCTCATCTGCGATCATCTATCACGCTTGGAGAACCACGATCTTGAGAAGTTGGATCACACCGATATTCGCGATTCTTTTCGAGGAGCGGCTAATGGCGATTAAAGAGATTGAGCCATGGTATGCGGATTATGCTAACTACACATCCGGTAGAGTTACGCCAAACTACATGACCAAACAAGATAAAAAGAAGTTCTTCACCACGCTAAAACATTACTTACGGGATGAACCCTTCCTTTTCAGTATATGTCCCGATCAAATCACTCGACGTTGCGTGGCGGTAGAGATTGATCGAGTTCGAAGGAATGTCATGCGGGACCATCGGAGGACATCACGGTGTGAATATCACGGCACGAAAGGTTTTCGACGGGATTCTATTGGCCTCTTGTTTTTCGAGGCGTTAAGAGATTAGTTCAAATGTGTGATGCATGCCAGCGATCGGAAATATTTCACGACGGGATGAGTCACCTCGAACTATATCCAAGTCTGCGAAATATTTGACGTTGGGGAATAGACTTCATGGGACCCTTTCCTCTTCCGGAGGAAATGAATACATTCTCGTAGCTATCGACTATGTATCCAAGCGGGTAAAGGCTCAAGCCCTTAGAACTAATGATGCGAGGTAGTTATTCACTTTCTTAAAAGCTCTTCGCACGATTTGGGATTCCCAAAGCATTAATAAGTGATAGAGGACTCACTTTTGCAATGCTCAAATGGAAAAAGTGATGAAGAAGTATGGCGTCCCACATAGATTTTCTCGCATATCATCCTCGGACAAATGGACAAGTGGAAAACACAAGCAGGGCATTAAAGCGGATACTTGAAAAACGGTCCACCAAAATAGGAAAGATTGGGCATTCAAACCGGATGAGGCACTCACGGGCATTTAGAGCGCCTACAAAACACCTATCGGGACAACCCTTTTCGCACGGTGTACGGAAGGCTTGCCACCTCCCTATCGAGCTTGAGCGAGAAAGCATATTGGGCCCTTAAGGCTGTAATATAGATTATTCAAGCGAGGTCAAATCGGTTCTTCAACTTCAAGAATTGGATGAGCGAGGTTGGAAGCATCTGAATCATCAATCACGTACAAAGAAAGGGCAAAAGATGGCATGATCAATGAATAAAGAATCCTAAAGAGTTTTTAGAAGGGATAAGGTGCTCTTGTATAATTCGAGACTAAGATTATTCCGGAAAAACTCAAATCCGTGGTATGGACCCTTTACGGTAAAAAAACAGATGAGCAATGGGCGGTGGTGTTACTAGACCATGATGGAAGAGAATTCACCGTTAATGGGCAGCGGTGAAGCATTATCAATTGGATAATATTGAAATGGTGAATGATGAGGATATTGTTTTAGAAGAAGAGGCGGTAATGAGAAAACGTGGGAACACGACTATGAGTCTAGCTACAAGACTCTTAAATAAAGAAAAGCGCTTCGTGGGAGGCAACCCATGTTTAATTGTTTGCTTGTTAGTGTCTTATATCTTTTATTAATTGTTTATCCTCATGTTTAAATTTGTAAAATGCTTTATTTTGTTTTAACCTCGTCTTAATTACATATAAAGGTATTTTACATAAGGGATAAGTGTAGGGAGGATTACACGTTTTCAAAAGAAACGTAAACATGAGAATAACAATTAACTAAAAAATATTTATGTTTATTTGTTCGAGTCAAATGCTTGTATCGAGTTATAATGGATGTTTTTGAAATTTTTCCGATTCTAAAGATGTAAATTTTCCGAATTTTTTCGAGAAAATCGCAGACCGGTTTTGTCGGGATAACTTTGCGTCGAGATTGCAACTTTGGCGTCGGGAAGGAGTAAAACATCGATTACTTTTTTCTCGTTTTCGAGCTATTTATAAATTTTTGGAATTTTCGGTCTTAATTTTCTTAGAAATTCAGTAAACATCCATTCCACAAGCATTATATCCTAGTTTAAATCGAGTCTTATATATATTATTACCGCCGATTTTACTGCGAAGGTTTCGTTTGTTTTCTTCAAGTGTGCGGGTTTAGTTTGTCAAGAAGAAGTTACATAAGATTGGAAGGAGCTTTTCACGTTAATAATTCTTCTTGAAAAGAATTTAACCACCACTTTACACGGATCCTACCGAGCTAATCGGGGAGTATTAGTTTCTTTCGTTTTTAATTACCTTCTTTTATCATAACTTTGATACTTTCGGGAACATTGGGGACAATGTCCGGTTTAAGTGTAGGGAGGAAAATAAAGCGGAACTTTGAAACTATGCTTATCCTTGACTATTTGCTTTGTCCAATTGTGATTGTGTAATAAACCATGAGAAAATGTCGGTTAGGAAATTTTGGCACCAAATTTAAAATTTTCATGACATATAGGAGTGGGCCATTAGTCTTAACATAAGCGTCTCATGGATAGGAAGTTATATGACTAGCAAAAACCCTTTACCACCCAAATTCCACCCAAAATGTGAGGATCGCCCTTAGATTAGTAGGAATTAAAGCATTCATCTTTAATGCCTAGAGTGTGAACCGTAGTATATTAGATTCTAGAACTTGTTTTGTGATGCATTCCGAGATCGCAAGTGAGGCTACACTTGTGTAGTTAGGAATAACTAAATGATAAGAGGCATTAGGATAACCCTTGTTTGATACACAATATAATTACTTCTTCCACATCGGTTGAGTAATTCCCACACCCTTTGCGTTGTACACGATACCCCTAGTTAACCCTCGAGCCTATCCTTTTCGCGGTTCTCGTGATGTTTCGGTTTTCCGAATATCAATGAAAACATTGTTTACACCCACCCCAAATATACACCCAAATCGCCTTAGCCTACCCTTATGCACTCACTTTTAGTGCAAATGTTTATTATCACCCTAAACCCTTAGTTCAATTATCTAGTTGCTTGCATAAGTTGCTAAGTCGAGTCATATCCTTTGTATACAGTTTTGGGATGATTGGGATTAATGGGAAAAGTTAAAGTTTATTAAAGTGACGGGAAGAGAACGTTAAATTCAAATTTCCTTTGTTTGCATAATAATGTACCCCAAGTGTTTTGATCTTTTCAAATCGGGTCAAATTAGTGTTAGAGTAATAAAAAACTCAAGTGTAGGGATGTGCCTATAAATCCTAGTATTTTGATGTTATCGTAGAGGATGGTAGAGTAAAAGTGTATGAAAAAAAAAAAAAAAAAAAAAAAAAAAAAAATCGAAAAAATAGAAAAGAGAAAAGAAAAAAATAGAGTGATAAAAAAAAAAAAAAAAAAAAAAACATACGGGCTACCATCCTACATCTATCTTTTAAATTTATGTTTGTTTATTTCGGTTATCTAGAGTTTAGAGTGTCGAGTCTTGGCTTAGCATATCTAAAATAAACGAAAAGAATAAAAGCATTGTATGAACTGCTAGTAAACAAAAACTGAGATGTTCATAAATGTATACACATCTAATCTCAAAAGCCATGAAAAAGCCAGAAATATTATATGTTGCAATTGTAGAAGGGTTTTCTTGCAATTTCTCTTTGTAGTGAGCATTGTAATGCCAGGGTACCACATTGGCTAAATTTTTGTAAAAACGGGTCCACAAGAACTCTCCCCATGGATATGCATTCCATGCCCCAAAATCCTCAACTAATTGCAACGAATGATTGTCAACAATGTACCACGGTCCACGACCTATGAACACGACCTCAGCGACTAGCAACAGACATACCTTTACCGCATCCTCAGCTGATAACTTTGAAAATTATGTGTCATTCCCAAACAAATCTAAAATCTTATTCCCTTTTACAGTTACCTTTCTTATAAATTGTTTTTCAGGAAAGACACGCAAAGCAAAAGGACTTCGATCAATTTCTACAGGGGGAGGCAAACGACCAAAACGAAATCCAGTCATCAATAGAAACTCTTCCTGGCCGAATTTCAATACATTGTTACCAGTTTTGTATAAAATGGGGGGACAAGAATCAAGAAGTTTGTCGATATATACCTGGTGTTGTAAAGCGAAATTAACCATATGATTGCCTTTACCTAGTGAGGAATATCTAACCATGGCCCAAAAGCAGTTGCTCGAGCGACCTCATTTGATCCGGATTGCTTAACAATTTAGACTTAATTTGCGAAAACAACTTAACACGGGAACGAACTGTTACCTTAGCATCAAAATATTGGGGAATGTAAGCCATTTTGGAGTTTAATTGATGAATAATTAGGGATTGATTTAGGGTTTCACAATTTTGAATTGTGTTTTTTCTGGTAGTAGAGTGTTAGTGTGTGTGTTTGGGTAAAAAATTTAAAAACATGGTAAAAATTTTAAAAAAAAGTGTAAAAGTACTGTTAAAAAAGTATAAAAGGTACAAACAGTGTACAGAAAATAAGTCGCTTATATTATTTCGTTTAAGTCGCTCAGCCTCGGGAAGGAAGTAAATGTATAAAAAAATAATTTCGTAACTTTGACTTTTTTTTACTAAAGGACAAAAAAAAAAATAGCAAGATTCCTAAAAAAGTCGCTTAGATTCGGTCGCTGTACAACCGTAGCTGTAAAAGTCAGAATAAATGATTGGGTACACAAACTTCGAAGGACACTTGTCAAGCTTATATGAAAAGTAGAAAAGACGCAAGTCTCAAAGTCTATTTTGGAAATACCCCAACTTTTTTCCTAAAAAGTGTTGACACCTTGAGCAAAACATGCATTCTCATAATTACCCCTAATCCTAATACCAATGATAACATCGCCTCCCCATGTCCTTCATGGAGAACCTTGATGACAAAATTCCTTTGTCGGTCAACTGATTTTGGTCGGTGCAAAGATCGATGTCATCAACATATAGGCAAATGATGACTCCTTTACCGATTCATCAAATTTGCTATATACACATTTGTCGACTTGGTTAAGAACATAACCACTAAACAAAAGCACTTCATCAAGTTTTGATGCCATTGCTTAGGTGCCTACTTCATCCATAAAGAGGCTTAATCGGTTTACACACCTTGTTTTCATTGCGGGCATGATGAAGCCCGAGGTTGGTTCATATAAACCTCTTCTAACTCACCATTCAAGAAAGTTGTTTTCACATCCATCGATGAATAACCGGTTGTGAATAGATGCCATAGCAATCATCGGTCTTATGGTAATCGATACGAGCCACAGGGGCATAAGTATCAAAATAGTCTATTCGACTTTTGTTTAAAGCCACGAATGACTAGTCTAGCCTTAAACTTTTCAATAGTTCCATCTACCTTCATTTTCCTTTTGAAAATCCATTTACAACCCGAGGTTTGCAACGGAGGTAGATCAACCAACACCCAAGTGTTGTTGCCCATGATGGAATCCATCTCATCATTGATTGCTTCTTTCGAAAGCAATGTCACGGGACTTCATTGCTTCTTCAAATGTCTTGGGATCATCCTCAACAATGAAGCAATAGGAGTATTGGTCGAGACCTCATCCCTAGTTCCTTCAACTAAGTATAGTTAAAACTCGGGTCCAAATGACTTTGGAGTCCTGACCCTTTGCTCTTCCCGAGCACGAGTTCGAGTTGTTGAACCACAACCTCATCGGGGACCAGCGATGGTTCATCATCGAGGACCTCACGATACACCAAAGTCATGAGTTCCATTAGGAATCCTCGACTTGGTCTTGGGACCGATGAGAATCTATTCTCATCAAAGTCTCGCATCCCTTGATTCAATTATTGAGTTAAGCGAAACATATTCATTAGGTTCAATAACATAGAACCTAAAAGCCTTGGAATGCTCGGCATATCCAACAAAGATGCGATCAATGCCTCTTTCACCCAAAGTCTTTAGCTTTGGATCGGTGAGTCTTACAACAACCCTACAACCCCGGACCTAAGATAGTTCAGTTGGGTTTCCTTTTAGTCCGAGTTCATAAGGGTAACCTTGTTCTTTTGTTGGGAACCTATTTAATAAATAGCAAGTCGTTAAAATAGCTTCACCCGGAACCCTTGACTCGATCTGAATAGGACAACATGGAATTAACCATCTCCTTGACACCTGTTTTCCTTTCGAAATACCATTTCTTTGAGGAGTATAAAGGCGATCGTTTCATGGATTATTCCAACAGATGAAAGTCTTGAGTATCCATGTACTCACCTCCCTATCGATCCTTAATCTTTTGATCAAAGACCCAAGTTGTAATTCAACTGCATTTTAAACACTTTGAATTTATCTAATGCTTCATCCTTGGTATGTAACAGATAGACATAACAAAATCTAGAAGCATCATCAATAAATGTCACAAAGTACTTCTTATTCCCCAAAGAAGGAGTGGCATGCAAATCACACAGTCATCGTGTATTAGCTCAAGAACTTAGTCTCACGACTAACACCACGAAAAGGTTTCTTGGTTATCTTGGTCAACATGCAAGTTTTACACTTTTCGGTGTCCATGTCAAATCTTGGGATTAAACCATCCCTAGACATATCTTGCATCCTTTTATAGTGAACATGGCCAAGTCTAGCATGCCAAAGGGTAGAGTCGGTCACGGTCATACGTGGTCACAAAAGTGAAATAACACTATCGGTGGTAACATTAAGCTGAACATTTGATTACATAAATAACCAAAACCAATAAAAACACCATGCTTAGAAAGCACAAATTTATCGAGACTCAATAACTTGTTTATAACCATGATTATTCAAAATACTACTTGAAACCAAGTTCTTCACGATATCGGGAACATGAATAACATCAAACAAAGTTACAATCTTTCTGAACTAAACCTAAGATCTACACAACCACGACCATGCACCAAGGATGTTGACTCATTTCCCATGTGAAGAATAGAACCATCATTCGATGACTCATAAGTCTTGAACCAACTTCTATCTTTACACACATGAGCTGTTGCACGAGTCAACCCACCACGTAACATCATCATCCGCACATAAAAGATTCGAGATACATGTGTAACATAATAAATCGAAAAGACTTATTAAACATATTCGACCTTTCGGTGAGTTGGTTGAACCACCACTCCCCGAACCATTAGTGCACGATCCATTGGCTTTACCACCAATTTTAACACCTTTGCGGTCCCTTTTAATGTGACCGGTCTTGCCACATTTCCAACAAGTAGGAGTTGCCTTCTTGTTAAGATCTTCCTTTGTGTTATCATGATATTTGCGTTTGCCTTTGTTATCATTGTACCGTGGAGTTGTTATGCTCCACCATATTGACAACAGATGCACCGGTAGCATTGCTACTTTTGGCTTGTCATTATCACGCACCTTGAGAGATTCCTCAATGTGCGGATGATCCCAACTCAACAAGAGTTAACTCATCCTTCATATGTTTCAAGGTATGCTTGAAATCTTTCCATGAAGGAGAAGTTTATCAATAACACAAGAGACTTGAATAGCCTCATCCATGTGCATATTGTGTTGTGTAAACCTTCCAAGTATTCCAAGAAGTTCATTGTATTATTCCATAACTGGTCTTGAATCGGTCATTTTGTAATTTGTGAAATTACTAACAAGGAACTTCTTACTTGATGCATCCTCGACCATATATTTGGCATCCAAGGAATCCACAGTTCTTTGGAAGATTCAAAGTTCTAATAAATATCAAACAAAGAATCGAGACATACCATTGAGAATAAGACCTCTACATATGTAGTCATCATTCTCCCATTTGCTCCTCCTCCCGATCGCTCCACGGTTGCATCATCCCCATCATCGAGAATAGGTGTAGTAAGCACATACACCACACTCATGCTGATGCAAGAAGTGCATCTTCTTCCGCCACCTCCTAAAGTCCACCCTTCAAACTTATCAAGCTTGGCAAAGTTTGAAGCCATGTGTTTCATTGCAGCAGTTGCCATTGATTATCACAAAATAGTTTACTTTGATTGTTGGTGTTGTGAGCCCAACATCAAGCTTATATAATCAATTCAGCAGAAACAAATACCACTAGGTGCTTACCGGATATCACTTGGAATCGTGTGATCACTTTCCAAAATAAACTATTCGACCCTAATGCCTGGGTTACACGAATATCTACTTGGGATAAGACCAAATGCAGTTATGGAATTAGGCACAATTCTATAACCCTTGCGCTAATAAGTGTTAATAGTTTTCTGTATGTCTCACATGCATAAACAGATCTCCTATTTATAGGAGGTTACTCTCAGCCGTTCAAATGGAATTATGAGGATTAATCGGCCCATTAATCACCTCATAACTATCCCCATTATAGCCGTTAGTGGTTACATGACCAATTAAACGTGGTCATTAAGTAGTTATAGCGCCATTTAGCGATTACTTTTCATACCTCTAGCGGACTTTCATAGCACTTCGTGGAAACATCGCTTATCGGTGGAAACCACAAGCGATACTTTCCACAAGCGGTACTTTCTACTAGTGCTACCAATACAAACCACTATAAGAGTCGGGTGTTCATGGACCTTATGGGTGTACACTCCGTACCTCCTAACCCATTACAAGGTGTGAACTAATCCCGCAAGTGCACTAAATTTTCCAACACAAATATTACGAGGAGTGATGCTTTCGAATGGTGGTAAAGGGCGGCGTGTGGGAGTTAAATCCTTATCACTCGGTGGCGCTTCACAGTCTAGTGGTAAACTCGAATAATGTTTCAGTTTTAGACAAGACCAGAAGTTTAGGGTTGTTCGTATAATCGTTAAGTAATGAGTGTCATCCTTTCAAAGTTTTGTGTGGAACTCTTGGTAGTATGTGGTTCAATATGACGTCATGTGGAACATGTACCTCCATTGTCGATCTCTTTGGTTTATTAGGTTTCGATAACAAAGGTTTAGAAAAGAATATTAATGTGAGACGTACGTAAGTTTTTGCGTATATTTATAGCGATATTATTGGCATCTAATACATGGAAGGTGAAGATATACATGATTTAAATATGATATATATCTTGAGAATATAATAGTTAGTGTATTATTTTGTCTAGGTATTAGTCTAAATCGGTAGAAGATATCTTAGCCTTTGACCAACCACCCGCGAGCGTAAGCCCAAAAATCCTTTAGCCCAATCGAGAGACATTAACGTCCTGGCTCAAGCATCGCTTCGACTCTGTTCAAGGCCGTCTTTGCAGAGCACTGTCAGGGCCCAAAAATTTGTCTCGTTAGTATTATATGCATGTGTAGACATATTTTTCACGAAGGAAAAAGTATTTTGATGAGAAAATATCTTAAATGAGTAATTTGTTATAACGTTTAGTTAACTAATTACGTTATATCTTATAAACAGTGACACTTTATATATAATATTGCTTAACGAAAGACCTCATTATATAATTTCGTACAAGGCCCTCAAAAATTTCGTCGATTTATGAGACGGCCCTAACTCTGTTCTCCATAGAAGAGATCAATATTTAATAATATACAATTAAGGTATTACTCACAATGTCCGAAAACCAAATCGAACCAAAAGAATAGAAAGTAAAACTAGTTGTTAAGGTGTCGTTAAAGTATTGCTTAGAATTTCATAAAATACAAAAATTAAATATTTAATTTTATAAAAAGTTAATAAAATTAGCTAAAACCTCGCAAATATAAAAGAAAAACAATAATAATAACAATAACTATTTCCATAAACCATTCTCTTTTGAACATTTTTTTCAAAAAACAATTTTAAGTACGGTTAGTTTTGTCGTTATATAGCGGCTAGACAAACTTTAAAGAAGTAACCTAAAAAACCCACAGTAGGTTTCATCGGTTGGTTCTGGAGTTTTTGGTTTGCATGATTTGTGTTCATATGTTTGGAAATTAGGAAAAGCAAAACTAAAACCAAATAAGACCATTTGTAAAACATTTAAAACCAAGCCAAACACCGAATTAAAATTCGGTTTTGTTTTAATTAAAACCAAGGTTGTAAAAATCGCTAGGCGCTAGTGAGGCGGTCGGGTAGGGCCTAGCGATTAATCGGTTAGGCGGGGATTAATCGAGGATTAATCGGATTGGAACTTTTATGGACATAATTGTAATTTTAGATATTATATTATATTATATATATATGAGATAAGCATAGTGCATTAAAGTTCAAATATTTCAAATGTTCTAATATAACCATAATACATAATTCTTCAAAGTTTAAAGTCAAACAAATATATTACTCGATTTGTTGATCATTTATAAGCGATCTTTGACCGATTAATCGGTTTGTTGATCAATTCTTAAGCGATTTTGCTGACCAATTTTTAAGCGATTTTGTCCCATTAATCCGATTAGACAGATTTTGTCCGATTAATCGGTTTGTTGACCGATTTTTAAGCGATCTTGACCAAACCGATTAAATAGGCCGATTATGATAAATCAACGCGCTTACTAAGCGATCAGCGATTATACGAGGATTAATCGGCCGCCTGAGCATATTTTTACAACAGAGATTAAAACAAGGAAAACCAAATTCAAATAGAATTTATAACAATTTTGAGTACGACTAATTTTGTCATTTTAAAGCGGCTAGAAAAATTTCAATAAGTCACCTACAAAAACAAAGCTTTGCGGGTTTCATTGATTTGGTTCTTAGGTTTTGGGTTGCATGATTCATTTTCACCTGTTTTGAAAATTGGTAAAAGCAAACTAAAACCAAATCAGATCAATTTTAAACATATAAAACCAAGTCAAACACTAGATTAGAATTAGTTTTAGTTAAAACTAAGAAAACCAAATTCAAATATAATTTTGTACATAATCTATTAAGTAGTTAATAAACACTTTAACTTATGCCAAAAAAAAAAAAAAAAAAAAAGTTAACTGAAGCATTTAAATATACCATTAGTGGCAAAATCAGTGGATCGGGTGAGACTAAGTCACGGGTCTAGATAAGTTTGGGTCTAAACATGCATAGGTCTAGTTGAGTCATCTAAAAGTACGGGTCAAACGGGTCGGGTTGACTACATACACCCGTTTGTTAACTCTTTGACAATTAATGGTTATACCATATACTCATTTAGATTGCCCTTATTGGTCACGCATGACCAATCATGAGGGGTGGTTTTCACTCGTGAGCCCAATGGGTGTTTGTGTGACGCGTGAATGAGGCCAAAAAAGACACAATAAGTGAGATATATTGTGAAAAGTGAGATATGTGGATAAGTGTGAAAAATTGTTGTTCTTAAAAAAAGAAATAAGAAATTTTCTTTTGAAAGGTGAGTGTGATGTGACCAATGTGGGTGAAAAGTGAGAGGGAGTGAGAGGAAGTTAGCGCTGAGGTATAAAGTGGGTGAGTGTGTTTTCTGATAACTTATAAAGGTACTCGTATGTTCATCTAAAATATAGAGGGAGCAACTAAATTATCAAAACTTGATTATAAGATTGTTGAGTTCAAACGATATTTTAGGATTTTAGCATAATTAGTTAAAAAATGGATAGAGATATAATTTAAAATCATCTTATGAAAATATTTGGGTTATTCTGTTCAGCTTGATTACAATTTTGCTAAACCATAAATTAAACTAAACACTGATTAAATATTTTGGTTTGGTTTTAACTCAAATCATACACTAATTAAAAATGTTTTGGTTAGATTTTATTCGATTCTTAGTAAAATAGTCATTTTATACGTAAATACACAAAAGTTGAAAATTTAAAGTTGATGATTTAATAACAATAAAAGAAACATGGCTACACAACAACAACTAGAATAGGTAAGTTTACTAATTTTTTTTAGGATTAATGGTATGTAATAGTAACGTACTTTCTCATTTATTTACATATCATATACGAACCCAAAATAATACCAAAATACCATACAACTTTCAAATTTTGTTTCATTATCATACGTGTTAGAGTCATCTCTTTGCACCGTTAGTCCTTTTGACTAACGACCGTTTGTAATTAACTCAAAAATATGTTTCTTTTTCACGTTATATTTTTTTCATCCGCTTTACACATTTTCGTCCGTTTTATACGGTTTCGTCCGTTTTTATACATTATTCTGACGTTTTTATCCGTTATCTTATGTTTATTTAATCCATTTAATACATTTTCGTTCGTTGTTTGTGTTTTTTTAAATATTTCGTCCGTTTTTATACGTTTTCAAACATTCTAATATGTTTTTCTTACGTTTTCATATGTTTTTTTTTCCATTTTATCGTTTCATATGTTTTTATCTTTTTTTACATTTGCGTCCGTTTTTATACGTTTTCGTCCGTTTCAATACGTTTTTACGCCTTTATCCATTTTTCTATGTTTTCATATGTTATTGCCCGTTTTATACGTTTTCATACGTTTTTGCCCGTTTTATACTTTTTCATATATTTTTATATGTTTTCCTCTGTTTTTATATGCTTTTTTATGTTTTTATCCATTTTTATACGTTTTTGCCACTTTTTATAAGTAATAAAACGTATAAAACCGTAAAAAACGTATAAAATGAATAAATACGTATTAAAACGGATAAAACGCATCTGGCATATGAAACGTATAAAATGGTTAAAAAAAACATATAAAACATACGCAAACATATAAAACGGATAAAAATGTATGAAAACGTAAGACAGTAAAATATTAGCCTTTTTACCAACATTTGAGTATTATATCGACTTCACTTTGTTCCTCGAAATGGAAGTGGTGTTATTATCATTTGCCCAACAAGGGAGCTTGCAATACTAGTACATTGTGAAAAAGCTTTTATAGCGTAAATATGTTAGTATAGCTCTTGTTGAGTTTATAATACATGACATAAAATAAAACATGTAGACATCAAGAGTACACATCGGAAGACTTAAAGATCATAACAAATAAATTAATTAACGAAAGTATGCGTAACGTACCTCTTGTGAATGTCGATCCTTTGAGCAAAACAAAGAAGTGGTTTGAAGAGTTGTCCTCACCGTTCTACAACTCAAACCAATATGGTGTAAGAATAGTGTCTTACTACCACGTTCTTGTACACACGAATTAACCAACGAATCAAGCGATTGCTGGATCTAACACAAGTCCTCGCTTAAGAAAAACGAAACCAAACTCCCTTACAAGGGGTGTTCGGCCGAATAGGGACAAGAGAGAGGAGATGAGAGATCTTGGGTTAATTCAATGCACAAAGTGTGAAAAACCCTAGAACCTAGCCTTGTTTATATAGTAGATGGAAAACTTTGGGAACAAGTTAAGGATTAGGGCTTGGAGAAGCCCCTTGGCTGGCCATGAAGAAAGCCCAAGGGAAAATCCATAACTTTTCACTTTCAAGATTTTCCATTACTAGTCCTTCTCTTTTCATTTAACGGTCGTTAGTTAATTTTCCGTTAAATACTTAACGATCGTTAACCGGACTTAATGTGCAATAATTAATCGTAAACATAAACATTAATTATTAATTTTAATTCTCATTCGCTAATGTGTGCAATCCCGTGGTCACGAGTTCGGATCCGGACATTCACATGTTTGTAAATATATACATTTCCAACAGCTCCCACTGGATATGTTTACAAAGCGTGAAATGACATTGGTTAGCGTCTAGCAACACGCCTATGCCCCGGTACAACTCGTGTATGGTTTTCGGAGAAAACCAAGTTTGATGATTCATCATCATATTCATCCTTTTGTTTCTAATACCATGTTAATAAGAATATGGATCTCACTCATTTCTTAATTAACTATTACATTTCTCGCTTTATGTGATTGAATAAGATTACCAATTCTTCCGAACATATTCCGAAGATCTTGGGCATGGCCATGCAAACATCTTAACAACCCTACGAGGGCCCAGTAGTATTATACTTCAAAATAAATTTGAAGGAAACAAATCCTATTTTGACTACAAGCGAGATTCATAGATTTCGCAACACTTACGAAAACAACCCTTATAACTACCGATTCACGTATAGCGTTAGATTGCTTCACAAAAATGCACTACATCCATGACATATCTACGGTATCTCAAGTCGAGGATAAATATCCATGATATACTTAATGACAAAGATCCATAAAGTATCATCATGTGGGTGGGATAAATCCTATATTCAATTCATATTCTAACTAATACTCAGATTTGTCTTAATTCAATATCATTCCCATGTTATTGTTCGACAACGGACTATTTAGAATAACTTAAGTTATTCAAGGATTTGTACATGTAAAAATATAGGATAACATCATAATAAATGAATAATAAACATAACAAAATACTTTATTTCATTTCAATAATAATGTTTAGAATACCCTTTTATCCAAATACTAAATAGATCAATGCATGATAATTCTTAGTTAATGAATTTTGCCACAAGTCATGCAACTCATACTTGTTGACAAGGCATAATTTCAACTAACTTTGATCTATAGGAATTTTGAGAATACTTATTTCAAAAAAAAAATTCAATAAGTGAATTTCTTGTATATGTTAACACATATCTTGATATTATCATATCATTCCATAAGGTGCGTGATAACCTGAACCACCTTTATATGACAATCATCTTTCAAAACTTTTAAAGTTTAAAGTATTCTTTATTCTTTAATGTATAATGCAACTATGCTCTTAGTTAAGCATAACTAGTCAACATGGTCATCATCAAGGATACCATGACTAGAATTGAGTGTCATCTCAATTATTCCAGCATCATTGTGTACAAAAATATGCTCTTTAAACATCCGTAAACTTCGAACATTTATAGTGTAATGTTGGTGCCTACCAAACTCAAGTTTGTTGGCAATGACAATTATGAAATAATTGCCATATTTCCATCCATAGAATCTAGGAGCATCTCCAGACTGTGGAATGTGATTCTAAAACCAAACATATTCCTTTTAAAATATTTATTACACTAACAACTTTCAATGTTGTCAAATCATCTTGTAATCAAGCATGACACAACAATCTTACAACATGATGTACATGATGAATCTTTAAGTTAGACTTTAAGATCTCATTATATATCCATCATGTTCTATTAGACTCATTTATTTACCGCATATGTTTATAATAATAAACATATATTCCAAGGTTATATGTCTTATTTCCAAATCTTACAAACGAAGTTTCATTCCCAACTAAAACTTAATTTAAGTGGAATGTAGTTGCCCATACAACATATAAGATTTAAGAAAATAAAATAATACTCCCACTAGCTTTCAGAAATACTTATGAGCAATCTTATTTTAATTATTAAATCAAACATGCATTTAATATTAAACATAAGAATCATCTCTTAGATGCATGCATATATCCATTCATGGATTCTTGCAGTTTGTACATATTCAAAGATTATTTGAATTCATAAAAACTCCTTTGCATTACTTATCGTCCTCGCAAAAGTAATTCGAAAACAAAGAGGTTTTAATATTCATTGTCAAAATTTCACATCAATGAAACTAAGTATGCCAATTATAATCTTTATACTTCTATTTAATGTATCTAGAAAGAATATTCAATCATAGTTAATTGCTTAAATATGATTAATATTATTATCACTAGACATGCATTAAATATGTGTACAATATTGTCCATATGATTCCTACACAAAGATTTAAACCACTAGGGTTTCCATTCTTTGAAGAAACTCATTAAGATAAACCAAATATCTAAAGTTGATTATCTCTATGGACAACATCTCTACATTCATAGTATGATTGATTTACCACAATTCAACATTTGGTAAATTCATCATTATGATTAACAGACTTACCATGATCACAGAACTCATATTCCTCAACATATTAAATATCGAGTTATCCTTACGGATCTATGAATGACAATTCCATCATATTGAGGTCTATCATTTACATGTTTAGCCTCATAATGATATTTGCTAGTGCATTTTAGAAGATTATGTATTTTGTAATTCAATCTTTCAAGATCTAAACAAAACTCCCACTTGCCTTTAACAATTTAAAGATTACCTTTAAATAGTTTAGCAAGTAGAGCAACAATATATTGTTCTCTTTTGGGATATTACAAAAAACATTGATAGTTCCTGACATCAGTTTGTTACAACTCACTTAAGTAGTTTAACAAATTCAGAACTTCATTATAAGACTTAATGTGATTCATCACATTCCATAAAAAAAACATGGTATCTTATTAATCTTCTAGGTTGGAGTCTTATTGAGTATATTTAATCTATACTCAATCTATTAACCTTGATAACTTTTGGAAGAAACTATAGTTATCTTGAATCAAACAATGCCAATAGATTTTGATTCTTCTAACTGAACATACCATAAAACTATGATATTTCCTTAGAATTAATATTGTAAGAAAATCTAACAATATTTAAGATAACCATCTACCTTTGGCTTACCTAATTACCAACAAAGTAAAACTTAATGGTACAATAGAATTACCAAGTCAATTGCATGTATTATAACACAAGTATTCTTGACCAAGTCAAAAGATATAACAGTTATAATCCCACTATACGTTATAAGTCATTGATCAACTCATTGACTTCATGCATATGTCTTAAAACATAGCAAGTTAACGTCTTACTTTATATTGTAAGTCTTGTATTAACAGACTTCATGTTTGTGACTTTACAAAATCATAAACATTTATAATTAAAGTAATTATGAACACCACCTCGGGTTTCAATTAATATTTCAAGTTAATATTTACTACATATATTTAAGTCATTCAACGAATACTCAAATTCAAAGTATTATCAGATTACTTCATTTAATTATGTCATTCCATGAAATGTTCAATGTAAGAAACTGCAGAATCATCCATGCTCGATCTCACGACACGTGGATATTTTACCTTGGGCTACAATCTAGTTCACGTTCTCACGTAACATAAATTGTAACTACAAGTGTTTCTTAAATATTGAATGACTTAAATATTTAAAATAAAGTAGTCTTTGTTATCATCTTGACACATGTTCTTAATAGGGCAATCATACACATTTAAATGTATAATTCCTATTAGAACGTTACTCTCTTACCTTGCGGTCAAGAGAATCCATTTAAATCATATTTATATGTGTTGTGTTGTACCTTGCACACAATAAAGATTTCTCCCACTTGTGCATGGAACAACATCATGTAGCATATAAACAACACGATACACGTTCGTTTATTTGATTAATATGATTTGTGTCATAGATATAACTAGTAGATATATGACTATATTGATTTGTAAGGAAATGCACATGACAATCCTTAAAAAAACATAAGTGCCTACAATTGGAAAGCAATTATCTACATGATATTCAAGAGATAATTTTGATTACTACGTAGCAAATAAAGCTTGTAGCTCCCATTGAATTAGAAATCATTTCAACAACTTCTTATTCAGTAATGCAACACAAATGCTCCCACTTAATTTAACAACATTGTAAGTGTTGCATAACCAGTGAAAACAACTTGCTTGCTTTTTACTTTCCTACACCTTTAAAGAACCATACGTAATCATTACTAAGGTACTAAAATGTGTATTCTACTCTATGAATAATGGAATATCCATCAATGTTATTAACTCGAAAAATTTGGTATGCAATTTCTTCCTTAACAGGCCTACCATGCCCATAATGGTATGTAGCACCTTTAAAGGTTAAAGCAAAACAACTATTTAAATAATGCTAGTTTGCTTTTTACCAATTTTCGCGGTAAATAGTCTAGCTTCTAATTTAGTAACTCATATACATGTTTTCCAGTTAACCAACATTCATGTTGTTACAAAGGATTCATTCACCTAATGAGGGTAATGAAATATTTATGGAAAATAAGATGTGCAATTCATTGCTATGAGTTACATTAGAATTTAGACAATTCAAATGTTCCTATTATACCTTTCTCATTCATGAAAAGGAATAGGATTGAGTCTCATGCTTTTCCCATGGAAAAGAGACTTTGTTTGTCTTTTCGGTAAATTATTCTCGATCAAACATTTGTTTGAAAGTAGAATTGATCAATTTACTAATCAAAGACTAAACCACGTTTACGGTTAAATGTAGCATTTATACATTCAAAAGAATTACATAATTCAATTTTAGTATTTTCGATAATTAACCTTTTCAAGAAAATTAAATACCCATGGTTCATAAATATATTACCATTTAATTTTCATTGAAAACTAGGATCTAAATTGTCATAATTTCATCACGTCAGTTGATCTGCTAGTAATGAACCTTATACAAAATGGTAGAGTTTTTGCTCAATTGCCAATATCAATTGCAATTCCTAGATTTATGGGATTTACATATAGCCAATTTCAATCGCCATGTAAACATGTTTTATCCCATCTTATGCCTTGAGTTGTCAGTTCTCACTACAAAGCTTAACTAAGTTGTCCAACTTAAGAAACTGCAAAATAGTCCATGCCCGTTCTCACGACACGTGGACATTTTACCCTTTGATTACGATCTAAGTCATGTTCTGAGGTACATAAAAGGTAATCTTAGGTGTTTCCGTTTCGTTGGATGGCATATAACTTAAATTAAGGGTAATGATTTTGATGTCAAATCAAATATGTACAAAGATGTCATGCATTCATCTTCGTAACATAGGTTTTATTAAAACATTTATATCCTTGTTTTAATGTTTAAGCTTTTCATCATCAAACTTTAATCGAGGTATTGGATTCACCAATCAAGGAATTTAGTGTTAATTATCATCCATTATACCGTACTTTTGCATAAGTGTAAACACTTAGTGTTTCGGGTAATTGCCACCAAAGTGGCGCATGGAATTAAAACTAATTCGCCCTTAAGATGAGCTTGCACATTTAATGGCTTACTAAGTAGCTCCATTCGAACTTACAGAGGGCAGAGGACCAGGTAAGCGCAAAAGCATAACCTTAGACATCCTTTCAGTGTGTCTGTGCGCACTTCTTTAATAACCCCTTTATACCAAAGTCACCAATCAATTAAATGATTATGATTACTATGCTTAAAAATACATGTTTCACCATTGTTTAGGTCAGTTTATTTTTCTTGTAAAAATACCCTTGTTACACATAACAAACAAGCAAGTATTTGTAAAAATAAACAAATAAACAATGAATGCATAACAAATAAAAGTCATGCATATCAAATAGCCACATGCAACCTTTTGAGAAATCCTATTAATAATCAATTCTAGATCTGTCAATATGCATATATTTGATTAAGACTTTCACTCGTTTTCATCTATGTACAAGGTGAGTCACATGCATCGATTCATCGATTGCATAAGTCAAAATTAAATACATACCACATAGCACATAATTGATTAAATAATAATGATTGAGGTTTTCCCCAATTTTAGATCTATCATAATATTTAGTGTATATCACTTAATCAAGAAAGACATACAATAAAGCGGATCCATGATAAAACATGCATGTAATTATCATGGACATAAAATACACTTAACAATTAGTGCAATTAAGCGAGTTACGTAATACACATAAAGTTGCATGCATCCTAGGGTTTCTAATCCAATTAAAACTTTAGTTTACAAAACCTAATTAGGGCACCAAAAAATGCCCCCCTCAAAAATTAGGGTTTAGGTTTTGCAAACCCTAGATCTCGCATACAAATAATAACACAATCATGTTTATTTTATTTATGTGTTTGATAATTAATTACTTGTTATACAAGTCTCGATACCACTGTTGAGTTTATAATACATGACATAAAATAAAACATGTAGACATCAAGAGTACACAAGGAAGACTTAAAGATCATAACAAATAAATTAATTAACGAAAGTATGCGTAACGTACCTCTTCGAATGTCGATCCTTTGAGCAAAACAAAGAAGTGGTTTAAAGAGTTGTCCTCACCGTTCTGAACTCAAACCAATATGGTGTAAGAATAGTGTCTTACTACCACGTTCTTGTACACACGAATTAACCAACGAATCAGCGATTGCTAGATCTAACGAAGTCCTCGTTTAAGAAAAACGAAACCAAACTCCCTTACAAGGGTGTTCGGCCGAATAGGGACAAGAGAGAGGAGATGAGAGATCTAGGGTTAATTCAATGCACAAAGTGTGAAAAACCCTAGAACCTAGCCTTGTTTATATAGTAGATGGAAAACTTTGGGAACAAGTTAAGGATTAGGACTTGGAGAAGCCCCTTGGCCGGCCATGAAGAAAGCCCAAGGGAAAACCCATAACTTTTCACTTTCAAGATTTTCCATTACTAGTCATTCTCTTTTTGTTTAACGGTCGTTAGTTATTTTTCCGTTAAATACTTAACAATCGTTAACCAGACTTAATGTGCAATAATTAATCGTAAACATAAACATTAATTATTAACTTTAATTCTCATTCGCTAATGTGTGCAATCCCGTAGTCACGAGTTCGAATCCGGAAATTCACATGTTTGTAAATATATACATTTCCAACAGCTCTATTGTATCATTTAAAAGTAGCATCATGGTTTTTTAAAGGTAGCAATACTGGAATTATGACAAAGCTTTTATAGCGACAAATGGCGGGAGTTCGAGTGAGGATTCGGGGATTGGAAGATCAATGGATGGAATGTTGAATGGGCGGTCTAGTGAGGCGTTGGCAGAATGGTGGTCATCTGAGCAGGTGGAGAATGGAGTTGCTTCAACATCGCCACCGTATTGGGATACTGACGATGATGATGCTTGTTTTTCGTTCAAATAAGGTAAAGGTTGTGTATGTGTAAAGTAGAAATGTTGATGCTAATGTTAGGTGTCTTAACTTTTACGAGTATTATCAAATGCGTTTGAACTTATGTGAATGCGTAACAGAAAATTGAAGTTAAGCTTCAATGTATGCTAGAGATAGACTAATTTATAGCCATGTCTTCCTTGCAGTTCTGGTCGTATTATCAGGAGCTGTAGTGAAAAGGAGAATATGGTTGTTTGTACTCAATAAGCATCTAGAGTTTCTTAATATAGGTTAGCGAGGTCAATACTTAGAGTTTGGGGCCATCGTAAGCATGATTTTAGCCTAAAAAAGTTTGATCTTATTGAGCTTTATTAAAGATCAATATGCTATCATTATAGATGTCGGAACATAAGCAAATGATTACATTATGAATCTTATTGAATTGTATTAATGTTAATATGGTATCATTAAAGAACTTCGAAGCAGAACAACAGAACAAGACATTTTGTTTACATGGTGCATAGTTTTATAGGCTTACCTTTTATGTTTGAAGCATCCTGAGAACTGAAATTGTTGGCAATTGTTGCACCATGAACATGACCATCTATGAATGTTGGTGAATACATAATGCAATTCTGGTACATGATTACTAATAATTTTTTTATTAGGATTATTTCATTTGACAAAATAAGGGGCTTTTGTTTCACCATGTATTTCTGCATTTTAATTTCCCCAACAACACATTCAGATTCACATTGCTATTTCTTAATATCCAGTACTCTTGAGGGGTTATTCATCTCATCCAATTGTTTCTTTTCAATTAGTTCATAGCACTACTAAAGAAATTGTTCAAGGCCATAATTGATACTTTATATTTGTATGCTACTGTATTGTATTTTTAATATTCTCTCCGCGTTTTGAACCTCGCAACAAAAGGTAATTTATGTTTGTTTTAGTTTCTTCAGGTGGTTGATGTGGTGTTTAGCTAGTTACTTTTGTGGTTTAGAGCGTGTACGATGACGGGCAAAATCAAGACTTATTATGGGCAAAGACAGATTTGGGACGTCATCAACTTCATCAAACCCCATCTCATTTGGTCAGGTTACTCAAAGGAAATGCATAATAACGAGACTTCACAGTAATGTCAATGGTGTATTTTTCACTTTCTTTTTCGTTCAAGTAGTCAATTAAGGTAGCTTTTAGCTTTCTGAAATATGTTGTTTGCAAGAATAGCGCAAGATTAATCTCAATGTATCAATAGAAAATAAGTTGTTATATGAGTTAATCCTTTCTTATTTGAATCAATACAATGTTCATTTGGCCAAAAGGAATTTGATTTCATGGCTGGAATTATTTTTTTAATTATTTTTATTCACATAGAGCCATGTTCTTTGATAGAAAACCGGGCTCTATTTGCTTTTCACATAGAGTCCCCACCCCTTTGTGCCCGTCATCAAAATCGGGCTTTATGCCCCTTTTCAACCGGGCTCTATGTCACTTTTTGTAGTAGTGACTCCATCCGTCTCAAAAGTATTGTCATGAGATTTACGGATGATAACAGAAACCAATTACTCCCTCCGACTCAACTATTATCATGAAACAAAATCACACAGTTTAATAAAAATGAGACTACTACAATTTCCAACAAATTAAATAGAATATTCAACAAATTAAGTATTACTGTCATTTTTAGTTACATATTATCATAACTTAGCAAAGTTATGCAATTTCTATTTAACGTGTGTTATCACCAACGGAGCCGCCATTGGTATAATGTAAGTTACAGTATTTGTTTACAATGATTTGTTTGGAATGAATTTCTAAACTTATGTTTTCAGCAGAAACGATTGCCAATACGATGAGGTTAGAGTTAAAGAAGTTTGATGAACACATAGTTTTAGCTGATTTTTTTGGATATTTCTTCCATTTATTTGATAAATATGTAACTCTTTTTTCAGCGAGTATAAGATGAAATTCCATAAAGTAAATAGAATCAGTCACAAAGATAAATATTGAATACTTACTTATAAAACCTAACAGTTATCTGTGCATTGCATCGATGAGTACCATGTATTTAAAATTTTTGACGAATAATACTATTTATTCGATTATATGTTAATTTTACACATGTCGAGAATTTTAGAAAATAGCTTTATCACACACTATCTCAAATCTAATGTTAATACAACTAAAGTTTGGGTGAGAAAGTCACATAAACTATCATCAACCGTGGCATCTGTTGGAATTATATAACATGACTAATCATAAATATAAACAATAAACATAAAGTATACATGCGGAAGTGTATAGGAAAGATTAATAAATAATTAATTAACAAAAACAAGAATATGCGTACCTTTCTTGATTCTAGCCGAACAAGAATCAAATCCATAAAACTAGCAATTGGATGAACCCTAATTAGGGTTTATAGGATTATAAGAATTACCCCTTACCATTTTGTAATTCAATCCAAGATACAATCAATAGTGTGATTGTACCACGTTCTTGTACACACGTACTATTAACGAATTCAAGTAAATGCTAGTTTAAAGAACACAAAATAATTTGTTTTGGAAAAACAATGTGATCGACAACCAATAGGGGTTGTACGATCGGTTATGGCAAAAACACACACAAACAATTTTAGGTTTTAGCCAATGAGTAGAGATAAATTACAAATACCCTTGGTTGTGTATTTATACCCAAAGAAATTTAGAGTCCAAGTTAGGGTTGAATTGGTTTATGGAAACCCCCATCCAATCGGTTATGGAAACCCACAAGGTTTTTAGAACCTACTTGACATCTGATTTCATATTTAGTCCTTCCATCAACATTTAACGATCGTTAGTCCATTACAATTAATTAACTTAACGTCCATTATATATTCCGTGTAAATAATAAATAAATACAACATTTTATATTTAGTTATTAACTTTAATTCTCATACGTAAAGTGTGCAATCCCGTGGTCTCGATTTCGATCCTAACACACATCTATTAATATTTTGTCCATTAAACCAACAGCTGTCACTCGGACATATCTTAATAGAGTGATCACATCGGCTAGCGTCTAGCAACACTTCGATGCCTCTAGTACAACTCGAGTAAGGCTCCTGGAAAACCTTTTAATGATTTCTCATTATTATTATCCTTTTGTTTATAATACCATGTTAAATAAAGATATGGAATTAAGTCATTCGTTATTCAACAATTCTGTTTCTCGTTATAAGTGATTGAGCAAGATTACCAAATCTTCTGAACATATTCAGGGGAGATCTTGGGCGTGGCCACGCAAACATCTTGTCAACCCTACGAGGGCCCAACAAGATTAAACTCCAAAATAATTTTGAAGGAACAAATTCTATCTTGACTACGAGACTAACCCACAAACTTTGCAACACTTGAGAAACAACCCTTATGACTACCGATTCGTATAGCGTTAAGTTGTTCCACAAAAGTGCACTACATTCATGACACTTATCTGGTATCTCAAGTCTGAGGATAACTATTCATGATTTACTTAATAACAATATCCATAAAGTAAAATCATGTAGTTGGGATAAGTCCTATATTCAATTCAATGAATATCATCTGAAATTGGTATGCTTTCTCATCAATATACTTTTAAGTATATTCTACCATATTTATCAGATTTGTCTTAGTTTAATGATACTCGCATATCATTAATTGACAACGGACGATTTAGAATAAATAAATTTATTCACGGATTAAACATGCAAATATAGGATACAATATATTATAAAATCAAACAAACCAAGTATTTGATTTATTATAACAATTGTTTAACATCCTTTATCCAAATACCAAATAGATCAATGCATGAAAATTTTAGTTGATGAATTATGCGTCAAGTAATGACAATCATACTTGTTGACAAGGCATAAATCAACCAACTTGATCTATCGTAATTTTGAGAATACTTATTTCAACAATTCAATTAGTGAAGTCCTTGTATGTGTGCATTCACCAATCCACATAATAATTCATAAAGTGTGTGACATCCTCTATCACCAATTTATGACAATTTAAACTTGCAAACATTTTAAAGTTTAAACTATTCTTATTCTTTTAATGTATAATGCAACTACGCTCTTAGTAGCACAACTAGTTCACATGGCCATTAACAAGGATGAAATCCTACCATGACTAGCATTGAGTGTCATCTCAATTAAACCAGCATCATTGTGTACAAACAACAATATGCTCATTAAAACTCCGTAAACCTTAATATCTTATTGTGTAATGTTTGATGTCTTCCAAACTTTCAAGGTTGTAGCTGATGACAATTTGCACAACAATTGACATATTGTTCATCCGGAGAATCTAGGAGCGGTTCAGTGAGGATGTAATTCTTTTAGAATCTTCATTACACAAGTTATCTAATAACTTTTAGTTAGATATCAATGTTGTCAAATCACTTCTTATTCAAGAATGACACAACAATTTTAATACACAACATGATGTACATGATGAATCTACATGTCAAACTTAGACTTCATTCATATTCTATCTTGTCAAAAGATATTTATCCATTTCCCAAATGATATATCATGTTTATTAGAATCATATATTTTACTGCACATGTTTATTAATAATAAACATATATTCCAAGGTTATATGTTTTAATTCTTAAATCTTACAAGTGAAGTTTCATTCCAATCTAAGACTTAACATTTAGCTTACAAGGAATGTTAGTTCCTATATGTTATAGAACGTATAAGATTTAAAACCTCAACATAATACTCCCACTAGCTTTCAGGAATACTTAAAATTTATCTTATTTCAATTATAAATCAAAACTAGCATTTAATAATTAAACATAAGAATAATTTCATAGATGCATGCATTTATCCATTCATGAATTATTGCACTTCGTACACTACCAAAGATTATATGAATTCAAAAAACCTTTCGATTACTTACCGTCCTCGCTCAAGTAATTTCTCAAGAAAGAGTTTTGATATTCCATTGTCATATTTCATATTAATGAAAACAAGTATGACCATTATCATCTTTATATATTTAATATGTCTAGAAAAGAATATTATCATAATTAATTGCTTAAGTATGATTAATAATCTTGTCATAAAACATGCATTAAATATGTGTACAATATTGTCCATATGATTTCTACATAGAAATTCAAACCACTAGGGTTTTTCATCTCTTTGAAGAAACTCATTTCCATTCTCTAGTCTAACTATTAAGATAAACCAAATTTCCAAAATTGATTATCTTTATGGACAACATCTTTAACATTCATAGTATGAGTAATTTACCCAATTCAATATTTGGTAATCCATCATAATGATTATCGTGTTTACTATAATCCCAGTAACTCATGTTCTTCTCAGCATATAAATCAAATATCTGAGATATCCTTGCAGATCTATGAATGAAAATTCCATCATTTTGAGGTTAACATTTCATATCTAGCCTCATCATGATATTTACTAGTGTGTTTTAGAAGATTATGTATCTTGTAATTTTATCTTTCTAGATAGAAAAACTCCCGCTTGCCTTTTTTAATATATAGGCTATCTATATATACTTAGCAGTTAGAGAAAAACTACATTGTTCTCTTTTTGAGACATTACAAATACACATTGATAATTCCTGACTTTAGTTTGTTAATAACCTATTCATAAGTAGTTTAACAAATTCAGAATCTTCAATTTTAATACTTAATGTGATTCATCACATTCCATAATAAAATGGTGTTTTATTAATCTTCTTGATTGGAGTCGTATTGAGTATATTCAATCCATACTCAATTTTCTAACCTTGCTACTTTTTAAGAAACAAGTTATGGTTATCTTGAATCAAACAAATCAAATAGAGTTTGATTCTCCTAACTGAACATACCATCAACTTGTGGTATTCATTAGAATTAATATTGTAAGACAATCTAACAATATATAAGATAAACATACTCCTTTTAGCTTACCTATAGATAAGGTTTTAAAAGGTACCATTTTGAGGGGTCGTTTAAGCCCTTATTTGATCACTTTTGTATCCGTTATTGCTTAATATCGTTCCTTTTCACTTTTTATGTCTCTTGAAGGCAAAATGCTGGAATGGCACTTATTTGGACGAAAAGGCGTGAATATACGAAGAAAATGGCCAAAGTCGAATCGAGACACTCAAAGTCACGAAAAGCAGGCGGCGCCATCGCTTAATCTGCGACATAGTCGGAGGAATTCGTGACGACTCGTAAGAGAAAATGGCTTGTTTTGAAGGACGGAATCGGGCTTTAAAGGAGTAGACCGTCGCAACTCGGGCGGCCTAGATGCGACCCGCACGACGCCGAGTCGAAGAGGACGGCGTCACGGACATAAGGTGACGCCGTCGCAAGGTTAACGTGGCCAAGACGAAACCCTAATGACGGCGACACGACGACGTCACAAAACATAAGGTGACGTCGTCGCATATGTAATATTATATATAGAATCCGAATTTTTCAGTTTTAAGAGAGTCTTTTGGAGTAAAAACCTAAAACCGAACCAAGGGTGTCTTGTACAAGATTTTAGGGTTCCAAACCCTATCTTACATCAAGATAAGTATTTACTTCATCAATTCAATTATGTCTTTGATTATTTCGTGTATGCTTGCATGTTCTCCATGTCCGCTAATTTATTTGTGTGTTTGCTTAGGGAGTATGAAACTTAATTATTGAATATTGATTGGTTGTTTCTTATCTTAGTTGATTAATGATCTAGTAATGCGATAGGTCATTCGTTGTGTACTTAAAGCTTGATTCATCTTTGTGAACCTTAGAATATAATTACGAGTAGTTGTAAGCTAAACCATCCAAAGAGTGCCTTAGAGTAAGAGTTTATTATCCCTAGTGGGTTTTGTAGACGAGACCCTTTGGTAAGTTCAAAGTGTTAGGGAGAAACGATACCCTACAACTTTAGACACACAACGCAACTAAGAAGAAGGACGTGACAACTCAACCATCAATAGGAGATAATTAAGGAGTAGTAAAACCTAAGTAAACACATCTTTAAACTATCATACGAGCACACATTAATTAGACATAGACTACCACCACCTTAGTTTAGATAATTAGATAATAGTAGAGTAATCGGTAGAAGTACCAACCCCCAAATCCAATACCCGAGATTCAGTACCTTTCAATTTCCTAAAAAACAAAAAAAGATAAAAATAATCTTCCTCAACCTTAACCTTAGCGTAGTAACTTCTCACTAGCATTCCTATTCCCCAGAGAACGATATCAATACCGTGGCTTACCCTAATACTACACTACAACGATTAGGTTCACCGCCTGGGGTGTTGAAAAACTTGCTCGACGAAAAGGAAGTTCCTTTGACCCCGAGCAGCTGCGTAAGCGTATCAAGTTTTGGCGCCACTGCGGGAATAGAATAGCTAGTTAGTAGTCCACCTCGTTTAGGTTCTTTGCTTGATTCCTATCAAGTAAATTTTTCTCATTTTAGCTTTCTCATAGTCTATCCTCCTTCTTCGTGACCTTTGTTCGTAACACCCATCACTTTTCATCATGGAAGGTGATAACCAACCACCACTCATCAACCCACCACCAAATGATCCGCCAAGAGCCCGTACTCTTGGTGAATACTCAAGACCAAGCCACCTAGGCTATAGGAACACCATTGAGCTTCCCGACCAAGCCCAAACTACGGCCTGCGATCCGACACCATCCGGTTGGTGCAAACGGATGTGCATTCCATGGACTTCGTTCAAGATCCAAATCAAGATCTCGAGGATTTCTCAAAATTGTCGATTCCATCGACCTTGATGCTACTACTCGGGAGACCACGCGTCTGCGTCTCTTCCAATTCTCTCTACGGGACCAAGCTAGTAATTGGCTTGAGCGACTTCCCACCGCTCCATCTCAAGTTGGGATGATCTTACCTTCGCTTCCTTGCTCAATTTTTCCCACGGGAGAACCACTAAGCTTAGGAATGACATCTTGATGTTCCAACAACGTCAAGGTGAATCTCTCTGAAGCATGGACTGATTCAAGGACTTACTTCATAAAGTCCTCATCACGGCATTGATCTTTGGCTCCAAGTCCAAATCTTTTATGATCATGTCAACTTCCCCACTAAGCGATCCATTGACCAAGCGGCGGTGGAAAACTTAGTGATCTCACCACGGAAGAATCATGGGGTATAATAGAGGACCTTGCCTCTCGACAATGAAAGTTGGGATGACCCCGTGAGCTACCTAAAACCGTCAAGGCAATCTCCTTGCCTTCCATCGACTCACAACCTTCCGACCGTGGGATGATCGAACTTGAAGATCAAGTTAAATTCCTCATGAATCAAATCACTCTACCTTGTGAGTTATGCAGTGGTCCCTATGACACTCGTGATTGCACAAGGCTCCCCGAACAAGCTTTTGCGGACTACGCCTCCATGCGTACCGACGGAGCGGGAGAGAAGTGGTACACTTTCAAACCCGAACAAAACAACTTAGGAAACTCGTATAACCCCTCATGGAGAAATCACCCTAACATTAAGTGGAACCAAAACTGAGCACACCCCAAAGCTCATCTAGTTCACTCACTAGGTTCAATTCTCTTAATACCGGAACCCCACTAATCTTGAGGCAATCGCATCTAGATTTTTGTCATCCCAAGAGACTCGATTGAATAAGCTTGAAGCCAATTTTAAGCAAAAACAAAGCGAGATGACAAACAAGCTTGATGCCCTCTTAAAAGCCTTGATCGAACGGGAAGTTGGAGCACTCCCAAGTGATACCATAAAGAACCCAAAAGTGAATTCGATTGCGTCGACTTCATGTTCTAGTTCACCATGGGAGAATGCACATCCATGCCCCTGACACCCTCGGTAAATGCTATCAAAAGGGTTCCATGCCATCCAAGAGGTACCAAGGCCCGACACCATTGGTAGAACCTCCTCTTGAGAACCCGTCGACCAAGAATCCAAACCTAGTTTAGAGGAGGAGTACAAGGAACTCCATCAAGAAAAACCGATTCTTGAAGTCTTAGCTCATGCACCTTATTATAATGCTTTGAAAGAAAAATATGAGTTAGAACTTAGACTTGGAAAACATGGGTCCGCTTTTGTGCGAAACAACTTACCTAAGAAGTTAGACGATCCCGAGCTATTCACTCTTCCGTGTAGGCTTGGAACTTCCAAACCACTCGACGCCTAGCCGACTTAGGGTCATGCATCAATCTTGTTCCGTTGTCCTCCATAGAAGCCTTAACTTAGGTAAAATATAACCAATGAAACCATCTTAGGTCTAGCGGACGGTAGTGTGGCACGTCCGGTAGGAATAATAATGGACATGGCGAGTACACGTGGGAGAGTTGACTCTTTTGGCCGACTTTCATGTGCTAGACATGAATAAGGACCCGACATGCCCATTACTAGTAGGAAGAGGATTTTTAGCTACCGCTAGTGCCATCATCGATTGTAAGATGTCCAAGATAGTGGTAGGAGAGGGAGTGCTAGATCGGTTTACGATGTCAAAAGCATACGTACTACAAGGATGGGAAATCCCACAAGAGATTAGGTTGGATAGAGAGCCTTCTAGATATGGACCTTGGATTGATAAGAACCTCATAGGCCCCAAAGACCTTTTACCTAGATAAAACCTTCACTAGTAAAGAAACTTTCCAAGAAAAAGAAATGGCTAGGGACATGGAAGTGAACCCGTTCGAGGACGCCTTAGTATTTAGGAAGATGACCGAGTTCCTAGGAAGCTTGCCCGTTAACCTTGTCATGAATAAGTGGAAAGTTGAGGAATCTAAACACAAATGGGATTGGGATAGACCGCCTAGTGATGGTAATGGAGAGTGGCACATTAGGATACAAATCTATGATCCCGATGGTGAGAAGTTTGAAAAGACATATTTAACCGAGCGTACTACTAGGAACTTGAATCATAAGTTTGATCCTTACGACATTGTTGAGGATAGACTTACTTATATCGATGCGTAGGGGCACGACTACGAGTCTAGCTACAAGACTCTTAAATGAAGAAAAGCGCTTAGTGGGAGGCAACCCATGCTTAATTGTTTGCTTGTTAGTGTCATATATCTTTTATTAATTGTTTATCCTCATGTTTAAATTTGTAAAATGCTTTATTTTGTTTTAACCTCGTCTTAATTGCATATAAAGGTATTTTACATAAGGGATAAGTGTAGGGAGGATTACACACGTTTTCAAAAGAAACGTAAACATGAGAATAACAATTAACCAAAAGATATATATGTTTGTTTGTTCGAGTAAAATGCTTGTATCGAGTCATAATGGATGTTTTTGCGAAAGTTTTCCAGATTCTAAAGATGTAAATTTTCCGAATTTTTTTCGAAAATCACGAGCGCTTTTGTCGGGATAACTGACGGCGTCGAAGGAGTAAAACATCGATCACTTTTTCTCGTTTTCGAGCTACTTATAAATTTTTGGAATTTTCCGGTCTTAATTTTCTTAGAAATTCGTAAACATCCATTCCACAAGCATTATATCCTAGTTTAAATCGAGTCTTATATATATTATTACCACCGATTTTACGTGAAGGTTTCGTTTGTTTTGTTCAAGTGTGCAGGTTTAGTTTGTCAAGAAGAAGTTACACAAGATTGGAAGGAGCTTTTCACGCAATAATTCTTCTTGGAAAGGATATAACCACCACTTTACACGGATCCTACCGAGCTAATCAGGGGAGTATTAGTTTCTTTCGTTTTTGATTACCTTCTTTTATCATTACTTTGATACTTTCGAGGAACATTGGGGACAATGTTCAGTTTCGATGTAGGGAGGGAAAATAAAACGGGAACTTTGAAACTATGCTTATCCTTGATTATTTGCTTTGTCCAATTGCACTTTTGTAATAAACCATGAGAAAATGTCGGTTAGGGTAATTTTGGCACCAAATTTAAAATTTTTCATGACATATAGGAGTGGGCCATTAGTCTTAACAAAAGCGTCTCACGGATAGGAAGTTATATGACTAGCACAAAAACCCTTTACCACCCAAATTCCACCCAAAATGTGAGGATCGCCCTTAGATTAGTAGGAATTAAAAGCATTCATCTTCAATGCTTAGAGTGTGAACCGGTAGTATATTAGATTCTAGAACTTGTTTTGTGATGCATTCGAGATCGCAAGTGAGACTACACTTGTGTAGTTAGGAATAACTAAATGATAAGAGGCATTAGGATAACCCTTGTTTGATACCTGTAATATAATTACTTTTTCCACATCGGTTGAGTAATACCCCACACCCTTTGCGTTGTACTCATCTTTAGTACACGATACCCCTAGTTAACCCTCGAGCCTATCCTTTTCGCGGTTCTCGTGATTTTTCGGTTTTCGGAATATCAATGAAGAGCATTGTTTACACCCCACCCCAAATATACACCCAAATCGCCTTAGCCTACCCTTATGCACTCACTTTTAGTGCATTATTGTTATCACTTAAACCCTTAGTTCAATTATCCGGTTGCTTGCATGAGTTGCTAAGTCGAGTCATATCCTTTGTATACAGTTTTGGGACGATTGGGATTCATGGGAAAAGTTAAAGTTTATGAAATGACGGGAAGGAAACGTTAAATTCAAATTCCCTTTGTTTGCATAATAATGTACCCAAAGTGTTTTGATCTTTTCAATTCGGGTCAAATTAGTGTTAGAGTAATAAAAACTCAAGTGTAGGGATGTGCCTATAAATCCCTATCATTTTGATGTTACCGTAGAGGATGGTAAAGTAAAAATGTATGAAGAAAAAAAAAATCGAAAAAATAGAAAAAGAGAAAAAGAAAAAAAATAGAGTGATTAAAAAAAAAGGGCTACCATCCTACATCTATCCTTTTAATTTATGTTTGTTTATTTCCGTTACCTAGAGTTTTAGAGTGTCGAGTCTTGGCTTAGCAACGCCATTCTTCGTATGCATTTAACATAGAGATTTTTGACTTGCCACCACTAAATAGCCTATCCCACCAAACCCTTGTTTCCCTACCGTAAGCCTAACATTACAACCCTTTAAAAGACCTCTTTGATAGTCTTTCCTAGGTGCTTACGCCAAAGCGATGGAGGTTTGATCTATTCTCAAGCCTATGATATGGATTATGACTTTATGACATGATGAATTACGACTTTATGACATGGATAACAAAATCTTCATGAAAGTCCCGAGACAAAGAAACCATCTATACAAAACAAGTCTGATTTGTGATAGAAATCCGGATTCTAGTGTATACAATGTGTTAATAACGCTTATATCAGATCCGGAAATGTTTTGTTAGCAACTCGAGTAATGAATGAAATGAAAGAGAATAACATCCTTCCTGATCACATCACGTTTCACACGTTGTTCTCATTATTAGTAAATTCAAGCGGAATTCACGGTATTTTACCCCTTTATCACCAAATGCTCGATAAAAACTTTGTCCCGAAAACACCGACTGTAGTAATGTTAATGACACTTTTCTGCAAAAACCATGAAGTTAACAAGGCTTTGGGTTTTTGGAGGTATTTAATTGAAAGAGGTTATTGTCCGCATAGTCATGTGGTCGATGTTCTATTAAAAAGTTTATGTTCTGACAGCGGATCGAAGAGGCTTTTCAATGCGGTTTACAGATTCTTGAAAAAGGGAGGTATTTAAGTAAAACATGTTTTTGTGTTTTAGAAAGATGTTTGATTGAGATGGGTAACGAGGTTTTAAAGAAGCTCGATAAGATGATCAAGAAGCTACAAATTGATGTACCTGCATCGAGAGGCCATGCCAACTTAAATATGGATTTTTTCGAGGGTTGCACAAACTGTCGATGTTTGGTGATGGGGTATGCTTGTTGTCTGATATATTGTATATAAATTTTGTTTTTCTAAGATTATATTTTTCCTAGGCGTAGATATTAATTGCATTGTCCTTATTAGTCTGATATATAATATTAGTATAATAGGAGGATACAATATGTAACTATGTATTCTATATATACAATTGTAATCTATCGTGATGAATAAGAATCACAATTTAGTTACAAAGTTTAAATTGGTAACAGAGCCATCTAACCCTAGCAGCAGCCACAAGTTTGCTGCCGATCAAACCCTATTTTTTTTCTCTGTGATCAGCTTCTTCACCCAAACAATGGCCATGATTGCTGCCTTCTCCACAACCGAGAAAACATCTCATAATTCTCACAAGTTTGCTTTTAGGTTATCTCCCACAAACTATGGCTTTTGGAAGACCATGATCCAACCGTTGCTCATCACTAATAATCTCATTGGTTATGTTGATGGAACCATACCCTGCCCATCACCAACTATCACCTCTCAATCATCTGACAAAGATGCACCTGTACAAACCCAACCAAATCCTAACCACTCTACATGGGTGTCTAATGATGCCCACGTTAGGATGCTTATAATCTCCACCATCTCTGAAGCTTTGTTTCCACATGTTCAAGGCGATACATCCAGGATATTTGGCTCTCTCTTGAACGAGCCTATGCTCCTCATACCTCTTCTAGGGAATACATCCTAAAGACTCAGTTACTCAAGATTGAGATGAAGGCTGATGAAACATCATCAGCATATCTTACTGGGGCTAAAGAATATTCTGATGCCTTAGCTAACATCGGTGAACCAGTGAAAGAAAGTGATTTAGTCATGCTAGTTCTATCAGGCCTTCGTGAAGAATACAACGGGCTCAAATCCACACTTCTTGCTTGATAGACTCCAATAGCCTTCACTGAACTCCATGGTATCCTATCTGATCATGATTATATGGTGAAGAAATCTACATCGGTTGTTGCACCAGCCCAAGCATTTGTGCTGTCTCCACCAATCACCCCTCACCTGCAAACCCTTCTCAATCAAAACCATGCAGAGTCTCCAACAACTTGTTTCTCAACTTGGCTTTCAACTTCAACCGCTAAATCAGCAATCTTCACAGGCTTTCTTTGCCTCTCGTCCTCAAAACACTCGAGGACGTGGCTCAAACAACCGCCGTGGACGGGGCTCTTTCCATAACCAACAATCCGGAGGCACCAGAAACCAGTTTAGTTGGGCGTCAAATCAAAACACCGTCTATGGCACGTGCAACAGGTGTAGTATTGGACATGTCCCGTCTCAGTGCCCCAACCGTGACCCTGCTACCATAAAGTCGAGACAACAACACCCTTCTGCCAACTTTGCTGATTTTCGTTCTCAATCCTCTCCTTCATGGCTTTCAGACACCGGTTCGAACAGTCATGTTGCCCAAGATACCTCGCACTTAGACAACCATGAGCCTTATTACGGTGATGATGCACTTCACGTTGATAATGGTAAGGGTTGACCTATACTTCATATTGGATCTACTCATTTTTATTCACCATCCACAACTTTTTCACTTTCTAATATACTTCATGTCCCACAAATCAAACAAAACCTACTCTCAGTCCAAAATTTTTGTCAAGATAATAATGTTTTCTTTGAATTTCACACTACTTTCTTTGCTATGAAGGACACATCTACCCGCATCACCCTCTTCACGGGTCCAAGTAACAACGGGCTCTACTCCTTTTGTCTGCCCCAAATTCATCATGTTCCCAAAGTTGCCTTCACTGCTGTTCGTGCTTCTTCAACCGTATGGCATCAAAGACTTGGTCATCCACATCCTCAGCTTTTGCAAACTATGTTAAATAAATATAGTCTTCCTGTTTCCAATAAGAGTTCGAGTTCCTTTTGTAATTCTTGTCACATTGGGAAATCATCGAAACTTCATTTGTCATCTTCTAATTATAAAAGCACTCATATTTTGGATTTATTAGATTGTGATGTTTGGGGTCGTGCACCTATTACTTCATCTGATGGACATAATTATTTTTTACTTTGTGTTGATGACTTTTCACGATATATGTGGATATTTCCCTTGACCCGCATATCTGATGTCTTTGATGTTTTTAAACAATTTATCACTGTCGTTGAAAGACAATTCAATACCAAACTAAAGTATGTTCAAACAGATTGGGGAGGTGAATTCAGGAATTTGTCAAACTTCTTCACATCTCTCGGGATTCTACATCGTCACTCATGTCCTCATACTAGTGAGCAAAATGGTTTGGTTGAAAGACGCCACCATCATGTGGTGGAAACGGGTCTAACCCTCCTCTCCCAATCGGCTGTTCCCACAACATTTTGGCATTTTGCCTATGATACAACGGTTTATCTAATTAACCGCATGCCCTCTCGAAATTCCTCCAACACCTCTCCATTTGAGCACATCTTTAAACGCAAACAAGATTTCTCTTTTCTGAAGGTGTTTGGCTGCCAATGTTACCCCCATCTTCAACCTTACAATAAACATAAGATGGACTTTCGCTCCGTTCCTTGTGTTTTCCTTGGGTACAGTCCCTCTCATCATGGCTACAGATGCCTTGACCCTACCAATGATCGTCTTTACATTGCCCGCCATGTACGGTTTAACGAGCAATGTTTTCCATTCACCAGACCTTCACCTTAATCTTCACCTACACCTTTCCCACCACCAGACCCTTATGTGTCATCTTATCCCTATGCCTTTATCCCCTCTGATTCTCCTCCATCACCATCCAACCCTACCACTACACAAGATCCAGCTCCTACTCCACAGTCGATCTCTACTGCCCCGCCACCTACACCACCAACAACAGCTTCCCAGTCGCCTACACCTTCGTCGACTACTACTTCTCTGCCGCCTAATCCACCGTCGGACACGGTTGTCCCAACACAACAGCCTAACACCGTTGTTCCTCCCCCTAGACGTATCCGCCCTCCTTCCTTACGTCCTTATCCAAAACAACGTGTGCATTACAACCCTTATGCCTATCACACCTCCTCTGCTATTGAAACCGAACCTCCCACCTTTTTCGTTGCCAACAAAGATCCTCACTGGAAAAATGCCGCTTTAATCTGTAATGGTACTTGGTCTTTAGTCCCACCTGTTCCTACTGCCAACATGGTTGACTGCAAATGGGTATACAAAATCAAAAGGGACCCTCAAGGAGCTATTCAATGGTACAAAGCACGTCTTGTGGCCAAAGGTTTCAATCAACAACATGGCATCGATTATCATGAAACTTTCAGTCCTGTGTTCAAGTTCACTACTATTCTAGTGGTTCTTTCTCTTGCCGTATCTCATAGGTGGCCTTTACGACAATTGGATGTTCAAAATGCTTTTTTGCATGGTGATTTGACTGAGACAGTTTATATGCGCCAACCCCCTGGTTTTGTTGATTCCCACAAGCCGAATCATGTTTGTCTCCTTCACAAGTCTTTGTATGGGCTTAAGCAAGCACCTCGGGCATGGTTTCATCGGTTGTCCAGGGCATTACTTTCTCTTGGTTTTACAGGATCCAAGACAGACCCTTCACTTTTTATCTACTCATCCAGGGGTACCCTATTATATATGTTTGTTTACGTTGATGACATAATCTTGACAGGTAACAATCCATCAGTTATTGATAAAATTGTTAAAAATTTGAGCCGGACCTTTGCTATTCAAGATATGGGCTCTCTTTCTTATTTTCTTGGTATTGAAGTTACATCCCAGGGCTCGAAGTTGCATTTATCTCAAAAGAAATATATCTTGGAGACCCTTCAAAAGGCTGGTCTCTCACGAGCCAGACCTGTCAAAACACCCATTACCACAACTGCTAATTTAGCTCTTGGTGATAGTCCCCCTTTTGAGGATCCGGTTCGGTATCATCAGATCGTTGGTGCTCTACAATATGCTACCTTGTCAAGACCTGATATTGCATATGCCATCAACAAAGGTTGTCAGTTCATGCACTCTCCGACAGAAAATCATTGGTCTGCTGTCAAACTGATTCTTCGGTATTTAAGCAGTACCACTGACTTTGGTCTTTTTTTCAAAAGAAACTCAAGTTCCATCTTACATGCCTATGCTGACTCTCATTCCCCTGATTTGAATGCTTTTTCTGATGCGGATTGGGCTGGTTGCCCAGATGACCGTCGATCCACCAGGGGATATGCTATCTATCTTGGTTCCAATCTTGTCTCATGGTCAGCTAGAAAACAAAAGACTGTCTCTCTGTCATCAACTGAATCTGAGTATAAAGCCTTAGCAGACACAGTAGCTGAAATTACATGGTTGGAAGCCCTCCTTCGTGAACTTCGAGTTCCCATGGCTAAAGTTCCTGTTTTATGGTGTGATAACTTAGGAGCTACATACCTGACAGCGAATCCTGTGTTTCATACTCACACAAAGCATATAGAGGTAGACTTTCACTTTGCCAAAGAAAAGGTTGCGGAGAAGAAACTCTCGGTTGCATTCATTTCTACTAAGGATCAAATCGCTGATGTTTTTACGAAGCCTCTGTCCTCCCAACAATTTGAGAGTATACGGTTCAAGCTGCAGGTCGTTCCCGGCCTTAGCTTGCGGGGGCATATTAGTCTGATATATAATATTAGTATGATAGGAGGATACAATATGTAACTATGTATTCTATATATACAATTGTAATCTATCGTGATGAATAAGAATCACAATTCAGTTACAAAGTTTAAATGTCCTTAATCTGTTGCTTGATAGTAGTACTTAATCTTGTTAACCGCAGGTTTTGGTTTTCTGGGCCAGGGCCTGAGAACGTAACAGACCAGGCTAGCGAAAGAAAAAAGGCATCGAGCCACTGGTTAAAAGGTTTCGCATCAGAGACCCTGAGTGTATTGCGATTGAAGGAATTCATCTAAGGGGTTTGGATTTAATATCTGCTTATCACACTTTGTTACAACAGACAAACCAATTTGAGGGTGTTTGAGATTTGCTCATCCAAGCTGCTTATCTGAGTACTCGAGGTTGAAATACACAGTTTTTGAAGTTCTTGTGGTTATATCTATCAAGTTTAGGTTCCTTAACATAAACGTGTACGTAATAATATCAAATTCCATTAGTAACGGTGTAACCAGTTATTTGTCCATCTTTCGTAGCATATTCTTATACGTCATCTTCCATTAAAACTTTTATGAAATCTTCCCCAAAACTATAGCTTGTGGTCATGTGATTGTCCCATTTCCTTGAATCTGTTGCGCAATATTGTATTCTTGACCACGGGTTTTGGCTTTTGGTCCCCAAATTTATTTATTTATTTGTTTTTTAATTTACAGTTTTGAGAGTGTTTGAAATTACATATACATGGTGCTTATATGAGATGATATAAACAGTTTAGTTGTTTATCTAACCATTCTATATAGCAAAGACTTGTCCTAAAGGATGATGTGACCATTCAAAATACCCGATAAAACTTTAGTAGTTACATCTTTCCCGAAATCATGATATAATTGCATCGTACATCATGCATTGAAAATTTGTGTTTTGAGAAAATATGTAATTTTTGAAGTTTCATTAGGTATATATGCATACAATCTTTTATCAGTTTGCAGTTATATTCTTATATGACGTTTAACGCTCAATGTTACATTTGAATGATATTGGTAATGTATTAGGCATACATTATACATACATAAAATTGTACCAAATAACTAAAAGCTAACCATACATAACATCTTTGAAACTTGTGGCTTAATTGGAATGACTATGAATATATAGTATAGCAAAGAATTAGAAGCTAGCGAACCAAAAGATTACTAACAGATATATTGAATAAAAAGGTTGGCTGCATAACCAATTAAAACACAGTTACCTACTGATAAATTTGTTATATTTCTGTCTACATGGAAACAAAAAGATCAATAACCAATGTTAAAATAAAACTATGAGGCTGATGGCTACTTCATATATCGACTGGGTGACACAAACGTTTCAATGTATCTACCTTCTTCGGCGACTCTCTTATTTTTTGGGATAAATCTAACTTCCACATACTCAAAGTCGTCATAGATGTTGCCTTCTTCTTTGCCTTTGCCTTTGTCTTTGATATGCTTCTTCTTTTTGAGATCTACTTCATAAATTTTGTAAGAAGAGCGGTTCCTCATGAGCCAGTTTCCGTTCTTCATTAAGTGGAATGGAATCAGATAGCTAATACTAATATGATTATAACCATGCGTCCTTAGTTGATAAGTTACCACTTCTTTCATATTCTCATTGTCATCCAACTTCCACAACTTAATACAGTTCCTTTTAAAGCCACTTATCTTCATGTCATACTTGACACAAACATGAATGCAGTCACTTTTAACCATAATAGTCGCTGAATAATCATATCCATAATCACTTATTTTAGAGGGAGTTTCTATCTTTGATAACCGTTCAGTTTTTGTGTCAAACCTTACAATTGAACTTAACCGTCCGTTCAAGTGTTGTAAAAAGTAGAGATTTTCATTCAAATAAGTACCTCCGCTCAAACGTCCATGATAAAGTATACTTGTATGTTGAGAGACTTCTACTTTTCTCCATGAGTCCGATTTTAACGAGTATATGTAAACATTATCGTCATAATAATTTACAAATAGAAGCTTGTAGTCATCTTCACCACAGCTGTAATACAATCCGAAATCTGAATAGTACGAATACCAAATATTGTTGCATTCCTTGTGAGAAATAGATTTGGACAACCTCTTATACTCATCGGTCAAAGGATTCCATAAGATTAGATCAGAGTATTCAACATCATGCTTATCCTTTATTATGCCTAGACATACCAATCCATGAAAAGATGCTAGTATACAAATATTACGAGGAGTGATGCCTTCGATTGGTGGTAAAGGGCGGCGTGTGGGAGTGAAACCCTTATCACTCGGTGGCGCTTCACAGTCGATGGTGGTAAACTCAATTGATGTTTCAGTTTTAGACAAGACCAGAAGTTTAGGGTTGTTTTTATGGTCGTCGATGTGCATGTTTGTGAACATATCCGACGAAAGTAACGAGTGCCATTCTTTCGAAACACACTTGAAACGACCAACAGTTTTGGCTGGAACTCTTAGTAGTATGTGGTTCAACATGACGTCATGTGGAACATGTACCTCCATTGTCGCCTCTTTGGTTTATTAGGTTTCGATAACAAAGGTTTAGAAAAGAATATTAATGTGAGACGTACGTAGGCCGGTTTTGCGTATATTTATAGAAAGTGAAGATATACATGCTTTAAATATAATATATCTAGAGAATATATTTGTTTAAATAGGTTGAAGATATCTTGAGCCCTTGACTAACCAAGAGACATTAACGTCCTTCTGGCCCGAGCAACGCTTTATTTGATTTATTTGCTTAAACTTTTTTGTGGGCAAAACTGAGAGAAGAATCTAACTGAATTCAAATTATATTACCTGAATATAATAACACGAATTACATAATTTTAACTATTTATTTATTTAATTGTATAAAATTTTTATCAATAAAAAATTTTCAAACTTAAAAATGTTATATTTATACTATGAAAAGTTTTGATTTTTTATATAAATGTATAAAAAGTATATATTTATGTGAACTTGGTTTTCGGTTTTCATTTTGTCAAAACCGTATCGAAACTGAAAATCAAATATTTAATTTGATTCGGTTCGGTTTTTGAAAATTCGATTCGTTACAAGTTCGGTTTAGTTTTTTTCGATTTGGTTAGGTTTCGATTTTTAGTTTTTGTTGGCGAACCCGAATTCTGCACGCCCCTATTTCTCGCCCGAGCAACCCTAAATGGTATTACTCACAATATCCGAAAACCAAACCAAATTGAAAACATCAAAATTAAACGAATCGGTACCAATTTGATGTTAAGGTGTCGTCAAAGTGTTGCCTAAAATTTCACAAAAATTAAAAATAAAAAATAAATATTAAACATTCTGAAATCTAATAAAATTGGCTAAAAGCTTGCAAATATGAAAGAAAAACAATAATTGTAATAACAGTGAATTGCAACAATCGTCCTTGTGGTTTGGCTAAATCGCAGTTTTGTTTCCAACATTTGAAAAGTGTAGGCACCGTCTCTGTATGAACTTTCGGTTGCAGTTTTCGTCCCTGAGTTACAGGTTTTGACAAGGACATTTTTGTCATTTTACTTTAGTCAAGGAGAAAACTGCAACCCAAAGCTCCCTATAAAGATGGTGCAAGCATTTACAAAAGGTTAGGGACGAAACCCGCTATTTAGACAAACACAAAGACGATTTTTGCAATTTACTCTAGTAATTATAACTATTTCAATAAACCAATCTCTTTTGAAGTTTGTTTCAAAAGACAAATCTAAATACGATACTTTTGTCATTTCAAAGCGGCTATACAAACTTCACAGAAGTAATCTACAAAAGCCAAAAAGGTTGGTGGGTTTCATCGATTTGGTTGTCGGGTTTCTGGGTTGCATGATTATGTTCATCTGTTTGGAAATTAGTAAAAGCAAAATTAAAACGAGATCTGAACAATTTTAAAACATATAAAACCTAGTCAAACATCATAACTTGAATCGGGTTGGTTTTAGTCTAAACAAAGAAAACTAAATTCAAGTAGAATTTATAACATAATCTACTAAATAGTTAATAAACACTTCAACTTAGGCTTCAAACTCGGTGGATTAGTTGGCCAAAAAGTCGGAAACCATAATTACCTAAAAAAACACTTCAACTTATGCCAAAAAATTAGAAGTTAACTCATGCAATTGAAGATACTATACATGGCAAAATGATTGAGTCGAGTCACGTATCTAGATTAGTTTGGCTTCAAACGGCCATGGCTCTAAATGAGTCATTTAAGAGTACAGGTCTTGGGTCGGATTGGCTAGCTAGACCCACCTAAACCCATTGGTTAACTGTTAGACAATAAGAGATTATACCAAATACTCATCTACATCCATCTAAGATATAGAAGAGGCAATTAAATTACCAAAACTTGATTCTACGTTTGTTTAGTTTAAAATATATATAGAATTTTAGCCTCGTTAGTTAAAAAAAATTATAATTTAAAGTTTTTAGGTTTTGTAGTTTGGTTCGATTAAAATTTTGTCAAATCATTTATTAAACTTAGTGGTGGCAAACTAGGTAAGTCTGGTCGGGTTAGGTCACGGGTTTAGATTCTAAATGAGTTGGGTTCGGGTGTATATGAGTTCTGATCGGGTTGACAATTTTTTTTCTCAGTAAAAGTTGAAAAAAGTAGAAAGAAAAATAACCCACTTAATTTTTAGTATATACTACTAACCAAACAAATGCAAAGACATAAAAAAATCACACACCCCACACATATGTGAGTATATTTGGCAAAATTGGCTGGGGCTAGGGCTGGAGCTAGGGCTAACGAGCGTAACAAAATCCCGTTAGTGAGTCCTCACGTGCGTTCCACTTGATGGTATTTTTATCATTTCACTTTTCCCACCATAAAATCCACCTGACACCCTACTTGAACACCAACCTTTATGTCGAGGGACATTTTTCGCAACAAAAGTGTTGCACTTATATAAGACATAACATCTTCTTGCATACATTACCGATCAAAATTCACACACACTACTGATCAAAATTCACACACACTCTCACACACAAGTCTTCCCCAACTTTAAGAATTGTTATATGCGGATGTGGTAATGTTGCAAAAATCAAGACATCGTCGACCGACCAAAATCCGGGAAGAATGTTATTTTGCTGCCAAAACGGGGTAAGACTTGTTATACTGAATTAGAGGGAGTTATTTACATTAAATGCGACTGATTGTGTTGTTTTCTGCATACTTTAGGGTTCTGATTGTGGTCCATTCAGGTGGCTCGATCCTCCGATGTGCCAACGAGCTCTTGATGTGATTCCTGGCCTTCTTAGGGTTACAGATGCACTCGAAGAGGACCTGGAGGAGTATGTTCAGATGCTCGGGGAGTAAGAGGCATTGGTGATGAAGCTGAGGATGTACTTGGTAATTGTTTTTTTTATGATCTTTGTTGTTTATAAGTGGTTCTAGGATCATTGGGGAGGTGGGTCATGCTGGTTTGTGAATGGGGTAGTTTAGTTTGTTTGTATTTTGGTATGTTTTGGGATGTAGTTAATCCCTTTTTTGGAACAATCTTTGGATGAATGTGATTGATCTTAATGGTTTTTATGTACTTTTTCATTTTGTTTTTGTTTCACGGGGCATTTGATAATATCTACATAAAAAGGGTTATTTTGACCTCATTTGACTAAGATAAAAATGGGTTAACTAGACTCCTCTATTGTTGGTATAAAATGGGTTATTTTTACCTTAGTTGACTAAGATAGTCAAAGGAAAAAACTTTGGGTATTATGTTTGTCTAGTTGGTATATAATGGGTATTTTTTAGCTGAGTTCACTAAAAAAAGTCAAAGAAAAATCTTTGGTTGTTATGTATAGTGGCTATGCATTCCAAAGGTGGTTTAGAGTAATGATTCAAAGGTGGTTTGGAGTTATGTGGTTTGGTTCAGTCAATGCATTCCATGACATGCTTTTGTGGAATCTATAAGATTGAAGCTGGTAAGTTTCAATAAACAAAGTTGCTGAGATATGGCAAGTTTAATCCCCTGAGTGTCCATGTAATAGTTATGTTTTGGTGGTAATATATCTTTACATTTTCATCAAAAAGGGGGACATGCTTTTGTGCTATGAATGGCAGTGTAGAAAAGGCTAATGAGTCGTGACAGAATTGTTGTTTGGAAACTAAATGAGGCAATGAATGCATTATGCAATACATGCCTAGAAAAGGCTAAATAGTTGAAGTTTGTATGAATGTTTTGTATGTTTCTGTATTTGTATTAATGCAATACATGCCCAATATAACTGATATTCAATGACACTTTATAAACCAAGAAGGGATCCAAAAATTTGTTGTTTGACAATTGCAAGTCAACAAAACAGAGTTTCAAGAGTGCATAGAATTAGAAGGCATATACATGCCCAAATTATGTCTTAAAAGAAACTTACAAAGAGTAACATAAAAACAACTTACAATGTACCCAAACTTACTAAATGGCTTAAAAGCAACTCACAATGCATACAAACTTATTAATGTCTTAAAAGCAAATCAAAAATCATAACATAAACATAATTGTTTGTCTCTGTCATTCATAAAACCATTCAAATTGTAGCTTCTTTGGCAGCCCTTCTGGTACTCTTTCTCCTCTAACTACCAACCTTTTGGGTTGATTGTGACTCGAATGGTTGACTTGGTCTTGCAACAGCTTTAGTTGGTTCAACATCTGCAACACCCCAGTTCTTGCCTTTCCTATTTTCCTTCTGCTTTCTTTGACATGTACATGCTCTTTTGTTGTGACCATCTGTACCACATTGAATACAAGTGACAGTCTTTCCGTTCTTGAAAGCTTCCCATCCTTGACCATTTCCTTCAACGCATTCTCAGTCATCTCATCTTTGGTCACTCTCCTCTTCATCCTTGGTCTTCCAATGAGAACATGATGGTATGGGGGAATAAGATGCTAGGGATGTTGCAATTGGGCCAATATTTACTATTAGTAACAAATTTAATCTTATGGTTGTATGTATCTTTCCATGTTTTTAGCCAATATGCTTGATCAACCCAATCCTTAGATATACCTACCTCCCTACCATCACTTGCTATGTTGTACATTGCTGCTACAACATGTTTACATAGAATACCGTTTAGCTCCCATCTCCTATATGTACATGTCCTTATCCTCATATTCATTATAGATTGGTCATTTAATGGTCCCTTACACTCGCTTAATAACCTTAAAAATGGTTGTTGCGGTTGGGGTTAAGGGATCATCATACTTTTCTATGACCTTTTGCACATTCACTATACTCTTCATCAAATACTCCCTAATGTATTCCAAACACCCTATTATTGGTTTATATATACCATCTACCAACTTACTGTTGAGTTCCTCACAAAGATTATTGACAAGAATTTCATACCTAGCTCTGCCTATTTTTTGATAATGATTAAGGATTAAGTTTATGTCTACTATATACACACTTAAAGCAAAAATATGAAAAATGTTATACCTGAAAAAAAGACCTTGACCATGAGGTTGTTGGTATCTTTTTGATAGCGTATCATTATTAGTGGCCCAAGCCAACTAATCACAGGCTCGGTTCAAGCCCAAACACCAAACAGTTCGCAAAGTCAACGCTGACTAGAACAACATAAACCCAGGCTGAGCTAGGCTTGGTAACTCTCATGATGCATTGTACATGCACAAAGAGAAAACTGTTCCAACAGTCACTAGAAGTTAAGATGTACCATCTGACACCGCACAATGGGAACGCACGACAAGCACCAGTACGAGCTAAAGGACGAATGACATATGTCCTCCTTTTCTACTATAGGATGATCAACACCTAGCTCTCTAGCAACCATTGATCATCCCTAAAAGGTTTATCTCTAAACCGTACAAGCCTCTCTATAAAAGGAGAGCAACAAACACATCTTCAAAACAAATTCACACACTTGGGTAAATACTTCCTCACAGTAGTGCTGCATGGTTCTTTTTTAAGTGTTACACAAGTGTAACACTCCCAAAATGGCACAGCGGAAGTGTAATACCTGAATTTCTAAAATTCACAAAAAGACCAAAATACCCATACAATCAAAAGTATGAATAATTAATTCAAAAGAATACCAAATAAGCTATGTAAATTCGGAAATTTTTAAGAAATAACCCACATGATCTAAATAAAATATTAAACACTTTGTAAAAGGCAATTTTATAGTTTATAACTTTATAAATTGCTTTGTATTTTTATAATTAATAATATATTTAGATAGTTTTATAAAAGAATTTAATTAATAAAAGCCCAATATAAATTTATATCATTAAGAGTCCATTTATTTTAAGTCCAATACATTATAAAGCCCACAAGAAAAATAGTAAATCATTTATATATACAAAATTCGGTTTAATGAAATCCCTAATATCCGATAACCCTAAACCGACTCCCAAAACCCTAAATAATTCGACTTCCAGTTTCCATAGCTTAAGGCCATTTTCTTGGACAATTTTGAAGGTAAATAAGGTGAGAAAATAGTATTCAAGTCCTAAGTTGCTGTTTTGATCTTGGTGAGTTTTTGATCGATTAGGGTTTCATGAGTGGAGATTTTGTGTTTTCTTGTTCTAACGACCAAAGCTCCTAAAGGGTATGTTTTAATGTTACATTCAGTCCTATAAGTCATATGGAACACATAAAAATTAGCCATGCATGCTTAATAAGTCGTATAGAATTAATTGGAACTAAAACCCTAAAATCGTATAAAAATAACGAATGGGCATATAATAATTTTTAAGATCATGAATTGATTTTTCCAGAAGCTATTACATGTTATAGGACCTGAATAAAATACATAATTATGAATTCGAAGCTTGTATGAATTGTTTTGAGTTTTGTAGTTCGGTTAAACATGGAAAAAGGAAGGTTTTAAAAGGGACGATTAGGGTTTGCATGAACTAGGGTTTTCTTGTTATCATTAAGGGTAATAAATGAAGTAATAATGATGAGCTAATGATTGGCTTAATCTAGGTTTAGGGCTTGTACTTGAATTGTACATTATTCGGTTTTTACATAAAAGGTTTGGGTTGGTTTTGTAAATATTGAAACTTAAAGGTTATTTTTGTGAACAGTAAAATAAAGGTACTAAACGTATAAAAATAAGTATGGGGGTTAAACGTGTAATTTTGGATATTTAGAGGCCATTCGAATTGTATTTAACTTAAAAGGGTATGTTTTGTAAATTATAAAACCTTTGGGCTAAAAGTGTAAAATCTGATAATATAAGGTTAGGTCGTATAATTAAAGATGTTAAAGGTGCAACATGTAATTTTGGGTAATTATGGGTCAACATGTGTAAATGAATTACGAAAGGACATGCATGAGTTTTGAGATAACTTGGGTTTGTTTTCATGTACGTCCTAGGTCAAAGTGGAAATCATTAAAAGAGGTAATATGTAAATTAAATGCGTAATAAGTAATATTAAAAGTACGGAAACCCTAGAACATAAATAGGAAGTGGATTAAGGTTAAAAGCTAAGTGTGTAATTTCGTTATTTCATGTGAGTTATAGAGATTATGTAAACTATTTTGAAAGAGAGTCCTAAAATCCGTTATTGACATTTGTAAACCCTATGCTATGAATAATGATCATATAAGTCCTCAAATAAGATTATTATCATATTAAACCCTAAGTTTACCGTTTGTCATTTGCAACCCATAAGTTTGGCTAAGTAATGATTAATACTCTAAAACATTGTAATTCCGTTCGTCACTAAAAATGAGAATAATCTGACAACTCTAAAAGTATTAATGAGATTAATCCGTTATACTAATAAGTATTAAATAAATCATAATCCGTGTAGATTCGTTGGAGGAGACGCGACGTTACATCTTCGTATTCGTTCATTCGTTGCTTTTCTCTCATTTGCTTTAAGGTACGGATATTCTGTCTTACTTTAAGACACTTGTGTTATCGTACAGATATTCTGACCTTTTCAGTAAAGGTTCCTCATGATGTTCTTTTCGTTCGCTTTCCTATTATGCTTATTAGGATTTCCAATGCCATTGCTATGAACCCTTTTCTGAATGTTTGGTCTGTTACTTATCTGAATTGTGTTCTAGTGAATTATGCAATATCTGATGTGAACTTATGTTATGAAGACTTTGATATATACATTGTTGAACCCTGCTATATTGGATTATGAACCTATGAATATGAACCTATGGTTATGAACTTACATTTATGAATATATGATATGCCTCATGATATGAACTTATGATTTACGAATATCGAATATGAACCTTATGATATGAACTAACGATATGATTACGTGACCTTGTGTGTGTGACTATGATCCGTACTATATCCGAAAATCTGTTTGACTTAAGTTGGTTAATAATAACCAAATATTTAACTAGTCATGGGGTTCCATGTCCGTATCGATGATGCACCTACGATATGACTCTAGGCGATGAGAGTGATGTTACCACGCGTCTACGGATGGTGAAGCATATTTTTGAATATGTAGGAAGGGCGATGGATGCATCCTAGATCGATCATTTATCCGATATGTTATCGGTGAATGATGTCGTATAATCGCGTCTTCACAAAATCTGGAGCTAGCTACTCCATATTTATTTTAAAGTTACTTTTGAAGAAGAATGATATTTTAATATGATATGTTTGTGAATGTGCCTATGACGTATTTGTTTAAGTGATTTTTAGTTGCCATGCTAGGATAAGACTAATACGTTGAAATATGATTCGTATATTTGATATTATGATTTGTTATCGTTACGTGACTGTGTTGATCTGCGAGATTAATGTGCTAGTGTATAATTGAGTATTTTGAAGGTTAATTATCTGTCTGCATATGTGACCTGCCATATTAGAACTCTGTTAAGGTTAGGATTTGATATTAGGACTGGTTTAGCTATTATGCCTGCCATGACTTGTCTGCCATTTCCGCTGCTACAATATTGCCTTGAGTGTATTAAATGTTGATTAATTGATTTGTATGCCTGCCATGTTTATTTACTAGAAACTGCTTCAGTTAGTTTTGAGACTTTCCGTTTGGCTTATCGTGTCTGTCATTTTGGTATGCTATGTGTTTGGTTGTGCTGATGTGTTTGTGGTTATGTCATTAATGTGTTATGTGATGTCTAAACTGCTTACGTGTTTGTTTGGATTTCTGTATATTTGTGCTTCCGCAGAATCCTAAAGATCCTTCGTCATTATTTCATTTTGATTTAGTATTTGTATATTTATTTTGTTTAGCTTTTGTTTCTGTTATATCTGTTCACTGGGCTTTGTAAGCTCAGCCGCACTTTTCTTTTCCTGCGGCAGGTATTAAGTATTCAAGATGAGCTTATGGGATAGCTGATCTGGGTTTGAGAGTAGAGCTGAGAGCAAGATTTTGACCATATAGATCTTAGATTTATTTTGAATATAAGTTATTTATATTATCTTTTGTAAGTTTTTTGTAAAGGCTTCCGCTATTGTACATTAGTTAAAGTTCTGATATGAAACCGTATTGTGATATCTTTACCCTTGTCGGGTCGGGTGTTACAATTTATGGTATCGAGCCGTGTTTTAGGACCCTTAGAGCTTAGGCTATGACACGTGAGAAGTGGGTAGACATTAGGTTTCCGTCATTTCGAGATATCTTTCGATTCCTTTTGATGGTCGTTCGATTTGACTTGATATCCTTTTGCCTTCACTAAATTGGCCCTCCTTTGTTCGCATCAAATTTTGTTAGTTTGTTTTCGCTCGTCCGTTTGTCGATCGTTAGATGGAGACTACCCATGGAGCCGAAGAAGATGGTGCCGACCTGCGTTCTCGCGCGGTTCTGTCTTGGAGAGGTTCGTGAAGCGAAGCCACACTGATCGCCGTCTTTATCGGAGACATCTGGATCTTGTTGGAGGAAGTTGGATGGACCAACCAAAGACGCAAGAGACGGAGACAAGATTCAACCGGTGGTGAGAAGATTCATCTACTTCATATGATTTGGGCGCGAGATATGTCACTCGATTCGTTTGTCATGCGTTTCAAGTCGGTTTGATATTCGATAAGTGATTACGATCCGTATTGCTTTTCTCCGATTTGTTCGAACTCGGTGTGAATCGTGAAGTTTTATCGTTTAGCATTCGGTATATCTCGACTTTTCTTTACGGATCGTCGGTAATAAGTCATGAGGAAGAATACGAGGTGGACTCGGATTTAGAATCTCTGACTCTTGGTAGGTTTAATCCGACACAAGAATAGGAATTTCGCCGATTAGTTGTCCTCCTTATGAGAAATTTCGGCGTTTGATTTTGAGCTAAGTCCTTTTGTTTTCATTTTGACGTTTGAATCTGGGATTATTAGGTTTTGTTTTGGAAGTTCATCTTATGACGATTTTGCAAATTTTGTTTGATTACTGGAAATAAAGCAAAATTTTGAAAGTATATTTCCTGTCTGTTGTTTCTTTCTGATAGATTCGTTAAGTTTCCGTTAGTCCTCGTAAGTTTTGTCCGCTATTTATTTTTATTTTTTCCATGATGTTATTACCGCTTGAATGAAGTATGACCATCATGATGGTATACTCATATGGATCTGGTTTGTTATTATATGTTACTTGCTATATGTATGTTATCTGTATGTGGTATGCTTTGTTATGATATTAGTTATGTGTTTTGTCATGACCCGAGACCGAATATAATGACAATAAGAACTTGTTATGTGATGCAAGTATTATGACGCTTGATCAACGTAATAATACCGAGATCATATAATCGAACTTATTGAAGGTATCGACGTCTGGGAAATACACTGTGATTGATGTGTGTATAGACTTTGACTTGTATCTGTTATTTGGTGCTCCTCATGTTCGTTTGAATTTCGTACCTAATTGTGAGATTTTCGTCGATATCTGTTTCATAGAAGTTTTGTACGCTTGGAATCCGAAGTTGTTATTGTCTGTACGAACCTATAGATTGCTATGACCACCTTAACCTTATATGTCTCCCCATATTTCTGCGACTACTGAGGCCGATAGGATTTATTCCGTCTATGCATATGATGTCCTCATCATTAGATATCTGAATAAGTTAGAATTTGTCGTTTGATTTTCTGCGTCTCATCTGTTCTCCGCCATTATTCTGATACATATGTAATTATCTATTAAAAGTATTAGACTACTTATTTGATTTCTGAATAAGTATGAGTTCAAATATTCTGATAAGAAATCCATTTGTTCCGAAATAAGATTTATGTTCGTTATATTCCTAGAAATTCTGAAATCCGATTCGTTTTCTGCTCTGTTCCGTCTTGTCCAATTTCGAGGACGAAATTTTCTTTTAGAGGGGAAGAATTGTAATACCTGAATTTCTAAAATTCACAAAAAGACCAAAATACCCCTACAATCAAAAGTATGAATAATTAATTCAAAAGAATACCAAATAAGCTATGTAAATTCAGGAAATTTTTAAGAAATAACCACATGATCTAAATAAAATATTAAACACTTTGTAAAGGCAATTTTATAGTTTATAACTTTATAAATTCGTTTTGTATTTTTATAATTAGCCGAATATATTTAGATAGTTTTATAAAAGAATTTAATTAATAAAAGCCCAATATAAATTTATATCATTAAGAGTCCATTTATTTTAAGTCCAATACATTATAAAGCCCACAAGAAAAATAGTAAATCATGTATATATACAAAATTCGGTTTAATGAAATCCCTAATATCCGATAACCCTAAAACCGACTCCCAAAACCCTAAATAATTCGACTTCCAGTTTCCATAGCTTAAGGCCATTTTTCTTGGACAATTTTGAAGGTAAAGAAGGTGAGAAAAATAGTATTCGAAGTCCTAAGTTGCTTTTTTGATCTTGGTGAGTTTTTGGATCGATTAGGGTTTCGGCGAGTGGAGATTTTTGTGTTTTCTTGTTCTAACGACCAAAGCTCCTAAAGGGTATGTTTTTAATGTTACATTCAGTCCTATAAGTCATATGGAACACATAAAAATTAGCCATGCATGCTTAATAAGTCGTATAGAATTAATTGGAACTAAAACCCTAAAATCGTATAAAAATAACGAATGGGCATATAATAATTTTTAAGATCATGAATTGATTTTTCCAGAAGCTATTACATGTTATAGGACCTGAATAAAATACATAATTATGAATTCGAAGCTTGTATGAATTGTTTTGAGTTTTGTAGTTCGGTTAAACATGGAAAAAGGAAGGTTTTAAAAAGGAACGATTAGGGTTTGCATGAACTAGGGTTTTCTTGTTATCATTAAGGGTAATAAATGAAGTAATAATGATGAGCTAATGATTGGCTTAATCTAGGTTTAGGGCTTGTACTTGAATTGTACATTATTCGGTTTTTACATAAAAGGTTTGGGTTGGTTTTGTAAATATTGAAACTTAAAGGTTATTTTTGTGAACAGTAAAATAAAGGTACTAAACGTATAAAAATAAGTATGGGGTTAAGCGTGTAATTTTGGATATTTAGAGGGCCATTGAATTGTATTTAACTTAAAAGGGTATGTTTTGTAAATTATAAAACCTTTGGGCTAAAAGTGTAAAATCTGATAATATAAGGTTAGGTCGTATAATTAAAGATGTTAAAGGTGCAACATGTAATTTTGGGTAATTATGGGTCAACATGTGTAAATGAATTACGAAAGGACATGCATGAGTTTTGAGATAACTTGGGTTTGTTTTCATGTACGTCCTAGGTCAAAGTGGAAATCATTAAAAGAGGTAATATGTAAATTAAATGCGTAATAAGTAATATTAAAAGTACGGAAACCCTAGAACATAAATAGGAAGTGGATTAGGGTTAAAAGCTAAGTGTGTAATTTCGTTATTTCATGTGAGTTATAGAGATTATGTAAACTATTTTGAAAGAGAGTCCTAAAATCCGTTATTGACATTTGTAAACCCTATGCTATGAATAATGATCATATAAGTCCTCAAATAAGATTATTATCATATTAAACCCCTAAGTTTACCGTTTGTCATTTGCAACCCATAAGTTTGGCTAAGTAATGATTAATACTCTAAAACATTGTAATTCCGTTCGTCACTAAAAATGAGAATAATCTGACAACTCTAAAAGTATTAATGAGATTAATCCGTTATACTAATAAGTATTAAATAAATCATAATCCGTGTAGATTCGTTGGAGGAGACGCGACGTTACATCTTCGTATTCGTTCATTCGTTGCTTTTCTCTCATTTGCTTTAAGGTACGGATATTCATCTTACTTTAAGACACTTGTGTTATCGTCAGATATTCGACCTTTTCGATAAGGTTCCTCATGATGTTCTTTTAGTTCGCTTTCCTATTATGCTTATTAGGATTTCCAATGCCATTGCTATGAACCCTTTTCTGAATGTTTGGTCTGTTACTTATCTGAATTGTGTTCTAGTGAATTATGCAATATCTGATGTGAACTTATGTTATGAAGACTTTGATATATACATTGTTGAACCCTGCTATATTGGATTATGAACCTATGAATATGAACCTATGGTTATGAACTTCTGTTTATGAATATATGATATGCCTCTATGATATGAACTTATGATTTCTGAATATCTGAATATGAACCTTATGATATGAACTAACTGATATGATTCTGTGACCTTGTGTGTGTGACTATGATCTGTACTATATCTGAAAATCTGTTTGACTTAAGTTGGTTAATAATAACCAAATATTTAACTAGTCATGGGGTTCCATGTCCGTATCGATGATGCACCTACGATATGACTCTAGGCGATGAGTGATGTTACGCCACGTCTCGGATGGTGAAGCATATTTTTGAATATGTAGGAAGGGCGTATGGATGCATCCTAGATCGATCATTATCCGATATGTTATCGGTGAATGATGTCGGTGTGCATACGCGTCTTCACAAAATCTGGGAGCTAGCTACTCCATATTTATTTTCTGAAGTTACTTTTGAAGAAGAATGATATTTTAATATGATATGTTTGTGAATGTGCCTATGACGTATTTGTTTAAGTGATTTTTAGTTGCCATGCTAGGATAAGACTAATACGTTGAAATATGATTCGTATATTTGATATTATGATTTGTTATCGTTACGTGACTGTGTTGATCTGCGAGATTAATGTGCTAGTGTATAATTGAGTATTTTGAAGGTTAATTATCTGTCTGCATATGTGACCTGCCATATTAGAACTCTGTTAAGGTTAGGATTTGATATTAGGACTGGTTTAGCTATTATGTCTGCCATGACTTGTCTGCCATTTCCGCTGCTAAAATATTGCCTTGAGTGTATTAAATGTTGATTAATTGATTTGTATGCATGCCATGTTTATTTACTAGAAACTGTTTCCGTTAGTTTTGAGACTTTCCGTTTGGCTTATACGTAATCTGTCATTTTGGTATGCTATGTGTTTGGTTGTGCTGATGTGTTTGTGGTTATGTCATTAATGTGTTATGTGATGTCTAAACTGCTTACGTGTTTGTTTGGATTTCTGTATATTTGTGCTTCCGCAGAATCCTAAAGATCCTTCGTCATTATTTCATTTTGATTTAGTATTTGTATATTTATTTTGTTTAGCTTTTGTTTCTGTTATATCTGTTCACTGGGCTTTGTAAGCTCACCGCACTTTTCTTTTCTGCGGCGGTATTAAGTATTCAAGATGAGCTTATGGGATAGCCGATGCGGGTTTGAGAGTAGAGTGAGAGCAAGATTTTGACCATATAGATCTTAGATTTATTTTGAATATAAGTTATTTATATTATCTTTTGTAAGTTTTTTGTAAAGGCTTCCGCTATTGTACATTAGTTAAAGTTCTGATATGAAACCGTATTGTGATATCTTTACCCTTGTCGGGTCGGGGTGTTACAGGAAGTATACAAGTCTTAGGTGCTACTAAATTGATATCACAATACAAGTATAGAACAACTGATTTTCATTAAGAAATTTCATTCATTGTAGTAAAACAAGTTTATATCATTTGTTTAGTGCGAAAATAGAGAACCACAATAAAGTGGTCCCCATTTATGTTTATCAGAGTAATCTATGACCATGCCATGCCCTTGCCTTGCGCCTCCAAAGTTTAGTTATCACCCTTAATTCTAAAAATACATGCTAAAAAGTGTGAACACGAAGTTGGTGAGTTCAAAGGTTTATTAAAATAACATTTTAGAGTACAAGTGATGTGGATTAAATATTCAGTTTTGTGAGCATTGTGTCACACACAATGTCATGAAAGTTCATCTTTACTTTAAAATAAAACTTCATTTATGGACCGTTTGTGGGGTATATGCACATTACAATGAATATAATGCCATATAGTGAGACTATTAAGCTAGCACTAAGTTCATGCAACCGAAGCTACGACAGTGGTATACGCAAAATGTAGTCATACTAATAGGGGCCCATTGCGAGTGCTTATCCCGTTACACTCGATTCTGACATGCTATACGTTTCGCATTGACCCATGTATGGCCAACCGAACGGGGGAGTCACCCCCAATAGATTTATTTATAACATTCGCGCTTCCCAGCAGGAATTGACGGTTCATGAGTTTGGGCATGGTGGGATTTAAGGGCTTAGGATATGTTGCGTACATAGTTTAATTATTAAAACAGTTTGTGTGGTCCAAAAAAATTTTTGCGTGATTCTCATGTATGTAACTTTAAACATTTGTGTTTGCTAGAAGCAATCGGTTATGTGATAGGTAAACACATAATGCATTCAAATAATCAGATCATTCATTTCAGTCAAACAACACAGTTTGAGTAAACAGTACACATATTCGATTAAA